>OZ036000.1:4829708-4844708 GCA_964035015.1 Corallium rubrum
GGTGTGGTGTGGTATGGTGTGCTGTGGTGTGCTGTGGTGTGCTGTGGTATGGTATGGTACGGTACGGTACGTTATGTCACTCTACAATTGTCCCTTCATAATACTAAATTGAGCGTCTTTTGTTCATTAATTTAGTGTTCAGTTGAATGCGGGCATGGAGTTCAAAAACGAATTGCTTTTTGTAAAGATTACGAAAACGAGACAATTGATGCATCAGATTGCAACCCAACACAGAAACCATCTATATTAAAAGCATGTTATCTTGGTTTGTGTCAGGCTGCATGGTATTCACGAACATATTGGTCCCAGGTAAGAGATTAATTTTTGCGTACTGCATGTACATGTACTGTACTCGATTCAACTCGATTGTCATTCGACTCGACCGCACCATACCGTATTGGACTGCGCTCCACTGTACCATAGTATATCCTCCTGTACTCTGATGTAGTCAACTGTACTATACTGTACCCTACTGTACTCTACTATACTCTACTGTACTCTACTGTACTCTACTGTACTCTACTGTACCCTGCTGTACTCTACTGTACTGTACTCTACTCTACTCTACTCTACTATACTATACTGTACCCTACTGTACCCTACTGTACCCTACTGTACTCTACTGTACTCTACTCTACTGTACCCTACTGTACTCTACTGTACTCTACTGTTCCCTACTGTTCCCTACTGTACTCTACTGTACTCTACTGTACTCTACTGTACCCTACTGTACTCTACTGTACCCTATTGTACTCTACTGTTCCCTACTGTACCCTGCTGTAGCTTTTTCTACGCTACTGTACCCTACCCTGTCGTACTATACCCTACTGTATCCTACTGTACTCTATTGTACCCTACTGTACCCTGCTGTACCCCTCTGCACCCTACTGTACCTTCCTGTACTCTACCTACTGTTGTGTACCTACTGTACTGTGCCGTACTATTCGCCATGTAAGATATATTACCACATAAATCTGGCGATTATTCGTTCGCTCGTTTTTTCTTTTTTTTCCGATTAGGGCACCACCATTTAGCACTGCGTCTGGCGAAGTTTTTTTATTATCCAGTCTCTGCTCATCGAGTGCATTTTTATGAAATGTTAAAATTCATCTTTACCCCGCCTATATAATTAGTGCACTTCTACCTAGTAAACGTTGTTGAAAAGTTAATTATTATTTTAGTGCTCCAAGACTTGCGGTACAGGAATTCGAAGCAGACCAGTGGTTTGCGCTAGAGTAGACGGCGGTGCACTGGACCAGCGGCACTGTAAGGACAAAAAGAAACCAGATGACAGTCAGACCTGTAATGAACGTCATTGTCAAGGAATTTGGATGACATCAGAATGGAGTAAAGTATGTATAGAGAATTAACCTACATGTTTGTGAAACTTGTTCCTCTAGGTTAGTGTAAGCTTGAGAACGATTCTTGGCCGTGGTGGACGGGGTGGACCGGCTAGTGGTGGTGGTAGTGGTGGTGGTGGTGGTAGTGGTGATGGTGATAGTGGTAGTGGACTGATGGTGGTAGTGGGTGGTAGTGATAGTAGTGGTTATGGTGGTAGTCGTGATGGCGGTAGTAGTAATGGTGGTAGTGGTGATGGTGGTGATGGTGGTAATGGTGATGGTGGTAGTGGTGATGGTGGTAGTGGTAGTGGACTGATGATGGTAGTGGTGGTAGTGATAGTAGTGGTTGTGGTGGTAGTGGTGATGGTTGTGGTGGTAGTCGTGATGGTGATGGTGGTAGTGGTGATCGTGGTGGTGTTGATTGTGGTGATAATAGTGGTAATTGTGGTGATGGTAGTGGTGTTTGTGGTGATGGTAGTGACTTACGTCTTTTCAAAGTCAAGCGAAATATTTGTGTCCGGTTTGCTTGCATTTATGCGTCTGGTTAATTACATTAGTTCTAGCTTACACATTCATATCGCAATATATCAAAGTGAAAACGTGATAAACTGCTGAAATTAGTTTTAATAACGAAATAAGGACGTTTCGAGCCTTCCTCAGTCTAAAAACCTTCATCAGAGTAAAATGTAGTTAAGGGCTTTGCTCGAAACGTCAGTATTTCGTTATCAAAACTAATCTCAGCAGTTTACCACCTTTTCACTACGCAGCACTTTTTTTTTTTAAACATTTTTACAATATATCTTTCTCTCGTCTTTGACGTTTAGTGCTCCACAGACTGCGGTACTGGCTTACAGGAACGTGTTGTGATCTGCATGAAACATATTAGCGGCAGTTTCCAAGAGACGCACGATCGTCATTGTTCCATTGACGATAAACCCGCTGTACGAAAGGCATGCGGAAACAATAACTGCATGCCAACTTGGTTTTCAACGCCGTGGACAGAGGTAGGTTTGGTTCCGGAACCAAAGTTTAGTTAAAAATAATGTAACGGACTAACGGTTAGCACTAGATTCTCGTCACTGAGACCAGTTCACCGTGAGGAAGCTAGAACTGTAGGCCGTTTCCCATTATGTCCGCTTTGCCCACGTGGGTGGATCGTGCATTGTTCAGTTCGCTTTGGAGGTTGAAAACTTCTGTTTCAAGTTGTCGTTAGATGTTAATACTCTCAGAAATCTGACTTTTTAATCACACTGTGATGTAACAAAAACAACAACAACCACCACCACCACCACCACCACCACAACAACAACAACAACAACAACAACAACAACAACAACAACAACAACAACAACAACAACAACAACAACAACAACAACAACAACAACAACAACAACAACAACGACGACGACGACGACGACGACGACGACGACGACGACGACGACGACAACAACAACAACAACAACAACAACAACAACAACAACAACAACAACGACGACGACGACGACAACAACCACAACAACAACAACGACAACGACAACGACAACGACAACAACACAACGACAACAACAACAACAACAACAACAACGACGACGACGACGACGACGACGACGACGACGACGACAACAACAACAACAACGACAACAACCACAACAACAACTACAACAACAACAACAACAACGACGACAACAACAACAGCAACGACAACAACAACAACAACAACAACAACAACAACAACAACAACAACAACAACAACAACAACAACAACAACAACAACAACAACAACCACAACCACAACAACAACAGCAACAACGACAACAACAACTACAACAACAACAACGACAGCAACGACAACAACGACAACAACAACAACAACAACGACAACAACAACGACAACAACAACGACGACAACGACGACGACAACGACAACGACGACAACGACAACGACGACAACGACAACAACAACAACAACAACAACAACAACAACAACAACAACAACAACAACAACAACAACGACAACGACAACGACAACGACAACAACCACAACGACTACAACAACCACAACAACACCAACACCAACAGCAGCAACAACAACAACAACAACAACAACAACAACAACAACAACAACAACCACAACAACAACTACAACAACTACAACAACTACAACAACAACAACAACAACAACAACAACAACAACAACAACAACAACAACAACAACAACAACAACAACAACAACTACAACAACCACAACAACGACAACAACAGCTTTCTCAACTATTTGAACTCTCCATTCTTAAATTTTCGAAACCAAGACTCAACAGCTTAATGGTTAGAGTGTCTAACTGAGCATTAGAATTAGATTGAAAGTTTGATTCCTGTTTGGGGTTCAGAAACATTTTCTGAGTATTTCAGCTTGACGAAGCTCGCAAACGTACCACATGTATACACACCAGTCTGACTTTACCTGTATCTTTCTCTCAGTGCTCCGTCACCTGTGGGCATGGCGTTGAAACGAGGCGCGTTTCTTGTCTTGACGGCGAAGGAGCGAAAGTTGGCGGTTGCAAGGCCTGGGAACGACCGCAACAACGCCGAGCTTGCTACCCCAAACAATGTCCTGGGACCGAGAGAAAGAAGCCAGCGAAAGTCTGCACGGACAAGCCTCCGCCTACGAATAGAAACTATTGTTACGTTATCAAACGAATCAACTATTGTCGGTTTGAGTACTTCAAGAAAAGATGCTGCGAGACCTGCTCATCGGAACGCTAGCTCTAATCAAGGCTGGCGAACAGTACTGGATTCTAGACTCTGTACACACTAGGACGCTAACTGCCTATCAAAAACGCGAGGCCAAAAGTGGCGAGCTGGACTGGGGAAAAGAAAGTGATGATTACGTGACGCGTCACAAGAACGCTAATAGCGAGGTTCAGACAGATCACACTTCCACTACCGCTACCGTAAATATAATTAAGCATGTCAAATATTGTTTTTACGTTCAGTAATGGTCGCAGGTCTCAAACCTAGTGCAAAAAGAAAGCGTATTACGATACCAGTATTAAAACCATGACTACGACTACAGGACAAAAAAACGAACAGCGGTAGTGGAAGTGTGATCTGAACCTCCCTAATGGCAACGTAACAATGAAGTCAATTAGACTGAAAAAAGCTTTTCTCTTATATTTAACAATTAGATTATGAGCTCGAAATTTCTATGAGTGAATAGTTGACGAGAGCGGAGCTCGAGTCAACTATCATCTCATAGAAATTGAGAGCGAATAATCTAATTGTTTTAGTAGAAACTAACTTGTGTATCTTAGTTCTTCCAAATTATTTCAAAAAACGAAGCATAACCATTGTTTCTGTGTGAAAACCAAGGCAAAACAATCTTTCATTCCTCGTGTCCTCCATGTTGTTTTACTGCATGGCCGCGCGAGTACTGGTACTCAATTTGCTACTCGCTATCTATTGACGAATAGATATCGAGTAGAGTAGCCAATCAGATTGCAGCATTTGCAATAGAATACTAGTAAGTTTCTACTAATAGTGTATATATTTCTATTAACTGTAATATTTTGTAATGCTAATTTGCCCCAGTTATATAGAGAATAACATTACATGAACGTGCGCCGGAAATATGAAATTTAGTATTGACCACTGACCTCTAAAAGAAAACTTGTTTGAGAAAATGAAGCCAGAATCCTTCAATACTAAGACCCCGTTTACACTAGAGCAAACGTATCCGGATTCACATTGTTTTTTATTCCCATGAGGATGAAAAACAATGTGACTCCGGATACTTTTGCTCTAGTGTAAACGGGGCCTTCAGGTGGATTTCCATTCAGTGCATTTTATCGCGCGATCGACTTTTTGCGATCGCTTTCTTTTGAATTGTGGGTTGTCAAGCGGAACGCATTTCATTAGCTTTGGTTGAATACACACATTTCAAAAGAAAGCGATCGAGAAAAGTCGATCGCGCGACAAAATGCACTGAATGGAAATCCAGCTTAAGGGACTGTTCACAAGGGGGTAGGCATTACCCTAGCACCTGGGTACATTTCTTGTTTTTTTTGGTGGTCGTGTTTACAAGAACGCTAAGGTAGCCCTTTCACACCACTAGGGTTACCCTAGTAGCTGGGTTATGTTTGCCCTTGTGAACGCGTTTCATAGGGATATCTCGCCTACCCAGGACAACTTTTTACTAGTTCCATGCTTCTTGTTATTAGCGCTTAGCATAAGAGATCAAATGCATTGTCGTGAGTGAACTGTCGCTACGGAGCTTTTTTTTTCGTTCTTTTTCTTCTTTTTTCTGCTTTTTGCAACCAAAAAACACAGTATTCTTGGTTTTCATTTGACGTCACGGCGGCCATATTAGGGACCTTAAGATGCTAGGACGACGACGGCGGTTAAAAAGCAATTCAAATTTTAGCATTAAAAAGAAGTCACGGTTAACTGACTACTGTATTCAATACTTGAAGCTTGTTTTATAATTTTCAAAGTGTTAAAACGGTTGCAGTGTCTGTGTTAAGGCAATCTCAGACAACAGTTCTCATCACACCAAGAGTCAACGTCGTCCTGAAGACGTGAAAATGTCCTGAGTGGCGTTGTATACAGAGCGAAGACGGTGTTCAGATTACTCTTGGGACTAGAAATTATTCAGTATCTTTGTTTTGCAAGAAGAATGCTTTTCTTTGAAGGACGTCGTCCTCGAAGTTACCATCGTAGATCTTAAGGTCCCTATTGGCGCACAACTTTTATCCACCGATCACGCGAGTGAAAACGATCCATTGTGTCCCGAATTTTCCATCTTCGTATTCTACTTACACAAATGCCTGATTGGCGCCATTAGCAACGAATCGAACCAAATCGACATTTCGGGAGCTTTATTTTCTGACCTCCACGAACATTGAGTTACTTCATTTGGTCTTCCTTTAGAGATTAGTGTGTTGACTTTCTTTCGCAATTCTAAGCAGCTATGTATTGTTTTGTTTATTATATATAAAATAGTCCTATTGCTCTTCTATGTCAGATTATCGATTTGATATGAGTGCCAGAAACATCACTAAAATACTCTATTTTATGTAATAAATTTCACGAAAAGTTAAGAGCAAGGTTTGAAACATGTTTTTAGGGGCATTATGCCTTAGGGGCATGCCCCAAACCCCAGTCTGCAGGGGTGGCGCCCGAGTGGGGAGGGGGGGGGGGGGTACAGCCCCTATCGGGGAAAATTTACAGATTTGTGATTAAACCAGACAAGTCCATAATATACCTTATTCATAAATATAAATCAACTCTTATGAACTCGTTAGTCTCGTTTTGAAGTAAAAATTCTTTTGAATTTCATACATGAAAACGAGGTCATAAGGGCTAATTTATATGCACATAAAAGAATATTAATTTGGCGGCCAGTGAAATGAAACTCCTTTAGAAACACAAGATATAAGTATCTATTGGAGGAGCCAACCGTAATAATTACAACACACAAAATTCCATTCTGTCTGAATGGCAAAAGTTAATGACCATACTAGTTGTTCAACGGATTTTTCTTTATTGATAGCTTTGAAAATAGATACTGTAGCTTGTCGGTGATATATTACGATAATTTGACGCTGAGAAGATGGCCTCGTATTTTGAAAAATTTCCGGGGCAGAATACCCCGAATTCCTGGCGCCAACTAACAGAATGAACAATCATAAATTAATATATTAGTTCAAAATTCTTAGGGCCAGTTCCGTTTTGGGAGAGAGAGGGGTTGAGAGGGACTAGCGAAAAAGATTTGAAGCGCGCGAGAGACGAGATGGAAGTGGGAGGGGGGTTGGGATTTGAGGCCAAGTTTCCATTGTAGCAGGAGTTAAAATTACTGGGTTACTATATGAGCTGATAGAATTCGAAAGCTATAGTCGGACGCGTAGGTGAAATAATAATTTTGTGTGTTATAAATTTGTAAATTTATACGAAAACAATGCTACAACTTGCTATTGTTGTATAAACAACTTATCTTGATGATCATCTTAAGATCGTTTGCGGTCGGCCGAAGTTCGTGGATCGTCGTAAACATCCGTAGACCCCAAACTAGAGCCCAATCTCCAGCGTTTCCTTTTCGCACATGGTTTTGGCATTTCTTTCATTTATCGCATCGATTTTGTTTATAAAATCAAGAAAAAAATATGCAAGGAGGTTCACCGATAATAGTTTTAAGTATGTATTGTACGTTGTTCTTAACTTGGCCATCAACGTGCTGTTTTTACTGATAAATTATGTTATAATTTTAGATCAATCGACCAGACGTCAGTCGGGCCGTAAAGTACAACTTGGCAATGTTCAGGCTGCAAAGGTATGTTTCCTTACTTTCTAATACTTTCTGATCCACATGATCGCGTATTTTTCCTCTTTTTGCCTAACATAACACTTTGTGAGTATAGAAAAATGATATGTTTTGAAGTAGTATTTATTTTGGTTATAAGTAAGTTTATGTCAAGGAATTCGCTGACTTTTCTGCCAATTTCTGTGCAAACAGCAAGTTTAAGGATTTGTATTGTAGTAGTCGCTATTTAATAGCAACCCAATGGTTGTTTTCTGTATTGAACAATGGCTGTGTTGTAGTGTATTGATGTTAAAATGTCATTTGTGTCTCCTGTTTTGTGCCAGTCAGCCACTAGCCAGTGTTGTCAGTTGACAATATTGTCATAAATTATGCAATTTTGTATATCTATAATTGTACTTCGATCATACACAAAGGCCACTCCAATTTGGACTTTAGTTTCTTGTCCACCATCTGCGTCTCCTACAAAGGTTGTAAGATTTGTCCATTATTGCCCTTGTGTTTCCATTATTTGACTTTGAAACATTTCCTATTGGCAACCTATGGGAATACAAGCTTATAGGTGACCAACCTATAGATCTCTATAGGCACCAAGTGCTTCTATAGGCAATCAGAATGTTCTTTATAGGTTGCCTTAGGCACCTATACTTGTAGACTTTTTTTGTAAGGGATGTATAATGCTGCTCAAATCCCTCCTACCAATGTGTTGGTAAAATGTGAGGGTGGGGATCATGAATATTTTACTACTTGTAATAAGTGTATAAATATACAAATTATGTACATCTATAAACCTTGGTACACTCTAAAGGTGCTGTGGTGTATTTCACTGTGGCATTGAGAATGAGTTTACGTATACTGGTCACTTGTCATATCAGGTGCTTGGGTGACTTGTGGCTTGATAAAACATAGTGGTAGAAACAATAGTGACCTGTAAAAGCAAAAACATAATTAGAATAAATTAGCCATTGATAATTAATAAAGGTAATTCAGTGTGCTGGACAAGTATGCATGTACTATCTTTGAATATGATTTTTCTTTTTGCTTTAGACAATTGCAGATGTAATTCGAACTTGTCTTGGACCAAGAGCTATGTTGAAAGTATGGCAATAAATATTATATTTAGATACCATATTAATGATAATCCACCCCCTTATATCAGTATATATCATTAGTGTATTGCAGGTGCGGGCTACAGGGTCTAAGGAAACCTGTAGCCCACGCCTGCGATACGCTAATGAATATATAATGAAACCTGAGTTTTGCGACCACCCCTGGTGCCACGAAAAAGTGGTCGTTAAGGACAGGTGGTGATGTGATGTCATAGCAGCCATTTTGGCAGTGCCGCGACCCACAGCGGTTCTTTATATAAACATTGTTTCAAATTTATAAAGATTTACAAGGGAAATGGAAAAAGCAAGAGCACTTCAAAGAAGTGCAGTCTTGATTTATTAATGTTAAGATGTTATTTGGATATTAAAATAAAAGAAATTTGACATTTGTGTGTTTAATATCATCATCAAAATGGTCTCGTACTGTCATTCATTTCAGTTTTTGCACTGTGTTTTTGTTACGTTTCAGATTCAATTTTTGCACTGGTTTGGTCTTGTTAAAAGCTCTTGGCTTTATTTACGATCTTCCAGTAGTCATTTATTAATTAATAGATGTGAACACTCAGTTTTGTCACTTTCCTTTCCAAGTTAAAAAGCCGTTGTAGATATACAAACTTGTTGTGGTAAACGATTGTCAAGATCAACTTGTCTAAAGTTAACAAATATTACTCATAGTCTTGGATTGTTCAGTCATTGTATTAACTCTCAAACTTCAACTAAAAAGTATTTGGCTTTGGCAGGAGAAATTCACACAGATTTTCATCAAATAACGCTCGAAAGAGAAGCAAAACAAGACTAAAATACGGTAACACGGCAATTGGGTAACACTTCCGGTTTCTTGTTTTCACATGTGGTCACATTCGCGTTTGTTTACTATGAAAAAATGGGTATTTCTTTAATGTATTTCGGCAGTTTTACGTTGAGTTGGTTGCTAATAACAGGTAAATATCTTGTTTGGGACACAAAAAACCGGTCGCTGGTCATGTAAGGCAGGTGGTTGCTCATTGCAGGTATATATCAACTACAAATCGTCTGTGCCAGAAAAAGTGGTCATATATGACAGGTGGTCGTAAAACATGGGGGTCGCAAAACTCAGGTTTCACTGTACCGCATTATTCAAAATGGCTGAATATAAATGAAGGAATGCCAAAATACAGGTCAGTCTGGCTTGCTCCCTTGATTTGGGACCACAAAATTTGCAAAAAGTACAGTACCAGTAGTTGAAAGATGAAAGTAGAATGCTTGATCTCTGGTCTTCGTGATGGCGTCATCTTAAGAATTTAACAGATTACCCGCACTGGCCTATTACCTGCACTGGCCTATTACCCGCACTAATTATGTTTCCTAGCAAAATTAAGCAATAACCTGCAGGTTATTACCCAGAAAATACAGTATATATATATATATCTTGTAACTAGATATTGTACTGCATGATGATTAATCTTTATTTTGATATTGTTGACAGATGTTGATGAATCCAATGGGAGGCATTGTGATGACTAATGATGGCAATGCCATCTTGCGTGAGATCCAGGTTCAACATCCAGCAGCCAAAACCATGATCGAGATAAGTCGTACTCAAGATGAAGAGGTTGGCGATGGAACCACTTCAGTAATTATTTTAGGTAAGATAACTTAGTATTTATAACCATTATATTTTTACAGTACTGTATTCCAATATTATGATAGCTCATTCCTGTCTAAGTAAGCTGGCTAATAAAGTAAGTGATTTCACTGTCTATTATGCCAGATGATTTTACTTGTCAAATGGAAAATTATCTTCTGACAGTTTTAAGTTATTTTATTGAAATGATATTTGTGTTTTCAGCTGGTGAGATGATGTCTGTTGCAGAACCGTTTCTGGACCAACAAATGCACCCAACTGTTGTTATTGGAGCATATCGACAAGCACTTGAAGATATATTGAAAATAATGAAAGAAGAGATCAGGTGATCTAAAGAATTAATTCTTTGAATGTTTTCATGGCGATAAAGTAATATAAATAAGTTTTGTGGAAACACCACGTAAAATATTTTTGCTAAGCTTTCACCCTGTTGACTTAGGCCTTCATCAGAACAATAATGAAGGCTTATTATTAAGCTTAAAGCTTATTATTTCTTTTATCATTAAGCAATAATAAGCTTAGCAAAGAAATATTTTACATGGTGTTTCCACAAAACTTATTTATATGATCTAATTAAGTCGTGTCATTCCTCTAGTTACTGTTAACTGTCACTGAATTAATTAAGGGGTTTTTTTGTATTAATTATATACTTACTACGGTTCTGGTTTGAGCATGGACATGCATAATTTGACGACACTTGTTTCACACAGGAAACTATTTGTTGCTAAGTGGAAACTGTAATGTTACTAAGGCCAAATGACAATTTGTTTCTTCGTGGCAAATGTCACATTGTGGGGTTTGTCAGTGTAATATGGCTGATTGGAAAAGCACTGCACATGGTGTTCTTAATAGCTTCACTCGACAAAGATTTAATTGTATATAAAGATGAGTTATAAAAATGCCCACATTTACTTTGAAAATTTGGCACTCGTTTCAAATTGAAACAATACCGTTTGGCCTTAGTAACATTACACTTTCCACTTAGCAACATGTAAACTTAGTTTCCCACGTGAAACGTGTCGTCAAATTACGTGTGTCCACACTCAAACCGGAACCGTAGTATTGGATGCTAATACCCAAGCTGGAAGAGCATGAACAGGACTCGGAAGACCCATGTGAGGCGCTCTCCTGCTGAAATTAAAAGTACATATAAAGCATCATGTAGACCAATTGCTCAAAAACCGCAATGCGCCACTACACGCACAAAACCCCATTCCCCTGAGTTCTAATGTGGCCAAGCAGGGCTCAAATGTTATCAAGCAAAATGAAAAGGCGCTGAGATTTGTTTTGATAAAAGGATCAATACAGAATAATGGAAAACAATATTTATTTCACTGATTACATTTGAAATTGCCATGCTCCATTGATTTTCCACTGCTACAGTTTCCTATGCCCCTATGCAAAGGGAGAACCTTTAGACAACCTAAGCAGCGATTGGTTAAGCAATGTGTTAAGTTGGTGCATACAGTAGTGGTCATTTGTCTAGAACCTAGAATAGATTGGCAAATGTTAGGTTGGAAAATTCACTGCTGGGTGTCAAAGGCAATGCTAATTTTTCAAGGCAGCTAGCCTTTGTGCAGGCTCACTGGTGAACTCCCCCCCCCCCAAAAAAAAACAAACCTCAACACAAACAACAAAAACATTAACAAACAAACAAACAAACAAACAAACAAACAAACAAACAAACAAACCCAAAACAAAACACAACAACAACAACAACACAACCCAACACAACACAACACAACACAACACAACACAACACAACACAACACAACACAACACAACAAAAACTCTAACAAAAACCCATTGTTAGCTGTATCTTAATCAGAGATTAAATTGTTAATATTTTAGCCTTCCTGTTGATGTTAATGATCAAGATTTTATGAGGAAAATCATCAAGAGTTCTGTTGGCACAAAGTTTATTAATAAATGGTATAAAGTATAGAAACTTACCTTGCTGTGGGTTTGAATATATGTTTATCTCTTTAATTAATATTTTTTCCTTTGTAATTGTTGTTTTGCAGTGGAAATTTGGCTTGTGATATTGCTTTGAAGGCTGTCAAAATTGTTACAAAAGAAGATAATGACAGGAAAGAAATTGACATAAAAAATTATGCTAAGATTGAAAAGGTATTGTGTTTTCTCAGATTAGCCATTGTACTTATATATATATATATATATATATATATATATATATATATATATATATACACATATCTATATATATATACACATATCTATATATATATATATATATATATATATATATATATATATATATATATATATATATATATATATATATATATATGCGATGAAGAAATTGATTTCAATTTCCACATCGCATTATACAGTCTGAACGGAGTATAGTTCAGTGCTGACTTGATGAAATGAGTTAGTTTTGAAATTCAGTATTTAAACCCCATTCCCTTGACCTTCTCAGGTGTTGACTGCATAGCTCAGTCAGTAGAACATCAGGGTAGTAAACCGAAGGTCGTGGTATAGTTACAATAAATGTAACTTCTCCTTTTTTGCAAGGCAATTGACAATCAAGCATTGACGTGTCCCACTCTTTTGCATTTATTGGAAAAACCTACTAGGCAGAATTCTGAAAGTTTTTTAAAGCACTTCCCTGTAGACAGGGTTCGAGATTAGAATTTTTTGTAGGTATCCATCATGGATACCAGCATTTCTAAGTTGGTACCCAAAGTCAACATGTGGTATCCAACTTTGACACTGTATATACACTATATACACCGGTTCAGCACTAAGAGCTTTAACATTTGCAGCACATTTAACATGCCCGCTACTCGTGTTGTGCTTTCGAAGTGATTTGATGTGGAAATTATCACATCCTTTAACAAACGCACTTGATTTATCTGCATGCTTATTCTTCGTGCAAACATCGCAAAACATTTTTTTGTTGACTAACCTCACCCATGGAAATGCCTTTTGCCACAATGGGTTAAACTTGCGCTTTTGTTTCGCATTTGACCTTTCGCGTTGATCGATATTAATAGCATCATTTCCTTGATCGCCTTGATCCGTAGGCAGTATCGATGATGTAATTGACCCGGTAAACTCTTGAACTTCCTCAGAAGCTGAAGGATTGTCGGTCGGATTCCGAACAACAAATTTCCACATCATTTAATTTACTTGTAATACATTTTGAAAAACTATAAAACCTCCGGGTAAAAAAGCGACGAACAGCGAAACACGAGGTCGCACAATTTGTAAATAATGAGATGACCATGTAAGGATTTCTGGATGCTGACAATTATAGCCTGACACACCTGCCATTTGCAGGCACATGCCTGTGTATACTATACAACCTGCAATCCTACATTTAATTTTCACCGTTTCGAAATTCGTAAATTATGATAAACCCATGCTCGAAAATGCTCGAATGTTCTCAGTTTCTTTTGGTATATACAAACCTTTACTCTATATATTTTGTATTCTTTAACTAATACCCATAATTTTGGTATTTCATCAACAATTTACTTGGTATCCAGCTAGGATACCAAGGTTATAACATGTGGTATCCAAACCTGAAATCTGGTATCGTCAGGATACTAGGATACCGCAAATCTCGAACCCTGCCTGTAGATATTGATTAATTTTATAAAACCTATGCCCTACCTACAAATATTTAATTTTGAATAATCTGTCACTAGGTTCCTGGTGGTACCATAGAAGAGTCTTGTGTACTTTCTGGTATAATGCTAAATAAGGATGTCACTCATGCAAAGATGAGAAGGTATTTTTTCAGCATGCTTTCTCCACTTACATACTGCACAGTACAAAAACTTACTTGTAATTTTTTTTTTAGAAAAATTGAAAACCCTAGAATTGTGCTACTTGATTGTCCATTAGAATATAAGAAAGGGGAAAGTCAGGTATGGTTACAACCTCATCCCCAGGGCCTTTTTTGAATTGGAAGGGTGGGAAAAGTCCCTGGCATCGGCTGGTCACAGCACCCAGAAATACTGTGTGTAATTTAACGTGTCTGTAATTTCAAGTTCTTTTGTAATCATCATTCCTATTCACCTTTAGACTAATATGGAACTAGCTAAGGAGGAAGATTTTACGTAAGTATATATTAGGGCAGTGCATGCCTGGCTGGTTTTGAAACAGGGGACCAAATTCTCTTAGCTCGTTCCTGTCCAAGGGCTTTCCAAGAGGTGAATAAAATCGTCTGGTGTTAGCCAGAATAAAGTACTAAAGACCAATTCGGACAGGAAAGAGTTAGAGAGATAGTTTATAAAGAAATAATTTATAACTCGTTCCTGTTTGAGACTAGAATAACTTAGTAGGATCTTTTATACGGGGAAAAATAAGCCGCGGATTAAATACTTATTTATTTATTTATTTATTTATTTATTTATTTATTTATTTATTATGTTTTGCCACATTTGTTTACTATAGATAATAATTACATAGGTGTATTGTGTGAGTGAGTGTGCTTTAAGTAATTAATTTCAGTAAAGTTAATAATAATAAAATAATAAATATAAGTATTAAAATTTACAATTAAATCACAATAACAAATTTACAATTACGTGGCAGGGTGCCCACAACAGCTTAATGCCAATTACTGTGGTCCCAGGTAAA
>OZ036000.1:4849708-4917208 GCA_964035015.1 Corallium rubrum
TACTTAACTTACCAAACCAAACACCACAGATTTTCCCTGGGTACAGAACTCCGGTTTAAGACTAGACTATAATGAGGGATTGCCCTTACTGGAGTTCTTCGTGGAACAGTATAAATGTCATTAGCATATACCTCGCAGGTGAATAGTGCTTTTCACGCAATCTGATTGGTTCCTCTAGCTCGGGATATCCTGCACTATTCACCTGCGGGCAAAACAAAATGGCGGACAGTTTTGCTTTGTTTACCGAAGCAGGAGATTTTGTTGATAAACAAGGCCGATGTTGTAGAATAACGAGAAAAGTCAACAAAATTAAGTAGAAGAGTGTCCACAGGTATGTTTCTTTACAATTTTCTAGCCATTAATATATTCAAAAGTTGTATTAAAAAACTGTTTTGTCGACAAATATCGAGTACGCCAAGTGTCCAAGTTGCTAGCGGCCGTGTCTTGTATAAAATACCGAAAAATATAAGTTAAGAATGTTAAACTTGTTATTTCATTTATGAGGTATATGCTAAAACAATTATTCACCTCAGTGTCGGTGAATAGTGTGGATATTCACCTCGCCGAAGCGGCTCGGTGAATATCCAGCACTATTCACCTCCACTTCGGTGAATAATTGTTAACTAATATGTCTATCTAGTATATAAATAAACTTAATTTACTTGTTACAACATGTGCGCGTGTAACGACTTACATGCATGTTATCGAGTCTTGTTGTTTTGTCATATTTAGGTAGAACGTAATCTTCACGATGCTATGAACGTGGCTCGCAATGTTATTATGAATCCTATCCTTGTCCCAGGTGGAGGAGCTTGTGAAATGGCCTTGTCACACGTAAGACATAAGTATACGACTTCCTTGAATTCCTAGTTCGCAAAAGCAGGGTCACGGAAAATTATCCTCATTCCTTGGTCTCCTCAATAAACTTGAAATTAGAGGTCCTAGCACGTTTCTACATGCTTTTCATGTACAAGTTAGTAGTTACGGTGAAATAGACGTTGAGAATAGGACATTCGGTTCATCTTTTGCCGGAGTCAAAAATTTCAAGTTTACCGCAGAGGCCCTGGGAAGGAGAAGAGGTGAAAATAAGAACTGTTAGGATGACGTAATTTTTTTGAAATCTAGAGCAAACTTTTACTTAAGGTGAGGCGTAATACGAGCAACATTTTTCTTCAACTTTCAACGCAATTGTTGCACGTATTACCACCCACCTTAAACATTGTCACGCAAACACTGTTGCAAGTTGAAAAAAGTTGTTGAAAAAGTAGACGCCAGTTCTACTTACTGCAACATTGTTTGTTAACTTTTGTTGTTACATGCTGTTTCAACTTGCAACAACGAAATTTTGTTGCGTGACAATGTTTGAGGTGGGTGGAAATACGTGCAACTACGCTTTTCAACTTGCAACGCAACAATGTTGCAGCAATTTGTTGCTCGTATTACTTCACCTTTAATTACAAATATTCTACCTCAACTGTAAATTGTCCAGTCAGAAAGCTTGATTTGTACCATGTGACCAGTCAATCATCGAATTACCCCCTCAAAAGTAATATTCCCCGCTGCAGCGGGGAATATGCTTCGTGTACCACGCGTGAACGCCACGAACGCACGATTCAATCAACAATGGCGGAGTCGGCGAGACAAGAAAACGTTCTGCCTGAACATTCAGATGTTGACAAGAAGATTGTTAGGTTACAAGAAAATAAGGATTCAGGGAATACAAAGAAAGCAACAAACGTAACAATGCATCCAGAAGCCTTGAGACGACAGCAGAATGGAAACAGACAATGAAAAGCGGACAAAAGTTAAGCTAAGCGAACTTTATTAGCATTATTTCCGCTTTTTTTGGAAAGATTAATATGTTTCAGTATAATATTTAATTTATAGACCTTTCGCTCGGGGAATTCGATGAAATATTACCCTTCGGGATTATATATATATATATATATATATATATATATATATATATATATATATATATATATATATATAAAAATGCTATGGTCTATAAATGCTAAATGTTCGTTATTATAAATTTCGTTCTTTTGTTTTTAGGCTTTAACCGAAAAAGCGAAATCAGTTGCTGGTATTCACCAATGGCCTTACCGAGCCGTGGCTTCCGCATTGGAGGTCATACCAAGAACACTGATTCAGAATTGTGGTGGAAATGTTATAAGAACGCTAACCGCATTAAAGGTTAAACAAATATTTTACTAATTCTTTGAAAGTTTCCCTAAGCCTCTTTTCAACCTGCAGCGCGAAGAAAAGACCCAACGAAATTTTGAGATTTTTTTACCACCCTGCTCAAAAATGAATTTAGCGATCGGTAGCGATCATATGGAAACCACTGGCGCAACGATCGTCGAGATAGAAAATGTTCTATCTCAGCGATCGTTGCGTTTTATATGGAACGATGATTTGACAATCTCAGTGATCTTGGTGTGAACCAGTTACTTTCTTAAAACTATTTATTTACTTCAATTATACTATGTAATTAGCGTCTTTATAACTTTAACAAATAGGTAATTAATTCTTAACAGTTCAAACTTATTTCTTAATCTCTGCCTGAGCACAACTCTGTGAGTCTTCAACGACTTCTTCTTGACTTCTTTTATCAACGATGATCCATTTCTTTCTGGTAGTTTTTGTGATGCTGTTCAGGCACTTCTCTTAACGCCTTATGAATAATGCATGACTCGCTTAGTTGTGCTCAAGCTTTTATAATACTGGTAGACTGGTATTGTGAAACTATGACTAATTTCCTCTACGTAGAATGAGTCAGTAGTTTTAAAGTCTCTTATCAAACCACCGATTACAACATCTCCGCCAACTCATGTCCGTTTACGTAACTTGTGATTTCTCAATCTATAATTAGCAAATTCCAATACGTAAAGGATATAGAATCTATATTTACGTATTGGAATTTGCTAAATCATGCTTTACGTATTGGATCCGGAGTATTTGCTAAATCATGCAACTACAAATTATTTCCCATAGGTAAATTAGAATAACGTAAACTATATTACAATATTATAGTATACATGCAGGGTTCGAAATAGCAGCCGGCTGCCGGCGATAGCCGGCAGTTTTAGGACCTTGCCGGCGACTTCTAATTTCAAAATATAATTAAACTTTGGGTTATCGGCGAAATTGCTTTAGCCAAGATCAAAATTATGGTAATTTGTTTTGATTTCTCTGTATATGATCGTAAAAGAAATCAGTATTTGCAATATTTGCTTATATTACAAAATAAATGCATTTAATTTTGCCATTTTTGGTTTACATTACATTATTTGGGCCTATGTCCAGAACGTAACTTTGCTGCTTGGGAAACAGCCTACAAAATTAGGCATTTTCTGAACGTTATTTCGAACCCTGACATGATAATTGTATATCATGTAACAGTATGCATCCCAGCGGACCAATGAAACAATGGCCGCGGTCAACCATGGTCGCCTTAGCGATCATATGGAAACAGCGACATGATTGTTGATCGTTGCGATCGTCGAGTTCATTTTTGAGCAATCATAGCGATTATACTGAAACCAGGTTATAGTGTTTTTTCTTTTGCAATCATTACATTGCTGTTAAACAAATAGATATCTTTTTTTTATGCGTTTTAAACGTTTTTCATTTCACTTGGTATAGGCAAAGCACGCTACTAAAGGAAACCATACGTGGGGCGTGAATGGCGAGACAGGCCAGTTACAAGATATGAAAGAACTTGGCGTCTGGGATACCTATTCTGTTAAAGCACAGACTGTTAAAACAGCAATAGAGGTGAATTAGTTATTAATTTTAACAAATATATCACAGGTGGCGTGTGCTGTTAGCGCGCTGCCTCTCGCCAAAAAGTTAAGCCCGGTTAGACGGGGTTAGTACTTGGATGGGTGACCGCTTGGGAGTGACCCCGTAGTCGAGCTTTGGAGTAGAGTATAGTAAGTCGTGTTTACACTGCAAGCCATGGCCTAGCCTTGGCCTGGCCCGGGGTAAATGTGTCGTGTTTACACTAGCATAAGCCTGACCAAGGCCAAGACATAGGCCAACAAAAGAAGCAAGCCCAGATATGCTGGCCTAGGCCAGCCCAGGACGTGTTTACACTGCCAAAAAGTAGGCCAAAGTTTAGGCCAAGGCTTGCAGTGTAAACACGGCTTATTAAGGCATTGTTACCTGAAGAGCACAAATTTTCTCCCAAAACGGACTAGCCATGGCTTATTTTTCACATACCTCGGTTTCCTTTGTTCTTTTAGGGGAATATATTCAATAGCCCCTGGCAAAACAATAGATTAATATTCCCCTCTAAGGCTCTAATATTCCCCTCTATGGCTCTAATATTCCCCTCTAAAGCTCTAATATTCCCGTCTACCATTCCTCGCTATAATATTCTCCTCTAATCTTCCCGTCTAATATCCCCCGCACCACCCCTTATCATATGAAATCCTGTCAACCTCGCCATGTGAAAAATAAGTACGTTATTTTGAGGCCCCTCGGGGATATGTGTTTATTCATCCCCTCGTGGCCTCAGAATAACCTATACATAGTTTCATAGTTGAGATGTGTAGTTAATAGGGCAATACATCAGATTCTCTTGAAATTCTCTTAAAATTCGCCTACCATCCTTCTTTATTCTTTAAAACAACAAAAATCTCAACGAGATCTTCACTTCACAGACGCTTTCAACATATTTTCTTCTTTTTCCGCAGACGGCCATTCTTCTTCTCCGTATCGACGACATCGTGTCCGGGACGAAAAAGAGCGAAGGACGCGAAGGCACGCAGTCTGGTGCTCAACCAACTGACGCTTCGATGGCAGACTAAGAAACACTTGCGAATTTCGATCAGAGAAAGATATTAATACTCTACCAAACGACTAAACCCAAGTGTGATTATGTCGTATTGATAAAAAGTTAAAAGCTATGCCAAACGAAAAGTGGTTCTTTAATGAACGGGGGGTTCATTATGACACGAAAATTAAAGGTGCCTATATGCAACGAAATTTCACCCTGGTTTTTTTATGATTGCATTTTGAAAGAACACTTGAAGGGCCTATATCATGGTTGGGGGATTTACATATTTAGGATATTTGGAACCTGATGAAAAAATTTGTAATATATCTTCCTTTCCTAAAATTTCATCTTCATGGACTTTTTTGCTGCGAAAGTTGCGGGAAGTGACGTCAAAAGAGCAATTTCTCTAAACAAAAAACACTTTACAGATTCCTCCTTTGACGTCACTTCCGTCAACTTTCACAGCAAAAACTTCCATGCCAAGATGAAATTTTAGGAAAGGAACTCTCTCCTCCGCAGAGGCTTCTAGAGCTTTTTTGAGCTCTTCACTTCAGTATATGGGGTTTAATATTGCATTTGCAGCCTTTGCAATTGCAAGGAGAGTAATGCGGTAGAGGGTAATGGGGAGTAAAGAAAACCGCTGAAACCATTACCCTCTACCGCATTACTCTCCTTGGCTGCAAATGCAATATTAAACCCCATATACTGAAGTGAAGAGCTCAAAAAAGCTCTAGAAGCCTCTGCGGAGGAGAGAGGGAAAGGAAGGTATATTACATATGTTCTCAGAAGGTTCCAGATATTCTAAGTATGTAAAATCCCCAATCCTAATATAGGCACTTTAAAATGACTAATAATACACGGGGCAAATTACTCAATATGATTGGCTAATGAAGAGAGCATTTTTGTAATTCAGGGCAAAATTACTTGCACTTGATTGGTTCCTTGATCAGCAGTTCTTGCATGTGATTGGTCGCTTTGTTACTTAGCAACAATGAACCTCAGAGGTTTTTCGGTCTGAAAATGCTTTTTTGTTTACTTTGAACTAATTTAAACTATTGAAGGAGTTAGGAGTGTAAACTATAACCGCATATATATAAAAGCACATGATTACGATGATTATCCGTCTGACCCAGACGAATTTAATTGCTGAGAGAAATTAATTCGTGCGTCGAATTTAATCGAGTTATTATACGTCGCAGTTTTGTCGAATAAAATTCAAACAATTCGTCTATTGTGCGACGTTTAAGCGCAGACCTTAGACGGCTTTAAAATAGAGCGTATGGCTAACATGCGAAAGTGTCACGGCGTCACAGGTTTGAATTCCATGTAGAGCTCAGATTTTCTGAGTATTGAAATGAAATTCCGAACTACGTTGCGAGGTAGATACAAATTTAAGTCGGCAAATTGGTTTCTGCTTAACCAAGTATCTATTATTATATTCTATACAACAAATCTTCTTCTCCGTGATTTTACCAAAGGAATTCAGTTCAAAGCTTATTAAATTCGAACTTCACGGCGAACTTCCGTACCAAGTTCCCAACCTTCCAACGAATGTTGACAAACGAATTTCAAAAGCAAGCTATAACAATAACATTGCGTAGGACGCTCCAAGTAACCAACGAAAAGAACTATGTAATTTACATATAAGTACAATAGTAAAGATCACTTCTACTCGCTGCATTTCGACATGCCGGCACTGTCCACGAACGCGCCACAAATGTTCAATTTGCGACAACTAACATTAAAAACAATGACATGTTTCAATTTTTGAACATATATAATCTGAAGTACGTTGGGGGAAGTTCTAAATATGGCTTCCTATTTTGGTTATAAATCCATGTCCTATATTCACGAATTTACTGGTTAGCATTAGGGTGTGTGTTGGGGTCAGGCTTTCATGAAGTACCTGGGTTATTTAGGACATGGAATTATTACCCCTATTTTCTCTTAAAACAGACCACCCGGCCACGTCAAGCATTCCGTACGGGAAGTACTTATATTTTATTAGTTTATTCATGCATAAATTATCTTTGATGTGGAGTCATGTGCCGCGGTTAAAATATAGGTTATTGACCTTGCATATTAAATGATCTATACTATATTGCTTTAAAACTACGTCTAGAATACTATTTTTTTGGTAAATAACGACAAATATCGTCTGTATCATGAATATCAATCCGTTAATCACCTGGAAGTCGGTAACTAGTTACTTCCTACTCGGTATTCAACTATATTTACTGGTGTTCAAAGTGTTCCTAGTAACTTCAAAATCTACGACGTCAACGCTCAACGATGACGTCCTTTAGACAAAAGAATTCTTTTTGCAAAACAAGGAGAATGAATAATTTTAGACCCAAGAGTAATCTCAACACCGTCCTCGTTCGTTATTATACAGTATGTATAAAAGAAAAATCGAACCCTTAGAAAATGAATTAGCATTTTTTTTCAACAACCTATTGTGTTAGTTTGAAAGCCCTAAGGCCCCTAAACACCTCTGAGCCACGGATGCGTAAAAAAATCACGGGCTTATACACCACTGGGAAATTAAGATAATTTGAAGTGTATGCATGAAAGTATTTAAAAGCCTTTTCTCTTCGTGTTTAACTTATGTGCTGATTAATTTATGGAAGTCATTAATAATAATAAATAATAATATTAAATAAATTAAGCTGATTGAATCCGCCAATCAAAATTGCATTGTTGCGTAAATAACATCCGGTCATATGATAATAAGACGTAACATGGATTCAAGGAACTGTGCTTGTTGCATTTTACCAAGTATTGAGGTTCTTGCATTGTACTGCGCTTAAAGAGTCGTTACTATACATTGGTAATTCATCAACTCTCAACTGTAACACATAAGGTAAGTCTTATAATCAAGTTTGGGTAGCATGAGAGGCATTACCCTCTGTAATTAAGCCCAGTTGGACAGGGTTAGTACTTGGATGAGTGACCGTCTGGGAATAACCCCATTCAGACCCATTCACGAACTTGAATTTCATGTGAGTAGAGCTTAGTTGGTCTCTCCTGTGCTTCGAGGGTTTTTCGCAGGGTTCTGCGGTTTTCCTCTCTCTGCAAAACCAACACTTAAGTCTTAAGCTAATGTCGTGCACTTTTAACATGAGCCTCTGGCTCGGATGATTAATTGGGTGACCACATCCTGTGCTTTACGACGTTATTAAAGCTCAGTTCTTTATTCTGTGGTTAAAGTGTCACTGAGACGAAATTTTCACCTTTCATTTGTATTTCATCATTGTAAAGCCCCGGTCAAACGAGGATGAGAGTTGATGAGAGTCGATGAGAGTTGCCATCGACTCTCATGCACTCAACTCTCATCAACTTTGAGCTGGTTTAAATTTTAATGAGCGTTGATGAGAGTTTTTGCTCGTTTGACTGGTCATGAGAGTTGGCATATGAGAGTTGATGAGAGTTTAGCGGCTAGCGGTTTGCACTTTGTAAAAACAGGCTCAACAAAGAATGCAAAATTGTCTATTTATTTGTCCAGTACGAGATTGTAAAAATACGAACTTTGTTTACCTCGAGTCGGGCAGTTTCCGTTTCAGTCATCTACAGCGACATATTTCTTCGGACTTCACCATCTGGCATTAAAATAAAGATACAAACGAGCGCATCACATCGTGAAAAATGTCTTTCTGTGTCTCTAGCATATAACATTTCATGTTATTTTTGTGCCGGCATCGTGTAAACGGGGTCTAAGGGTTCAGTTCCTTTTTATACACACTGTATTTAACAAATAGAAAATCGCTTCCGTGTCTCAACCCAAAAAAATTGCCATATTCGATCTCGTGACAACCGAAGCAATACAGTCATCGTTCTGGCAAATTCCGAAACCTGATTCGTCAAAATGGGCTACCATATACTCCAATATATATAACGGATGATTCCATTTCGATCCATAGCCAGAACAACGACTAAATGATGATGAAATTCGACGTTTTTGTTGTCAAATTCTTCCCCCCTTCCCCCCCCCCCCCCCCCCCCCCCTCTCCCCTTCTCCCAAACCCAATGTCCCAACCCTTCTCAGGTATCAATATTCACTTTTAATGGTGGACACAATTTTTCAGCAGTTCAAACGTTTATAACTTTAAACCTATTTGTTTATATCAGTTCAAATTTTGCACACAGGGTATATTATGCCCGTATATTTAAATCTCAAAGTTCGTCGAAGTTAAATTACCACAAAACTTTGTGGTCTATTTTTCGTCTCAGTGACACTTTATTAAATACTCATCATTGACAACTGTACATGAAATCTTGGGTCGAGTTAAATCTGGTTATTTGATTAACTTAAATCTTAAATCTGTATCACAAATTCATTACAAGTCCCTCAGATCTAAGTCAAGCTCACTTCAGATCAATGAGAGCATGATGGGCATCCTGGATTATCTATGAATGAATGTGCGGGCATTTTAACAGAATGTATTTGAAATATTGAATGATCTAAAATACAAATTTTTCAATAAAATAGTGTTACCTTGAGTTCATGATGTGTTATCTTCTATTTGTGTGCTTCTTGAGTTGATTTGAAGCGATTTATCCATGTTTTCAATGGGGATTTAGACCTAAATTATTTGTTGCCCAGGAGTTGGGGACAGTCTATCCCCCCCCCCCCCCCCCCAAAAAAAAAAAAGAGTCTAATGCCTGGGGGTGGGGGGCACTTGACTTACATCAATTTGGCTCTGGGAACGAGATTGGACTTAATTGTGAATTTTAGGCTGAAGTCATGCACATCAACGTATCTTAACTTACCCTTAAAATACTAAAAGAGAACCCAGGGTTGAGAGGGTTAATGGCGTATCTTCTTCGTTGACCAGGTACTGCTATACAAGCACTGATAACCTTCCCACACTCCAGTAAAAATTATAGGAAGATGGCTGATGTCAAAGAGGAACAAAAAACGAAATGCAATGCCACTGTGGAGGAAAAGGTGAGCACTGGATGTGAAAGCAGTCAACTAGGCCATAGCCTTTAATTGGGAGATAAAAGATGAGTAAAGTTTAAACTAAACTGTATTGCGCACGTGTTATGTCCATGTCGGACCTAAAAGCCATCGAACCTATAAAGTCCGGTGGTATCAGAGCTATAATGTACAAATCAGTGTTAAGCCTGAGTGCGGGGGGGGGGGGGGAGGCGTGAGGCTGGGCAAAGGGGGAGGATTTGGTAGCATTTGCTCTTGAATTGCGACCCTGGGGTGGGGGTATTTAAATATTCTAAAGGAAATTTTCAAATGTTCTTGGGCAGAGGGGCAATTTGCTGACATTTGACCATATATTCTCTGCCCCAGGGTCGCGCTTTTGACCACTTCATTTTAAAAATGTTTTCCCGGCCTCCCCCCCTCGGGCTGACTCATGATAATATGCATAGCGTTCATATAAACACGCCCTAACTCCAAGCCATAGTCCCTAGAAATAAATTGTCTGGAAACGCAGCCAAAGTCTTTGTTCTAGGTTTTTGTTCACATTTGTGCACCTTATTTCACCTTAATTGCTGAACACATTGTATTTTTGGTATAATGAAGCAATAGCAGTGTTGCTTTATAAATATTAATGAGCGTAAAACAAGAGTGTGCACCTTATTTGCCACCCTTCAACCTAAATTGTAGCTCATTGTTAACCGCTTTGATGTTCGCCGCGTCTCCAGACAATGTAATTCTAGGGACTATATCCAAGCTAACAAAAGGTATGCTAGTTCTAAGGATTTTGGATGAAGGAAAATTCGAGTGTAGAATATATACATTTTAAGACCAAACCGGGACCAGTTGCGAAAAATGCAACTACACAGGCCTTCCGGCAGGAATTGAACCCACGACCTTGCGATTCTAGTGCAATGCTCTGACCACTGAGCCACGGAGGGTGTTGCCGAGAGCTTGATCGCGAGTTCTGTATATATAATAAGGTGGTAATGCCAGGAGAGAATTAATTGGGTATATTATAAGTAATATTGGGCATTTCACTCGATTACATAGCGTGTTCTAAGGATTTTGGATGAAGGAAAATTCGAGTGTAGAATATATACATTTTAAGACCAAACTGGGACCAGTTGCGAAAAATGCAACTACACAGGCTTTCCGGCAGGAATTGAACCCACGACCTTGCGATTCTAGTGCAATGCTCTGACCACTGAGCCACGGAGGGCGTTGCCGAGAGCTTGATCGTGAGTTCTGTATATATAATAAGGTGGTAACGCCAGGAGAGAATTAATTGGGTATATTATAAGTAATATTGGGCATTTCACTCGATTACATAGCGTGTTCTAAGGATTTTGGATGAAGGAAAATTCGAGTGTAGAATATATACATTTTAAGACCAAACTGGGACCAGTTGCGAAAAATGCAACTACACAGGCTTTCCGGCAGGAATTGAACCCACGACCTTGCGATTCTAGTGCAATGCTCTGACCACTGAGCCACGGAGGGCGTTGCCGAGAGCTTGATCGTGAGTTCTGTATATATAATAAGGTGGTAACGCCAGGAGAGAATTAATTGGGTATATTATAAGTAATATTGGGCATTTCACTCGATCACATAGCGTGTTCTAAGGATTTTGGATGAAGGAAAATTCGAGTGTAGAATATATACATTTTAAGACCAAACTGGGACCAGTTGCGAAAAATTCAACTACACAGGCCTTCCGGCAGGAATTGAACCCACGACCTTGCGATTCTAGTGCAATGCTCTGACCACTGAGCCACGGAGGGCGTTGCCGAGAGCTTGATCGCGAGTTCTGTATATATAATAAGGTGGTAATGCCAGGAGAGAATTAATTGGGTATATTATAAGTAATATTGGGCATTTCACTCGATTACATAGCGTGTTCTAAGGATTTTGGATGAAGGAAAATTACATGTATCTGCGCCAAATCTTGTAATAAGATCTTAAACGATCTTACAACATCTTATAAGATTTTAGCGACATCTAATAAGATAACAAACGTATTGGGATATATCTTCACTGCAGTTGAGCCGGATACCGCGTGTTTAAAGTATACCCCTGAATCGTATGTAGGTTTGTGCCATTCACGAAACTTCTACAGTTAGATAGAGCGTAAATATCAAATTGAATTATTACGCTATTTACTTGGCGTACGGTCGAACGCGGTCATATTTAAAGTAAATCAATCGTCTGTAGGTTTGTGCCATTTGGGAAACTTGTACGGTTAGATAGAGCGTTAAATTCTGTACAACATATGTGAATTAGAGAACATGGTATAGAATAACAACGGAGAAAAGGCTATTTGAACTGACATGAGCGCAAATATCAAATTGCATTATTACGCTATTTACTTGGCGTACGGTCAAACGCAATCATTTTAAAGTATCCCTGAATCATACTACTCCAATCATACAGCATTGCAATTGACTTTCTTCGAAAATAATGTTGTTCTTCGTCTCACTCCGTAGTTCATACAACATGGCGAGGAAATATAAACAGTCACACTACTGCACACATTACAGGTCAGCGGTTACACCAAAAAGTTAACACACACACACACACACACACACACACACACACACACACACACACACACACACACACACACACAACACGATAGCAATATATCTATATCTGCGCGTTGCGCAGATACAAAAATCCCACACTCACTAACCATATATTAATTCCGTTTATTTGAATTAGTGTAAACCACAGACCAGTTGTGCGAGGAGAGTCCGTGGCGTCATAACGCCAATAGAGCCTGGTGATAGGACGAGTGATGACTTTGACCCCTCGGAATTCAAAAGGGCTATGGAAGAAGACGTTGTAAATCCAAGAATAGTAGCGTCGGATAATACAGATGCAAGATTCACAACGCAAACACCAGTCCCACAGCCAAAACCAAAACAGAAACCAAGAAATTAGTAAAGATAAACTTCCAACGCAACCAGGTGAAGAATTGGACATAGTTTAACGCCACTCTGGTTTAAAATATTTTTGAACATAACTTAAAGTGTATAAAAAATGAAAATTAAGTTTGTTTAATTTGAAAGAACTCTTGATATTGTAAAGTAACATCTTCTACAGTTTTTCCATAGCTTACTTCATTCTTGAGATCTTACTATTTTTTGATATGTAAATGATCACACTGCATACGTCACATTGTATAATGAGTTGCTGAGAAATCGTGCATATCATTGATATTAATCTGTTAAATCGCTTGAACCTGTGTTTGTTTAAAGTCATGAGACAAATACACCTACATGCCCAGTTTCGAGTGACTTTGTTCGATAACTTCAACAATATTCCCAATCTCGTACCCAGCGGGGGAGCGTAGATAAGACCCTGGGTACGAGGTTGCAATATTCCTAATTTTCCAACAACTCATTATACAATGTGATGTATACAGTGTGCTCATTTACATATCAAACATATAGTAATATCTCAAGAATGAAGTAAGATATGGAAAAACTGTAGAAGATGTTACTTTACAATGTCAAGAGTTCTTTCAAATTAGACAACTTAATTTTCATTTCATATACCGTAGAATCCCGAAAGTAGCGCCCCCCCCCCGTACTTTCGGTTTTATCTACTGTTGGGGGCCACTACTTTCGGGTGGTAAAATACGCTAACATACTGTGAGTAAGTAAGTAAAGTAAATACGAACTAAATTTGCTGTATTACATAAAACGAATGCACGATATCCTCTTATTTTTCCTCTTTCTCTCCTTCAAGCCATTTTATCATCATCAATCGTATTCACTGCATAACGCGGAAGCGCGCTCTTCAAAAGAGCTGTTGCTTACGGGGGCCGCTACTTACGAGGGGCCGCTACTTTCGGGGGGGGGGGTGCTACTTTCGGAAATTTTTAAGACATCTGAAATCTGCCGTTACTTTCGGGGGGGGGCGGTGCTACGTTCGGGGGGGGGCTACTTTTGGGATTCTACGGTACGCTTTAAAAAGCTATACTATTTATGACCCAACGTTTCGACATGCCGATCTAGTGTCTTTATAAGGGGTGATTGTTGTGAAGAAAGGTCCCATATTTATACTCTCAAATAGAACCAATGATGACAAGATGCAAATATAGTCAGATCGCCGTCATCCCTGTCACAGAATAGTTGTATTACTATCATGTGTCCCTGTTTAATAGAGCGTGCCAAGCCGCCTCCCCAGGCAACTGTAGGGACCTTTAGCTACCGCAACGGGAACGTCGTGATAACGTCCTTCGCTTAAAAAAAAACTAAAACAAAGACAATAACAATTTGAAGTCCCAAGAGTAATCCCTGCACCGTCCTTGTTGTGCATACAACGTCAACTGATGCATCTTCACGTATTCAGGACTAGCTTCACACATTGAACAGTGAAAGTTGTTGGGTGAATTTGATGTTAATCTTATAGCGGACAGCATCTTTCAGAGGCTCTAAAGTTTTTGAAGGTCAAATATATAGATCAAGCATATAGATCAAGCTCAAGAAATTCCGTGTACGTGATGCTTGATTTTTTTTAAATGTCGTAATTCAGATTGCTCGCTTTCTAGCTTTGTCTGGAATCGTTGAAAGGTGGTGTTTTAAAAAATGGTTAACGTCAAACTCACCCAACAACTTTCATTGTGTAATACATCGTTATGCGTACGCAAAGATGCTCTCGTTGAGGTAACATATACAACGAGGACGATGCATGAATCAGTCATGATATTTTGGATTTTACATTATATGAATTGAAGGACGTCGTCGCTGACGTTCCCGTTGTCTTGGCTAAAAGACCCTAGTGTCTTCCCAAACGGCAGCTTTTCAATGCTTTGTCTGAGCACGAAGGGACAGCAAGGGATTGGGAGCGTCAGAGTGGGGACTAAATATAATTTGGGAATTTAAAATCTGCCGTTTAGGAAGACACAGAGTTGCCTGCGGAGGAAGCTAGATGATACCGTGACTTGGTGGTGATAATTTTTTAATCATGCCACGCGATTTCATGGTTTAGTTTGGTATGCGTGCTCCGGCATAGCAGAAGTTTCTTTTTTACAAAAGAAAACAGCTTTTCCGTGATCATTTAACCGCGTACCAAATGGACGTTTAGTTTGTCCAATGTCCTGATTACAGTCATTGCACGGAATGGAATAAACAGCAACTCTTCTCTGTCTCTTTAAGACTGTATTTCCTTGATAGATACGTCATCCAACTGATCTATCATTTTAATGCGAGATCTGTTTTCACAACGATCAACCTTAGTAAAAAGACACACTACATGTAGATCGGAATGTCCATAGTCAATCGAGATATGGTCTGGAAACTCAGCTAAAGTCTTTGGTCTATCTTTTTGTTCGCCTTTATGCATTTTTGTGCACGGTGCACGGTCACTGAACACATTGTATTTTAGTATAATGGACGAATTGTCCAATAGCAACGTTTCAGTTCAATCACTCAACCGTGCTATTTAAATATTAATAAACCTAAAACATACGATGTGCACGGTGTAAGGTACGGTACAACATAAAATCACAGCTCATTATAGGCGCTTTGAAGTTTGCCGAGTTTCCTGACCATATCTCGATTGACTATGTTTATACTCTCAAATAGAACCAATGATGACAAGATGCAAATACAGTCAGTAGATCGTAGATCGGAGTCTCGAAACATTGGGACATGAACAGTAACAACCGTTTAAGTTGCGTTAAAAAACTTTTAAACCAGAGTAGCGTTAAACTATGTCGTATAGTAAAGGAGAATTTGTATTTTGTAACGTAATTTGTATTTTGTAACGTAAACCAAAGGGAAATTACAAGTCTGTTTTTATATATGTATCCTCCGTACATTGTTACTGGCACTTTTTTTGAAGTTTAGCTTTTGTTTACTGTACTGTTCTGTTTAGTAGCTGCATGCCTTTTTATTAAGATTTAGTTACAGTCAAACCGGATGTTCTTTCTTTACCGCGCGATCTTGCCACAGGGAGCCCATCTTGGCAATTCGTCATGCCAAAAAGCGCGTGGGCACTGTGGCGGACTCGAAAGACGCGCGGGGGACTGTGGCAGGGAATTTAAAAAACGAAGAACGGTTACTGGAAGCGGGAAAAAAAGGCGGGAAAAAGGGGAAAAAACGGGGGAGGGAGAGGAAAAAATATAAGGGATGAAACACCAAACGTTCAACGTGGAATGTGTTCCGCAAGTAGCCAGGATCGTTGGGAGTCACCGTTCGATCGAATACTGAAACCGACTGAAACTCAGAGTCAGATGAATGTGCAATAAATCAATAATCCTGATACTTCCCGCTTTATCCGAAAAGCTTATCGTAGGATTTCGTAGCTATCCGAAGTATCAACGATGATGTAGTGTCCTGGCTACTTGCGGAACACATCTCCCGAAAATACGATATGTAATTTAGCTGCAAAATCACGGCTAAAAGTTGAGATTTTGCATCATTTTGATTTATATTTTGATAAATGAATCATTATCACAGCTACTTCGCTCAATTATCTTACAATTTGTCAATTTGAATACCTATAGGCGCTTAAAACGATGTTCAAAACAAGGAAGAATTCGTGTTTCATCCCTTTATTATTTTCCTTTACACACCACGACCGAGTGTGCCACAGTCCCCCGCGGACTTATGACGAATTGCCAAGATGGGCTCCCTGTGATCTTGCTTGCAATATTCACAGCAACATTGCAATGTTGACTTGCTTACGATACACGGCACGACTCCTTGCCGACGACTTAGCTAGCTGCCTTCACCAATATTGCTCTCCTGCATACTGATACGCGTTGAATGTGTAGACTTTTTGATTGTTCTTGTAGTGCAACGACTTGAAGCATTTCTCGCAGAATAAACTAGGATCTTCAGACATCAACGGGTCGTCTCGGGTTAGCCACCTATTTGAATATAACAAATACATGTGGTTGAGCCTGTCGTTCCTATAACTGCACATGCCATGCTCTATAGAGCTTTTTAATTGAGAATTTGTAAAGGTAATAGCGTGGTTTCGAGTGCAATTTGGAAAAAAACATGCACAAGTGAGTTTTTCAAAGACTATCAAAATTGCACGAGTCCGAAGGACGAGTGCTATTTGAGATCTTTGAAAAACTCACGAGTGCGTGTTTTTTCAAAATTGCACTCGAAACCATTACTTATTAATAATATACATGAAAATGTTAGACAAAATGTTCTTCCAGCTACGAAGTTACATATCACTCATTGCTCCACTTCTCGAAGCTTTAATGGTTGAAAACTGCTTCATTTTGTTCACTAAATACGTCAAACGTTTTACTCATAGCATCTAACCTCTTCTAGTCTTCTTGTATGACATTATTAAAGCAAAATTCACTCTGTATTTCATCGAAATGTTCTTCGATAACTTTATGTTTTGGTCGCCATATTGGATTTTCTCGTGAAGGAAAAACCATCCTTAAAAATCCGCATAGGCATTACATTGGCTTTCCGGTAGATTCCGGTTGTTTATTAGCCAAACAGAATGCTTAATACTCATTGAAATTTGCACTATATTTAATTTTTCTGCACTGTATTACATTGAAATTACACTCCTCACGACCAATCAGGATGCAGTAATTTTGTCATGTATATTATTACAAGTGTTAAGCCCGGCGGCATACACTGAAACAAAGTTCCCGAAACGTTTCCGAAACTTGTTTCAAAAAATAGAACAGTGTTCTAATCAGGGAAACTTGGTTTGTGAAACAAAGTTTCGGAAACTTTTCAACATTACATCGGATTCTGACGGATGGTATTTTCCAACTTCGTACCCAGGCTCCCGCACAAATTAAACAAACATGGCGGCCAAGGTTAGCCGGGACGAAATTCGGAGTTGTGGTGGACAATTCATTCAAATTTGAAGCTTAATATTATCAAGTAAAGTGCCTGCAAGAAGACTAGAAGATTCTTAAAGCTTTGAGTGAACTTTCTCAAGAGTGGTGGAAGAAGCGAAGCGTTTTTAAACAACCAAATTTGTGAAGAGTAGACGGGCCAAAATGTATAAATTATGTCGTAAGTGCAGTTGACTTAAACATTTTTTTATGTATATTCTTTTAAGTAATAGCATGGTTTCGAATTCAATTCAATTCAATTCAATTCAATTCAATTCAATTCAATTCAATTCAATTCAATTCAATTCAGAAAAACATGCTATTATCTATATAGCATGTTCTAAGGATTTTGGGTGAAGGAAAATTCGAGTGTAGAATATATATATTTTAAGACCAAACCGGGACCATTATCACTATTATCTATATACTCATTTAGAACTAGTGGTAATTTATAAGCTGGGAGACGGCTTCCGTAGCTCATTAGCGAGGTTCAGATCACACTTCCACCACCACTACCATAAATATAATTAAAATACTCATTAATAATTCATAACGAAAACACAAAAGAAATCAATACCGTATAGCAGTGGTTGTAAATCGGATACAGCATCGTCCTGATTTACATAAACTTTAGCTTCGATTTTCTCGGCTAAAACAGACCGTATCCCCAAAATAGTTGGTAAACTTGATTACTTAGATGCATTTGTATTTTAAGAAAGATACAGCATTCGCAGCCGAGCTGTATCTGATTTACTACGGCTTGCTTGCAGCTCGCCTTGTAATACAGCTCGCGGCTGCTCATGCTGTATCTATTACTTAAGCATGGCAAATATTGTTTTTACGTTCAGTAATGGTCGCTGGTCTCGAACCTAGTGCAAAAAGAAAGTGTTTTACGGTATTAGGATTAAAACCAACTACGACTAGTGGACGAAAAAACGAACATTACACCAGTTTAACCACATTTACAGTGGACAACGCGATATAAATTTTGGTATTTAAAAGAAAACACGGTTGAATAACTTCCCTGTTTGCACTCAAAGCTTATTTTATGACTTTTAAAACGTTCGACAACTCGTAAAATGATTGCATTGAAAGTGTTGAAGGCATTCATATAAGCAACAGCCTTCATCGGTCCATGACTTAACGTCGTCATGAAGACGTGAAAATGTACCCAATAGCGTTGTAAACATAACGAGGACGACTTAAAGATTTCTCTTGGGACTGCAAATTACTCATTTTTTCTTTCTTTTAAAGGAAGAATTATTTTGTTTGAATGGCCGCGTCGTCGAGGTTGCCGTCGTAGATCGTAAACTAGGGACCTTAAGATCTAGGATGGGAACTTCGAGGACGACGTCTTTCAAACAAAAGCATTCTTCTTGCAAAACAAAGATAATGAATAATTTCTAGTCCCAAGAATAATCTGAACACCGTCCTCGCTCTGTATACAACGCCACTCAGAGCATTTTCACGTCTTCAGGACGACGTTGACTCGTGGGGTGATGAGAACTGTTGTCTGAGATTACCTTAACACAGACACTGCAACCGTTTTAACACTTTGAAAATTATAAAACAAGCTTCAAGTATTGAATACAGTAGTCAGTTAACCGTGACTTCTTTTTAATGCTAAAATTTGAATTGCTTTTTAACCGCCGCCGTCGTCGTCCTAGCATCTTAAGGTCCCTACTCCCTAATGCTTACGAGAGAACGTACTTGCACCACAAGGGTCGATCTCTAGCCGGAAGGCCTTGATCCAGGGAAGACGTTAGATGGGATGACTCTCTGGGACCTTTTCCGAAGATGTAGCCTTGTAAAGTATGGATTTTAATGAAAACCTATCCCCCCTCCAAAGAATAGAACCCCTAACGCTAACCCTAGCCTAGCAATGTTCCATTAGGCACAAACTAACCTCAAAAGTGTGGGAGTTTTGTGACGTCAGAGTAAATCCATATACCATATTCATAAAGCCATAGTCAATCGAGATATGGTCTGGAAACTCGGCAAACTTCAAAGCGCCTATAATGAGCTGTGATTTTATGTTGAACCGTACCTTACACCGTGCACATCCTTTGTTTTAGGTTTATTAATATTTAAATAGCACGGTTGAGTGATTGACGTGAAACGTTGCTATTGGATAATTAGTTCATTATACTAAAATATAATGTGTTCAGTGACCATGCACCGTGCACAAAAATGCATAAAGGCGAACAAAAAGATAGACCAAAGACTTCAGCTGAGTTTCCAGACCATATTTTGCATGACAATGATAAAGCTGATCGACAGAGGAATGTGTTACCCGTGTGCGTGGCAAATTGATGCGAGTGGTTCTTGCATATAAAAGAATATAGATTGTTGGTCATCTTTATGAATACGGTATATAGAACATGTATAGTTATATTGAATGAAATATACCAACTATATTACTTGTAGCAGGTAGACATATACACACGTGAGAATATGAGATATGACATGTATATCTACATTGGAGATCTGCATCTACATAACACCTACATAAACATGTTGTGAATGTCCGCACTATATACCTGGCACTGTAGATTTCACATATGCAGCATCGTTGTCTCATGGGTCGATGTCGGAACATCTGGAAAGGATAATTTGAAACGCTTTTGGGATCGTCCGCGTGCAACATCCTACAATAAAACGTTCTCGTTACCAAAAATACTTGCTACATACACAGTGTTTATAAAAAAGACGGAACCTTAGAAAACGAATTAGTATTCTGTTCAAACAACCTATTGTAGTAGTTTGAAAGCCCTAAACACCTCTGAGCCACGGATGCGTAAAAAACAGTCTTATACACCTGGGAAATTAAGATAACTTGAAGTGTATGCATGGTGCGAAAGTATTTAAAAGCTTTTTCGCTTCCTGTTTAACTTCGGTCCGATATTTCACTAGTACAGACCTCACGCTCGGTCAATATAAAGTATTCTCAAACTCATTAATAATTCATGAGATAATCAATCAATCAGAAGCGCTGAACTGCACCACGTGAAGGGACTTGAAATACCAGGGAAGTACTGGGCAGAGGACTTGAAATATTATTTCCAGTCCAAGGACTGGAAATAATATTTCAAGTCCTTGGACTTGAAATATTACTTCACACAATCGGTTATTCATCCATACACTAATTACTAATGCACTAATTCATTTTGGGAATACACTAAGTGATTTTGAGAAGTCATGTAAAGGCCTCCAATTCGGACTAGACCGGGTTTTCAAGTACTCGGAATTCGTTCCAGTCCTCGGCTTCGCCTCGGACTGGAACGAATTCCTCGTACTTGAAAACCCGGTCTAGTCCTCATTGTCGGCCTTTACATATTACTTCAATCATGTTACACTGGACAATACTTTGATTGTGTGTTTACCTCAAATCTCGAAAGATGACCAAGTGTTCACAGTTGCCCTGGTGACAGTAGACGTACGGGAAACCTAGCTTGATATTTAGGTCTTCGAATTTCGTGTCTTCCATTTTCTTACTGGTATACACTCCCAAGCGGGGAAGTTTATAGCGTTCATCTTTGTTAACCCATTCCATTATGACCCTGCTATAGTCTCTACTCAGTGGATCCCTCATGTCATTATAAAATACACCTTCAATAAACATGAAACCAGACGGGCAGATATCCTGGAACACCAAAAAAAGAAAATGTAAAATTAATAGTTATGGCACAGAGACTGAGAGACAAAATCTTGGGTCGTCGGCTGGGACATAAGTGCATTTTACAATATAAATGAATAAGTGAATTTTACAATATCATTTTCTAAGGGAACGCAGACGCTACAAAAGTGAAGTGAGGATTTTCCCAGCAATTTCGTTTCCAGAGCCTTCTCACGCGGGCCGTGGATTCCCAGCGGATTCTGCAGGCACTTATGATGTTAGGGGACTGGAGGCGACATCAAACAGCGACTGCTCAATTCAGGATTACTGGAATCCTAGGGAATTCTCTGTTGCAAGGGTCGCTGGGGAGTTGTGATTAGGTTTAGGGTCACCGGGGGTTGTGATTAGATTTAGGTTCACCGGGGGCTTGTGATTACGTCTAGGACCTGCGTTTTTTGGAGAAAATTCAATATGGCGACCGTTCGTCACTTTTCGCTTGGTTAACATAAAAAACAAAATGAAGCCCAGCTTAAAATACCTTTGCAGTAGTAACTGTCGTAAAGTCAGGATTGTCGCTGTGTTCTCCAGGCACAATCGAGTCGGCTGGGCAGTATATCTTGTCACGTAGGTCTGTTAATTTCTTAAATACGAAAAGAAGCGAACGCGGTTATATAAAACGCCGTGGTTATAGGTCCGACACCGGACCTTGTTGTTCTCCGGCTATATGTCCGACATTGACAGAACGCGTGCGCAATACAGTTTATTTCGACTTTGTCTGTCGGATCTTTTCAACAACCAGTACAAGGTCCGACGTTATTCTGTCTTAATCGAATCTCAAACGCTGAAAGCTGATACAACACGCGGGGATCGGATAAAGTCACAAAGAAAAAGATTACGAGTGTAAACTATGCCGTTACCGCGATCGAATTTAAATTTCTCTTGGAAGCTTGAAGGAACGAGTATCTATGTTTCTTTTTTTTTATGTCGAATACCGTAAATGTACCTATAGCCGGAGAACAACAAGGTCCGGTGTCGGACCTATAACCACCGCGTATATAAAAACATTAACGAACCCGTCTGCATTCTTAAACCTTTTTGGCTGGAGAATTCAAAAGTGGCAAATGGACCAATCACATTTCAGTGATCCTACGGTGTCAATCTCAAAGACTAAAGCCTGGTTTCCATATAGTTATCCCCGAGCCGGGCGACGGGCCGAAGGCCCGGAGCCCGGTGAGGGTGCTAATCTCGACACGCGTGGAGCCATTTTACACGCGTGGACAAACGTGATATGCGAACGAATTTCTGTGATCTGAATATTTATTTATTACTCGGGCTACCTGTGGTAGCCGAGTCTAGGTTTCGCGATTCTCCATCATATTATTATTATTATTTTTATTTTTTTGCGACGCGTTATTAGTCCTCTGGCGGCCACTGGCGATATTAACCAATAAGCTTTGCGAAACTGAGGCATGTGACGAGTCGGTTTTCTTTGATCATGCTTTGATGTACCGCGGGCATGACATGTGGCATTGTGGATTTGTGGCCTTCTTTCTTTCCGACTGAGTGGTTCGAAGTGTTCTTGCCTGCTTGCTTAGAATTGTCTGGGATCAGTTATGTGGCTGGCAAGTATCTTGTTCTTTATAAATACGCTCACAATACTTGCAATACTTGCAACTGCACCCGACGACACTATCGATCGCATTGAACCTACACTAAAATATGAGCAATTTCGACACGGGTTATGCGATCAACTTACTATGAATGCCAAGTTATCTATGAATGCCAACAGTACTTCATTAATAATAAATTGAGAGAAATACAAACTGTTCTTTTGCTCTATCGAAAGCAGAACTCCAATATCTCACAATTTGTAGAATGTTTGAAATATATCCTACTATTGACATGATTCTTGGCGACTTTAATATTAATTACTTCAATGACAATCAAGTTCAACCACTAAAATCTTTAATGGAATCTCTCAATTACACTCAGATTGTAACAAAACCTACATTTATTTCTTCTGGTAGCTTATTAGACCATGTGTATGTTAAATCCACAGTATTTCAAATAATTGACAATTATGTAGTCAATGTGTATTATTCTGATCATGATGCTATCAAAATTGTAGTACAATATTTCAACTAGGCCGGGAATAATTATATCCATCACATTAATTGAAATGATTTTATTAATTACATGTACATGTAGTTATATCCAATTCTTTCTGGCAATTGTTATCAAGCACGTTTATCTTACACCATGTACATTGCCTCCTCAGAGATCCATGGATCCATATTCACAATTAACCATATTTATCAATAAGGGGTGGCCCATTGGAAATTGTGCAGGGTGGGTGTGAGAATTCAAGTGCACCTATACTTAGCACCTCTCTCCTGAAAGGACCTAGACAACCTGAAGCATTGGGACAACAAATTAATGTAAGTAAAAAATTATACTGAATGTTTATGTAACTGTCTTTTAATATTGCAAAGTTCTCATGCATGCATAGCTTAATTGCTTTAACCCACTTGTTTTCTCTCTGTTTCATGTTTTAGATAAAAACTAAAGATCTGGTAGAGTCATGAAAAGCCTCAGCAATGTTCATATGGCATCATTGCCATTGGGATTGTACAACTATGCTGTTGAAGTTGTGAGTTGGACCATTACAGCACCAACCACCAATTTATTACTCTGCACAATGACTTTATAACATTGACACTGAAGTAAGGGCTGCTTGGACCACACAGTTAAAGGCTCTTCAGGATGACAGCTGGAGTACTTGTGGAGTACTATTAAACCATCAACCAATTTATTATAATACTGATATTAAATGTGAACAAATTAACACTGGTGTGTGAAGTAAATGGCCTCTATGACCACACAGTTGGAATTGTCAGTTGGTTCGACTATTAAACGGCATCAACTTATTACTCTGGTATTAAAATGGATTTATAACATTGATATATCTGATATTAATGAAAGAGCAAACAAATTAACACTGGTGCCTGAAGTAAATGGCCTCTACGACCACAGAGTTGCTAGATGGTTTGTGAGTTGGACTATTAAACCATCAACCACCAATAGCAATTTATTACTCTGGTATTAAATGCAGTGCAAAGTACCCATTTAACACTGACATCTGAACTACAGCCTCAAGACCACACAGTTGCTGTTGGAGTTGTCAGTTGGACTACTGTATGAACCACCAATTTATTACTCTGCTAGTAAATGACTTTATGACATCAACACATCTGGCATCATTGAACAGCAAACCTTAACGCTGGTGTCTGAACTAAAGGCCTCTATGATCACACTGTTGAACTTGTGAGTTGGATAGACTATGAAACCGTCAACCACCAATGATATTAATAAAAGAGAAACCCCAATTAATGCCAATGTGAATACCAAGTCATCCATATTATGAAAGTCCAAGCCAAGATACATGTTTTAATGCAAAACTGTATGTATGAATGTGAAGTTTATACCAATGAACATGATGCTAACTTGATATATAGCATGAGCAGTGCTGTTGATAATGTTGTTGTGGCTTCGAGTCACTTCAGATATCGTAATGTGAAATCTGTGAACACAGAACACTATCTATAAAACTGTTTATAAACACAACTAAAATATTTATAAAGTATAACATGTACACAATGTCATATTCTACCGTACATATACTTCGAGATATATTTGAAGCAATGTCATGATGGCTTTCAGTAAGCTTATATAAATTCTATGTTGTCCCAATCTAGGTTTTCCATGCATGTATAATAGTGTAGTCAATAAAAATTTGTTTTTTGTAAACAAGTGAGTGTTCTAATATGCCCTTCAACGCCATGCCCATTGCCCATGCATCACTGCATGCATGACCAGTGGCCCGAGTTAACGCCTAGCGGGCGTCTTGTTTGTATATATGTGTGGACGGACCATGCGCGGTTAAGATTGTGGGGCACTGGGGACAATGTAGTTCTTGACAAAAAGATTTGAACTAACAACATAATTTGTTCTTGACAAAAAGACTTGAGAAAGGAGTTTTTGGGAAACGTATATCACTTTTGAAAGAACAGAAACAAATCAACGTCTACGTATAAAGCAAAACAACGTCTTGAGTAGAAGGAAACCCGTCAAACTGAAACTCAAAAGGAGGAGAAAGTAAAAGTGAAACTTGAAAACCGACGAAGAAATAAAGGCCGGCGAAACGGTTTTAGTTTACGGTAAAAATATAGAGCAGCCGCTCTCAGTAATCACGAACATTTAGTAGCAAAACTGTTCGAGTTTCCCACTTTCCTTACGTATATCCTATCACTGTTAATTTTGTTTTCTCTTTTGTGTCCTTAAAATTTTATCTGTGGCTGTTTAATATCTTCAAATAGTTTTCTTATTGTCAAAACCACTTGTGACTAACGTAGCTTGTCCATAATTTGGCATAAAAATCGGAAAAGGAACATTTTTTCTTCTGTAAAACGTACAAATGCTGTTGAAATATTTATTAACATGTATTACATTTGTAAACATGGAAAGAAAGAAGTGTACAATATAACCCTAATATTTTAACAAAATTTTCCCGCCTGCCTCGGTAGTCTGGTGGTTAACATAGCCGACTTGCACGGTAATATGGTCAAGTTCAAACCCTGGAAGCGACGTGCAATTTCCTTTATCTCAATATTTTTCACGAAATATCATCCCTAAATTTTTCTTTGTTCCTCGTTACCTTTTCCTTCAAAAAATAGATTTATTAAAACTGCAGGGTTTTTTATTTCAAATATTCTACTAGAATTAAAACTATATTTTAATCAACAGGAGTGGCTATTTCCAGTCCCCCAATAAAAAAGAGCGCAAGGGGAATATCAGGAGGTATTTACAAAAATTCATGCAAAAGCGGGCGAGGGGTTATTGCGTTCATGTATTTCTAGTAATTGTTGTAATTCAGTCGGCGACTATCGCCGATCAAGTCTTACAACAATGACAACTTAATGGAAACGCTTGTTGTAATCCAATCGGCGACAGTCGGCGACTGTTGTAGAAGTTGAATCAGGTTCAACTTCTACAACAATTACAACAGTCGCCGATGCGACAACAGTTAATGGAAACATCAGTCGCCGACAGTCGGCGACTTGTTGCTAGACGTTTGCAACGTAAAACAAAATTATTTACAAAAACCGGCCAAATCCTTTCAAGAAACCCTCGGTTTTGTTAAAGAAGTCTACTAAATGACTAGTTCGAAGACTTGAATGCCGTACGCCTGCTCAAATGTTTGCAACTGTCGTCAAACGTTCACGAAACATGAGATTTAAGCGGCTAAGTTACTGAACTTGTAAATAATGCTTGTTATATTGTTATATAAACTGTGAAAATGATCACAAACAAAGTTTTAGTCATTCAATTTGTTTTTGAATATCAAACTTAGCTCATCTGAACTTTGTCAAAACCGAGAAGACCTCAGTCCGAGCGAATCGGCGATTTGAATTACAACAATTACAACTATATGGAAACACGACTGTTTTATACAACTATATGGAAGCCAGGCTTATGCACGGATCAAATCGAAATGTCAACATCCCCCCCCCCCCCCCCGGGCACACATGGGGAATTTGGATTTTTTTATTTTATATTGGTCAAATTCCCCACCTATGTTCTTTTCTCCCGTTCAAATATACCATGTTTTGGAAAAATTGGAGATCAAATGCCCCACCCTCAACGATTCTATACAAAAAATTGAAACAAATATTCGTTTAATGCGAACTCTGTGAACATAAACTTAAACATCAAAATCATTGTACATATCAGTTTCCAGAGTTGAAAATGTCTTAGTCCTTGCTTTTCTGTTTGTTTTCCCTTCTTGTTTCCCGTGCTTTCTGCGTACCAAGCTCTTTTGTGATAAGCTTTTTCTTTAAATGTTCCACCCAGATGGTCACTTCTACTTCTGATAGTAGACATCTCTTTGCAAGAGCTGGAATGTCTATTAATGGCTTCTCAAATTCACTTTTTATGATCTGACTTGGTGGCAATGCTCTTACTAACTCCCCTTTGTTGTGCATTTGTGCATTTGTCCATATTTAAATAAATAAACGTGTGGCAATGCTTTTAAAAGTTTCGAGTGAAATCAGAAATCGCCGCTATCGTGGCAAAACATTTTGGTTATTGTCACTGAGTATAGACATGGACAGTGAACATTTCAGTGAACAGTAAGAAAGTTTCTTACTTTCAAAGATTTGTTTTAACCTGACCAGACCGTTTTCTTCCAGCCACTCACAAACAAAAGAAATATTTTGACCAGAAAAATCTTACAAATTCGCCGCCGCCATTTTGAACAGAATCTGTTCAAATTCCCCACCCCCCTAGCAAATTCCCCACCCTCCACTGGGTTAGAGCGTCAAATTCCCGCCACCCTAAAATGCCGAACGATCAAATTCCCCATGTATGCCCGGGGGGGGGATGTTGACATTTCGATTTGATCCGCGCATTAAGGAACGCAGACGGGTCGGCGGGTCCACACGTATCTGGATTTTTTTGAAAACACAACTTTTTTGTTACGGATTGGTCTTCCGTCCACACGCAAACGATGAAGCGGTTATCAAAAACGGAAGTCTTCAAGACGGTCTCCAAATGGAACTTTTTGAAAACGCCGCTTTCCTGTTCTTGTTAAAAAAAGTTGCGTTTTAAACGAAAACGTTACGGACATCGCGTCGTATGTAAATCATGTATACCTGTCTTCCAATACACAAAAATTCTTGGGCTCTTTTTAACTGAAAAAAAAGAATACGTTTTCCTGAGGAGAAACAAGCCTTAAAACACTTGTAGAATATTACACGTATTACACTACATCGGGAAACCAAATCATGTCAGTCTCGCAAGTCGGATTGGCATATCGACACTCGACAGGTCAAAATAACCCACCTTCTCCGTAAGTTTCGAAATAAGTAAATTCGAGTCAGAGAAATAGAAAATGTATGCCCTGTTTTGCAAACACTTGAATGAGATTTGGAGAACTCAAAAGTAGGTAAATCATGACATGAACTTTTGAATTCTTCGAACTATTGTGTTAGCATCTACACACGTAAAAATCTCACAGCTTGTCAACAAGATGTTGGCGGAACAAGCTTGTAACAAGCCTGGGAACAAGTTGTAACAATGCTGTTGGCTTATCACGCTGTAGCAAGCTTGTTGACAACAACCTTGTAGCAAGTTGTTGAGCTGCAGAGCGGTAACAAGTTGTTGGAACAGCCAGGATCAGGCTTGTTGTCAACAAGCCATATCAGACTTGTTGGAACAACTTGTAACAAGTCTGTTGAAGTCATCAAGCTTGTCACAAGCTGTTCCAACAAGCTCGTTACAGATTGTTTTAACAAGTCTGGAACAAGATCGCTGTGACAACTTGTGGCAGACTTGTCACAACAAGGAAGATTCAGCCTTCACAACAACTTAAAAATAGCATGTGAAAACCGGTTTGAACCAGTCGATTAAATCATGGATGGATTATGAAGAGAAAATTTGAACAAGACATTGGCTCATTAACGGCTTTTTGCTGGCGATGTTGTGAACACGAAGTTGTCGTCAAAATATGGCAGAGATATCACGGTCTTTTGAAGCGCTAAAAACTCCTTCTCGGTTTGGATTTCTGTTTGGAGATAATTTTTCACTGGTTGCAAATATCAAGCATCGAATTGAAATGGGAAAACAACAAGACTTTGCTCAGTGGACGTTCATCGACAGCAAACCGGAAAGACAGAATATTATACACGAAGATCCTTGTCAACGTTATCAAAGAGGTTAGTTTTCAAAAGGACAGTTTTCGTTGGTGTTTTGTTATTTCCTTGTTTCAAACCTGGCCGGCATGCTTTTTAGCAGAGTTGGTTTTATAGATCTCGCCTGTTAAATTGTTTTATTAGGGCTATAATTAAACACGAACTGCGAGTTTATTGCACTGCTTCAAAAACAAACCATTTTGTATTTATTGACGTAAACATTAACATTTTCAAGATTGACCTTGTGTGGGCATGCAGATAAAATGCAGTCGAGAATTTTATCAAACGCAAACGTGTCTCTATAGCACATATAAAGACATTAATTTAAACGCAATTCTGTATGTTTTGGTTCGTAAATTTTATATCAATGATTTTTAAAGCCGCCATGCATGTATTCGTTTTGTTGTTTAGCTATTAAAATGAACATGCATGATAAAAATGTATTATAGAAGTGGAAAGTTGAGTTATTTAAGAGTCGTGGCTTTAAATTTAATATAAAAACACTTTGGCAATGATGTTATAAACTCTTTAATGTATTGCCAGCCCGAAACCCGACGGGTAAAAACCGTAAAATCATCTGGCGTGAAACTTTCCCACAACAACGATGCGTCATTGTTATTTTTTTAAACGTCACCGTTTTTATAGTCTGAAGAATGTTTTAAACGATTTGACTTGTTTGTTTGTATGATTTACATAACGTACTGTTTATAATCATAATGAATCTTTATATGTTTGTAGATGTTTTCTGACTAAATTAAACCTGGAGATGACAAACATGTTACAGAGCGGAATGAAGATTGGTGGTGACAGGTTGTCTGAAGAACATCAAAATAAACTTTATGAATATTCCTTTATGAATGGATTTTGCATAGGATAGCTTGTTGTTTTTTACTATTATATTTAAACATTATCTGCCCCTGGCAAACCGATGCAGGGTAGTCTGTAAAATTACTTATCTCAAGGCTAAACTCAAACGTATTTTGAAGTAATATTATTTGATCAAAATGTTTTAGCTTTCCTTTTTGTGAATATCTTTGTTATAGCGCCGCACAGACGACCAAGTTTTCCCTGACTATGAACAATTTCCCTTGTTCAAAAGCTGGCATGACCAGCTTTTGAACAAGGCTTCTCGTCAAGGAAAAACTTGTCAATTTGTGTCGTACACACGAACAAATAAAACTTGTCAAGGAAAAACTAACCAAGGAAAACTTGGTCGTCTGTGCGGCGCTTAAAATACATTAAATAAATTTTGGCATTGTATTCTTTGTTGTGAAAGTTTTGTATTAAATCTGCGGCCACGCTGGACAAAAGCAAGCGGGAAAAAAATAAAACGCGTTTGTGACAACATTGTTGAAACAGCTTGTTACGGCTCAAATTCAACAAGCTTGTTTCAACCTTGTTCACACGACTTGTTACGGCTTGATTCAACAAGCTTGTTACAAGCTTGTTGTCAACAACGTTGTTACGACCTTGTTCCAACAAGCTTGTTACAAGGCTGCCAACAACTTGTTATCGGCTAGTCACAACAACTGGGAACAAGCAGTGCGAACACAACTTGATATCGGCTTGTTGGAACAATCTTGTAACAAGTCTGCTGCAGACTTGTTACAACTTGTGCGTTTTTACGCGTGTAGGAGGGCTAGCAAATCGAAGCTCAGTATACACGGTAAAGTTTGCCTTTACTAATATTTTTTAGTCAATTATTTTACAAGTTGCATTTGTTCATGTGTTTGTTATAAATTCAAATCGTGTTTGCGAAAACATGATTTCGGGCTTCGTGGGACTGAAAGCTGCACAAGTAAGTAAACAAGCCAATACGAGGTGAAATCCAACCCTCTTACTAGAGCTAGCCCTACCAGGCAGGGATGAGTTAAACTATAGTCACTTTGATTAATTACCGTTGCTGGATGATACAGTGCAATAGAAAGAGCCACTTCTGGACCATCAATAACTTCACAACCATTAGTCTTATTTTCCTCTTCTAAGTCACTCTAAGAAAATAGAATCACATATAAATATTAACAGCAAGGAGATGTATTTGGTGTCGGTCTCACACACATAGTTTTATTTCTGGAACAAAGGTAAAAATCTCAACGAAGCGCACATTAATTGGCATGCAAATATCACTAATTAATAGGTACTGACATTTCTGTGCAAATAATATAATTTAAACAAGTTTTAACTTGTAAAAATTAAGTTTTAACAAGGCTCTCACTGGCCTTAAATGTGGATGATATGACAGTATTTCCTCACAAGTGAATGAGATGGGCAGCTCAGTAGCATGCAAAACGTGAAATGAACATGAATAAAGCGGAGAAAACAAATGTTTTGGTGGTAACACGGCACTGCAGCCAGTGCCACAGATTTATCTGGTAGGTTAGATGGTCAACAATTGAAGCAAGTGACATGATGATGATAGTGGTGGTAATGGTGGTGGTGGTAATGGTGGTGGTGGTAATGGTGGTGGTGGTAATGGTGGTGGTGGTGGTAATGATGATGGTGGTGATGATGATGATGACAATGATGGTGCAGATGATAAATTAACAATGGTGGTTGTGGTGATGATAATGGTGGTGGTGGTGGTGCTGGTGATAGATGATAATGATGATGATGATGGTGGTGATGAGCACAATGATGATGATACAGAAAATATAAACTAGGTTATACTCATATTTACAACAACATGCGTACTTTAAATTATTGTCCACACTTACAAGCTTTTTCGACAGTGCAATATAGTTTTTCTCCTGAAAAGGATTAACACCATTCTTGTGATTGTCAACAGAGATTGCCCTTCAAATTGAAATTTATAACAGCAATTAGCATAGTTTCAAATACTAACTGTAAATTGTGGAAAAAAAGTTTTTAAAAACAAAACAAGGTGGAATTTTATAATGAATGTATAATATTTTGAAAACTGCTCAGGAACCAATCAAATTGCAGGAAAGTTGTGACGAGACTGCTCAGGAACAATCAAATTGCAGAAAAGTTGTGATGAGACTGCTCAGGAACCAATCAAATTGCAGAAAAGATGTGATGAGACTGCTCAGGAACCAATCAAATTGCAGAAAAGTTGTGATGAGACTGCTCAGGAACCAATCAAATTGCAGAAAAGTTGTTGTGATGAGACTGCTCAGGAACCAATCAAATTGCAGAAAAGTTGTGATGAGACTGCTCAGGAACCAATCAAATTGCAGAAAAGATGTGATGAGACTGCTCAGGAACCAATCAAATTGCAGAAAAGTTGTGATGAGACTGCTCAGGAACCAATCAAATTGCAGAAAAGTTGTGATGAGACTGCTCAGGAACCAATCAAATTGCAGAAAAGTTGTGATGAGACTGCTCATGTGACAGAGCCATATAATATTGTACAATGTAAGTGGAGTTATCAATTAGGTAACCTCAATCCTTACTGAATAGTTGCCAGATTAACTTCTGAAATATTGACTAATAGCTCTGAAATATTATCAATGTGAGGCTCAGTGGGACGCTAGAAAAATATATACAAATAAAATATGTTTTCATCTAATATATAAATTAATTTGTAACTAAAGGAATAACATGACTTTTGTATGGCATTTTATTTCCACGATGAGGTTATGTTTTCACCTCTGTCTGTCTGTCTGTCTGTCTGTCTGTCTGTCTGTCTGTCTGTCTGTCTGTCTGTCTGTCTGTCTACCTGTCTGTCTGCCTGTCTGTCTGTCTGTCTGTCTGTCTGTCTGTCTATCTGTCTGTCTGTCTGTCTGTCTGTCTGTCTGTCTGTCTGTCTGTCTGTCTGTCTGCCTGCTGGACTGTTCATCTGTCACAAGGATACCTCACCAAGTACTGCACACTTCTGTACACTTGGCAGTGGTGCTGAGTATACAAAAATTCTGAAACTTTTGTACGCTCAGCAGTGGTGCTGACTGTACAAAAATTCTGAAACTTTTTTACGCTCGGGGCCGTGTCCCCCTACCCCACCTCAGATACGGGCCTGAACTTGAGATTCTGATAGCCAAAGGTCAGTCCACCATTGATATATAAATGATCATAGTAATATATTACTTTATACATGCAGTATTGTTAAGTACTGTACCTTCAAATTGTCTGGGCTTCACCAGAGAGTGTGCATAAAAAAATGAGAAACAAATTGCAATGAAAATAAATTGTTGGTGGACAGTAGAAATTAATAGATTTGCTAGAGTACCCCCCTAAAAAAGTACCCCCCTTTTGTGTGTGTGTGTGTGTGTGTGTGTGTGTGTGTGTGTGTGTGTGTGTGTTATGGTTGTGGTTGTTTATGTTGTTGTGTTATATTAATTTCCATACTTCAAAAGGCAAGGTCTTAAGAACAAGTTCCAAGAGAGTCACTCCTTCTAACCTGCAGACTTCTTGTAACTCCGCTAAAGTCTCCTCTGCTATCTCCATTTCTTCGGCAATCGTTACGTTATCCAGTCCAGTTCTCGTCCTCTCAATATCCTCACGGCCAATCGTTTCCATAACCTGCTCCTTGAACTCCTTGACACTCACAACAGACGAAAACTCACAAGAACCTTTCCAGTTAAAATTCGCCGCCATCTTGTATCGCATTTCTCTTTTTTGCTTCAGTGTAAAGAAACACGGCTTTAAGCGTCGTTCTGATTGGCTAAATAACCCTGACTCGACTATCTCAGCCAATCACAGTCGAGATAAAGTAACAGGGGTCCAAAAATGTTTGACGTATTTCCAAAACACATTTTCCGAAAGCAGACTGAACTGGCTTTTGGTGTGTTTTTTAATGTTCAAAACGAGTACTTTGGGGGATGAATTGATTGTGTCACACTTGGAAGTGGATTCTGTTTCCATCCATGTGAAACAATGTCTACACAGCCGTACAACTGGCAAGCCGGCAAGACCAGTATCAACGAAAGAGTGAAGTTCCTATTCAACAACGAGATTCTCAGCGACGTCCATTTTATAGTCGGCAAGGGTTCGCAACGAAGGCGCATTCCTGCCCACAAGTTCGTGCTTTCGGTCGGCAGCGCTGTGTTCGATGCAATGTTTAATGGTGGTATATCCTCACCAACAGACGACGTCGAGCTACCGGATATCGAACCGTCCGCCTTTCTTGCTTTGTTGAAGTTCCTGTACACCGACGAGATCCAAATTGGACCTGAAACTGTAATGACCACCCTTTATACGGCCAAGAAGTACGTTATCCCCATCATGGAGAACGCCTGTGTTGATTTTCTGAAGAAGAATTTGCGGCCCGATAATGCCTTCATGTTGTTGACACAAGCTCGACTTTTTGACGAGTCCCAGTTGGCAACCCGCTGTCTTGAGTGTATTGACAAGAACACAAGTGAAAGCTTCAGTGCAGAAGGCTTCACAGATATCGATTATGAAACTCTGTTTGCCGTTTTAAAACGTGATACCTTGGGCTTGAAAGAAAGCCAGTTGTTTCAGCACGCTGTTCGTTGGGCTGAACACGAGTGTGAAAGAAAGGAGCTGACCAAAAACTCTTCAAATGAGAGGTAGAGTACTGTGTATACATGTATATTTGTATTTTTTATTGAATTAAAACAAGGAAGTACCACTTAGTATAGCGGAAATGAGGGGGAAAATATTGTCACAAATTTTGCCTTGCAATGACCAGTCAGTGTGCCCAGATTTTTGTAGGATACTGCACTGTGTATGAAAACAACTGTACTCTAAACAATGATGCATTAATACTCTTCTAGGAATGTCTTATCGCAAGCGTTATACCAAATTCGGTTTCCTTTAATGCCTGTGGAAGAATTTGCTGCTGGGCCAGCCCAGTCTGGCATCTTAACAGACAAGGAGATAGTCAGCCTCTTCCTCTACTTCCATGTCAACCCCAAGCCAAAGGTCGACTTTCTGGACAGGCCGAGATGCTGCCTGACCGGTCGTGAAAAATCAGTCACAAGATTTTCGAAGGTGGAGAATCGTTGGGGCTACAGTGGAACCAGCGACAGAATTCGGTTCTCTGTAAACAAGCGGGTATTCGTGGTTGGTTTGGGTCTGTATGGTGCCATCCACGGCCCAAGTGATTACAATGTGAAATTGCAAATTTTGAACACTGAGACTGGAGGAGTCTGTGGTGAGAATGATACAGCATTCAGTTGTGATGGTACCCAGGGTATCTTCCGTGTGATGTTTAGCGAGCCAATAGAATTGTGTCCAATGGTGATTTATGTAGCTAGTGCAACACTGAAGGGTGCTGATTCGTATTATGGTACCAAGGGACAAAGGAAGGTTGTCTGTGAGCTTGTCGATGGTAAAGATGATGACATTGTTTTCCATTTCTCATATGCAACTGGAAATAATAACGGAACTTCAGTAGAAGATGGCCAGATACCAGAGATTATATTCTATACTTAGTTGGAGCCCAGTACTGTACTGCAATAATTTTTTGGGCCTTGTCTGAATTCGTCTGAAAGACTAGAATAGTTTGAGAGCTTGATTTTACCACCATTTGCAGTTGAGCTTGCAGCTTGCTAAATTAAGACGTTGTTTCATCGTTTGAAACTCTGCATTCATTGGACCGCAACACATTGTTTCCAAGGACAGAACGTAACGTTGCTACGGAGCTCTGACAGGGTTTCAATTAGTGATTAATTTGTTATTCACGATCGTGGCGAGTAGATATTATAAAAAAAATGTCTAGTAAATGATTTAGCAAGGCCAGACGGACATATAATGTTGGGAAGCTCTATCATGACCTAAGGAGAAGCATTATTGATAAGATATCGGAAAATGGTAGAGAAAGAGCAACAGCGACGGTTATAACAAATTAATCACTAATTGAAACCCTGTCAAAGCTCCGTAGCAACATCACGTTGTGCCCTTGGAAACACTACGTTGCGGTTCAATGAACGCAGAGTTTCAAACGATGAAACAACGTCTTAATTAACACAAGCTGCAAGCTCAACTGCAAATGGCAGTATAGAGATGCAACTTGTTATGTAAAAGCCAGTACAAAGTTACTAGCTTAATAAGGAAATTATGGCTTCCTTTAAGGGCCATTCTTTAGCCTTTTTTTACTATTACATGAAGAAAAGTCTATTATGTAGCTGATACTGCATTTTATGTTGGAGTATGGGGGGTCGGGGGTTAGCCCAAAGTTATATATTTTTGAAGGGGTGTGATTATCTGTCACACAGGGGGGTGAGGGGGTGTAAAAAATCTGTGAAAACACCGTCATGTATTTTGTGAACGGCGCCTTTATTTGCGGTTTCTCGTATTTTTTGGTAAGTCTTACCAAAAAGTACGAGAAATCGCAGAAAACTCGTGTCTCTTTGAAGATGCCGCTTTCTTTGAGCACCCGCTGATCAGCATTTGCTTAACGTGGGCTCGGTCCCAGAACTCGACTCCAGTCGACTGCTCATTTCTGAATATTTTCACCATTTTATAGCACCAAGAATTTTCCACGTCGTGAAGCTGTTGATGGTAGTACCAACCGGCTTTCAATTTAAGTGTCGAAAAGGCGTCTAATCTGCTTGACCATTTGTAATACTACGTATGTAACTAGTTGAAGGAGTGTATAACGGATTGTTCTGACAGCTAAACAGTACGGGACTGTCCCAGACTTTGGTTTGTTTGCGATCTCCTTTGTCGGGCCGTGTCCGCTTTTGGCGTGATCCGTGCTGCATGATGATTGCTACATTCGAAGTTCGTTCCTTTCTAAGAATGAAACGTCATTTGACCAGATAAGCAAATATGAAGAAATTCAAAGACAGACTGGGAAAGAATTCGTCCTCGCATGTAAGTATTAATAAAGCCGGGTATTTTAAATATCGGAATGTTTATACTACACAATGAGACGACGGTAAACAAACAACTAATATTTTGAATTTTTGGTGTTTTTCGGGAATTTCAAGTGTTGGAATAGATCTGCATTCTTAAAGTATGAATAGTAGAAATATATACATTTTTCATATACATTTTATTTGTTTGTTACGATATTCAGATATACATGTAGTAAAGTTAGTTTGAACTATCTCACTACTTCTCACTAACTGTATTTGTATCGTTGCATAATAATGATAAATACTGTAAAAGCGTTCAATTGATCATGATACTCGTTCGCTCTTTATATTGTATTAATCGATGAAACGAAAACAGTGTTAGTAAGGAATGAAATTAGGAGCTTTAAGTGGCTATATATAAACTTTTCAACACTGGCAATCTGTTAGACAAACTGTTTTTATTGGTCATGCTTTAATTAGATTACTGCAACATGAACTTTGACCAGATGGTTTCTTGCCACTTTCAGCAGGTGCAGAACCTACTACCGTTTACGTTCAAGCTTGAAGCATGAACTATTTCGCACGTTTGTTTACGTTTGAAACGTGACGTTTGACCAGGTTTGACAAATTAACTTCCTTGTTTTGACCAATGAAATGCATTTGTTCACGTGAAATTCCCGTGTAAAAAAACACACAAGCATTTCATTGGTCAAAACAAGGAAGTAAATTAGTCAAACCTGGTCAAACGTCGCGTTTCAAACGTAAACAAATGTGTGAAATAGTTCATGCTTCAAGCTTGAACGTAAATGGTAGTAATATGGACCAGGGTTACAACTCACTTTTCACCCAAATCTTCAGAAGTTCATTCCAAAGTTCACAAGTTCATTGGGAAGTTCAAAGTTTGTTTTGAACTACGCATTTGATTGGCTGCTAGGAACCAAGCAACCAATCCAATGCAGAGTTCAAAACAAACTACGAACTTTTGAACAAACTTCTGAATGAACTTCTGAAGATTTGGGTGAAAGTGAGTTGCAAATTACTGTAATTAGACAAGTCCCTCTTCTCCCTGTCACCTGCTTCTGGTGACCCAGAAATTGCCTGGTGTAACATTACTCTGCAATTATTGTTGTAGCAATCATTGTATGAAGTACTGTATTAGTAACAATTGCAATGGAAAAAATTTAGCCATTTGCAAGACAAGTTCTGGCCTCAAAATAACAACTGGTCAATCAATGACTGCCCAAAATCGTCTACTGGCCAAAATCAATCTTGTCAATTTAGTAACAAAAATTGTGATGACTGGTCATTTGACTGTTGTACTTCTGACCACTATTTTGAGCTTTGCAAGTTGAACAGAAATTGTATAATAACATAGACTTAAGTAACAACACTGCTTTTTTCAATTTAAATAATATTTATAGGCTTCTATGGTTGAATGGACAAAACATGATGACAAGATATTGGATTATACTGAAAATGGAGAAGAAAATAAATTGCGGTATATAATTATTATACTGTACAGATCACATTTTTTAAAGTTAATTAAAGAAAGAAATCAGTACTCATTAATCTGTGTACAGCACTGTTTTCAATTACTTAAACCAAATTAAAATCTCAATAAAAAACTTCCTAATTGTAATGTCTAATAAAAAAGTTATTGTAAATACAGTATGACTTTGGTCATTTATGATCCTCGGACTTACACCCTTGGTTTATAAACAGCTCATAATTATAAAGTTTGGTTGGTTCAATAACTAGCTATTTACAATAAACACATAATATAATGTAAACCAGATTTGATGATTTCTGTACATGTTACCTGCACTATTATTTTAATATTATAATTATAATTACCATCATCACTATCTGCATCGTCATAACCATTATTGTCATCATTATTAGCCAGATTATCATTATCACCATATTTACTGCTACCATCCTCATCATCACTACTAGTATCATTGCCACTGTCACCATTATTGTCATTATCATCATCAGCATCATTATCACCATCACCCACCACCATTATCATCATTGACATATCATTATCATCATTGTCATTGTCATCATTATTGACATCATCATCATGTGTAGCCGCATTATCATTATCACCAACATCATCATCCATGATAACCACCATCACCATCATTGCCATTATCATTGTCATATTGTCATCATCATTATTATTGTCATCATCATTATTATTGTTATAACATTGCCATCATCATGGATATCACTATCATCAGATGTGCTGGTCACCACTACTACCATTATCACCACCACTACCATTATCACCACCATTGTGACCACCACCATCATCATCACCACCATTGTTATCATCATTGTCATTATCCTTATCATCATCACCACGAGCTACCATCATTACCACCATCATCATCATTGCCATCATTATCTGATTATCATTGTGACATCAGTGTGACCATAATCATCACCACCCACCATTGCCATCATCATCATCATTGTCATTATCCGTATCATCATCACCACCACTAGCTACCATCATTACCACCACCATCATCATCACCACCATTGCCATCATTGTCGCAGAGCCTAAAATAGCGGCCGGTGGTTTTCCAACCAAATTCCAGTTTTTCCGACCAAATTCTGAAATGATCAGAAATTTTGTCTGGACAAATTTTGAAAAAAAAAATCTGTTTTTTTAAATGATCGGATCAGCGCTCAACACTCCATTTTTCTTGTTAATTTCCATTGGGTTTTCCATCAGTTTTGAGTTAAAGTTGGTTTTACACTTTACAGTGCACTATCAAAATTTCTTCGATCAGAGTATGCTTTAAACAAAGTTTAGTTAACTTAAGTGTGTGACAGTGAGTTACGAATCAGAGTGACTGCTTTCATTGTTGTTAATTTGACGACCTGGAAGATAAAGAATACGTTTCCTCGACGTTTCGAGCAAAGGCCCTTCATGATCAGGACAGTTGAATAGGCTCATCAAATAGGCTTATTTGACTCTCCTGCAGTAAATCACTCTACTTGTTATTTGTAATAATAAAACACAAATGTTTAATTCTGAATTGCGTATTAGTTATAGTGAATAATAATTTAATTAAAATGCTAACTATGAAACAACTTTAAACTGAAAAGCTGGATTACACGATAGGTTTCTGTGATTACAATGGCGTCAATCGCAGTTTAACGCAATGGTTTTGAATTAACCCTTTATAGCCCAGGAGGTTCCAGTTGACAAGTAAAATCGTCTGGCGTTAGCCAGAGTAAAATACTAAAGGTGGCCAATGGGCTATAAAGGGTTAAAAATCACGCACTGTTGTTATCTCGACTCGACAACCTAGCTGGAAGATAAAGAATACGTTTCCTCGACGTTTTGAGCTCAGGACCTTCGTCATGCTTGACAGAATTTACTCAACCGGGGGGGTCAAACTAAACTAAAAAATTTCCGACCAAATTTGAAAATTTCCGACCAAATTTGAAAATTTCCGGTCAAATTTCATTTTGCTCGGAAGTTTTGCCGGACAAATTTTAAAATTATTTCAGGCTCTGCTGTCATCGTTATCCTTATCATCATCACCACCACTACCACTAGCTACCATCATTACCAACATCATCATCATTGCCATCATTATCTGATTGTCATTGTCATCAGTGTGACCATCATCACAATGCATCATTTTTATTGTTAGATACAAAATACCTGTAATTAAAATTATCACTGCCCACATGTACTGTTATAGCACTAATATATCTCTAGTAATGTCTTGGTGGGTAGTGATTTAATACATTTGAAAGCAGTCTTTGAAAGAAACATTTATTGGTGAAAGATTCTGGCCTGATTAGGGAGCAATTGTACTGTAATTTCTTAGCTATAGTATGGTATTTAAAGGAACGATTGGATGTTTTCTATCAATTGGTAGTACTATGTCCAGCTGTAATGAATATGGAATCAGATATGAAATTCAAATGTAAATTGACATTACTAAGGTTAGTAGGTTACTTGACAAAAAACTGTTATCATGTATTTCAGATTAGCCCTTTTGAGAAAAGGCGTTTCACCCTTAAAGAAGAAAAGTGATGGAAAGACAGTGTAAGTTTTTTTTCAAATGCTCAGAAAATGTTTCTGAGCTCTAGATTGCTGGGGATCAAACAGATCAGTGGATCATGATTCATGTCTACCCAACGTCAGAGTCAACTGCAATACTCTCTAAAGTGCATAAACCCAATTTTTTATCATCTGAATACATTCTACATAGAGCAAACAGTTGTTCAGTGAAATATTTTTTTGATTGGAGCTATTCTTCAATGTTTTTTTGGTGATTCGCATTTCTAGTATCGGTAATGAGATGACGTCTATGTAGGCGTTTGACTTCCTTTCTCTTTTTGGCAAGATAAAGTTACTACCTGAGAATTTTTGTGGAAAAAATATGGAACATGTTAATGTTCAAACACATCATTAATGGAGAATTAGGTCAAAAAGGATTAAAAAAATAATAAATGAATATAAAGTTTGACTTTTTTTGTTCCTATTGTATAGTATCGATGTTGCCTGCGAGCGTGGTCACGTGGAATGTTTAGAAGTTTTGCTTGAAAAGTGTGCTGATGTGATAACTGTGAGCAAAGCAGGTGAACTGGGATCCGATTTTCGTATTATTTAACTTATGCCGTAATGATTTGAATAAGCGCCCGGGGCACTTATTTAATTTTAGGAGGTCGATGGGGGGTGCTTATTCGAGAGGGGGCGCTTATTTAATGTTTTGGCAAACACCGCAATCTGATTCCATAAAAACGCAGAACTTTAATAACAATCTTAACAAGAACAATAACAAGGATTAAAAAAAAACTGAAACCCTAGTTCTCTGCTCTAGTAGATAGAATACAAGTTATATTTATAATGTAGCTAATTGTTCTCAATCAATCAATGACAAGTTCTAATATGCGCAATGCATATATTTGTGACAAATAAAATGTTGAAGGACAGTTGATTTTATACCGATGTTCATGCGTCTCTTATCGGTTGGGTAATCATTGACATACAGTAGTTCCCTATCGAGAGGAAGGAGGGGGGGGGGGGGGGCGCTTATTCGGGAGGGAGCGCTTATTTCAAAGAGTGTAGTGGAAGGAGGGCGCTTATTGGAAGGAGGGCGCTTATTGGAAGGAGGGCGCTTATTGGAAGGAGGGCGCTTATTCGAATCATTACGGTAGCTGCCTGTTACTTTGTCTATATTACTCGTTCAAGGGAGAAGCCTCAGACAGCTTAGGCGTGCAATGGGTTAAGGTATCTGCCCAGGCAAAATTTCACCTCGATAATATGGCTTCATTTATTGTCTGAAGAAAGCTTATTGCTTGTATTTTTCGAATATCCAATTCGTTTTGCTTGGCGTGTTTTAGTTTTCTTGTAGTAACGCACTGAATATACGTCTTTTTGCCGGAAGTACCCGTTGTAGTCGTACAAGAGACTGGGGCGGTTGTTAGGGTAAGGCTCCTGTTTGCGCAAATTTTTGTTCAGCGGTTCTATTTTTGCGCGCGTTCGCTCCACTTTGACAGGAATTCCAGTATGGCGGCAACTCTACCCGAACGTGAAGCTGCGTTTCTGGCATTCAATGCCGAATTTGAAAGGAATGGGTGAGTGCTTTTACTTAATCTCAATGAAAATAATCCGTTTTTTTCAGTATTTTAAACAAACGCGAGTTGTGGTCAAGTAGAGTTTTCTCTACTTACCCAGTGTGAGCAGCACCTAACGTCGTTGTTTTTATTGATCTACTCTACATTTAGTTTTGGAAATGCTCCTAAAGGTCTAATAGATCTTTTAACATCCTACTGGAAGAATGGGCCAAAAGACGGCGAAACTTCGGCGCAGCTAAGAAAGCGTATATACAAGCGGTTATGGTGCATAATGTGGGTAAGTTTCATATCAGTTTAGATTATTTTACAGTTTCTCTTTGTTTACGCATATCATGTAAATAAATGTATAAGTCTTTATAATAGGAGTGGGTAATTGGACCATCGCTGGGGTCGGTATTGTAGTAAAGATAGGCTTACCAACGGACTGAGCGCAAACTCATTTGGCAGAAAGCTAAAATGCGCACACGTGGGCTTAGGGTTATGAAAATTAATAAAAATTATGAAAATTAATTGTTGAACATTATTATTATTATTATTATTATGCCCTAAATACCTATTATATTGTTCTTGTTGCAATGTCCTCTCAGTAAACTTGAAACCGGAGGCAAAGGAGTCTAATCACTAAACATATTGTTATTTCAGTATGGAAGTTCAATTGGGAAAACCAAGGTTACCAGTGGAGTGAATCCAACATATGTGTACCCGGCAACATTAAAGAGGGTTGTTCGCTCCCTACTACCACACCATGTTGAAGAATACAATGATCCTAGTGGTCTAAAGGTGAAAAAGCTATTCTCATTTTATAATGCCTTTCTCTCATTTGCACTTTGATAAGTCTATGCGTTTACTTGAATTTTCATGTTTTAGGTATACAAGGTGAATATTGGAGACCTTGCTCAAACAAAATGGCCTCAGATGTCAAAAAAAACCCCAAAATAATAAAAATATAGAAAGAATTTATTGTAATAAATAAAACATATATTTGGTGTTTCCTTTGAATTCACTTTGTGTATTTATTGAACCAGATCACAAAGCACAAGCAGATTATTTACACTATATACATATTCACATTAACAATAATATATATATATATATATATATATATATATATATATATATATATATATATATTTGTGAAATTCATTACTAATTCATGAGTTTTGCAGCCAATCCAATTTCAGAAATTACATCACATGTATACCCCTGTAAACCCCATACAAACTAAAACCAATGATGCTAATTAGTTACAACCACTAGTGGATGTATACTCTTCTGATACAACCACTAGTGCTTGTAACTAATTAGCATCTCAATATCCCAAAGGGATTTTTACTATTTATTCATTTCACAAGTTGTTTACAACACTCGCGTCCTTGTTGTATTGAATATACCATCACTCGCCTTCGGCTCGTGATTGTATATTCAATACAACACGGCCGCTCGTGTTGTAAAATATATATACATATATATATACAGTATATATTGTATATATCTGTATATATCTGTGTATATCTGTGTATATCTGTGTATATCTATGTATATCTATGTATATCTATGTATATCTATATATATATATATATATATATATATATATATATATACATATATATACATAGATATACACAGATATACACAGATATATACATATATATACATATATATATACATATATATATATATATATACATATATAGATATAGATAGATATAGATAGATATAGATAGATATACACATACATACATACATACATACATACATACATACATACATACATACATACATACATACATACATACATACACACATACATACACACATACATACACACATACATACATACATACATACATACATACATACATACATACATACATACATGCATGCATGCATGCATGCATGCATGCATGCATGCATGCATGCATGCATGCATGCAAAGCTTGGTAAAAATTTGAATTTATCTAAGAAATATGCAGTTTACCATTGCACAATGTTTTATGCTTTTGCAATAATCATGTGATAGTGACATTACATCAGCATGAAACACCGTGTAACAATAAGCTGTATATTTGTTAGATAAATTCAGATATATACCTATAAGATTATTTACTCTATATACAAGGTTTTATTACAACTAAAAGTTCTTTCATTGTTTACTCTTATTTTTTGAGTTCAGAGGACAGGCAGAGTGTGAGGTTCTCTTGTGTTCTTTGGAACCACATCGGCAGGTTCTTCCACTAATCATTGTGATGGTCCCATCATTATTTTCCTTTACTCCTCCGACAGCCTCTTTTGCAGCTCTGATGAGGCTTGCATCCACTTCATCATCCACTTCATCATCATCATCATCATCATCCTCTGCATCATTCCCATAAGTATGCTGTAAGGCTTGTCTCTTTGCCCACTTCTTTCTTTCTAATTGATCCTCTGCTCTGGCCACTTTCATTTGAATTCTGTTCCTTTTCTTCTTGTCTGTTCTACCCTTTTCTACCTCTTTCATTCTCTTCATAACCTGTGCTTGAAGAGCCTCAACAATGGCTGGAATTACTGGTAGCTTCAGTCTGTCGTAAAGGTCTTTTATCCAGTGGTAGCTTTTGCCTTTAACTTGGAAGCACCAAGACATATTCCCCTGACATAGCCCACAGTTTGTCGAAGTGATGTAATGAAGTCTAAAAATGCAATAAAAAGAAATCTGAAATCATGTATTGTAGTTAACTTTTGTGAGTTTGCAGCAGATAGGAGGGAAGATTTGTGAACTTTTACAAATCTTCCCGAGGCAAAGGGGAAATTTAAACACTAATTTCCTGAAAAGTCATGGTATTAGTTTGTAATATTATGATCGCCAAGGAAAACTTTGAGAATCTTACCGACAGGAAATTTACATGGTTGATCAGAGAAGTTGCATCTAATTTTCCCGTGCATGTTGATGAGGGAAAATATATGCAAGCGGGAAATTTAGAAGAAGACAAAGGATTTCTTTGTCTTCTAATTTTCCCTCATCAACATGCACGGGAAAATTAGAAGACAAAGGATAAATTTCCCTCTTGCATGAGCGATGAGGGAAATACGAGGTTTACATTCCCCCAGAGAACAAAAGAATCCGAGGCGATCATGGTATTATTAAATTTAATATCTGGAGAAGTAAATATACGCTAATTTGTGCTAAATTAATTTACTGCAAGTAAAGTGTATCAAACGTTTTACGGTTTTAGACATAAAGGAAACATACCATTACATTTGTCGGTAGAGCATCGAGAAGTTTTGTTGATGTCATCCACAAGTCTGGTGATTTGTGTAGACTCGCACACCACCAAACGCCGTTCAACTTCTATGCCGCTTTTAAATTGCGAGGTAGATGGCTTGGACTCATCTTCAGGCTGGTATTCCTCGCTATTGCCTTCAGAAGTCTGTGAGGATGATTCTTCAACCTCGTCAAGGCACAATTCCATTTTCCTGCAATGAAGCTCTTCCCTTACTTCACTTTGCGTTCGGTACTTGGTTTTCCCAGGTGAATAGTAATCGACTAAATCACGCGTCTCCCCTTCCCGAATATCGTTTTCCCACTGAGCTGGTAGTGTAAACCCTTGACGAGACATTAATCCCATCCCTTGTGCTTCCGCGCTTTTCTTTCCTTTGTCAGACATCATCTTCTTTCTCTCTTTCTTCGATAACTTTTTTCTCTTCGGTAAAGACGCCATGTTGGTTTGCAGCAATGCAGCGTGTAAGAAATACTGGTAACTAGTTATCCGGAAGTGAATTGGCTGTCACACCCCATGTCGTGCCACTTAATTAGCCTACGCCTAGCAACGTAACAACAAATCGAAAATAATCAAGAAACAAAGCTATTTTATGTGCCCAGCATTCTTTCAACCAGCGGTTTTCTAATTTAGAATGGCGGAAAATGCACTGGTTGACTGATTGCTCTGTATTTCTTCCTTTCTTTAACCTACAATTGCGCTTTCAGTGAATATTTTTTGAAACAACAACATGACAGGTAATACAATTTTTCGTTTTATTCTTACTCTATTTATCCATTCTCTATGAAACTTGGCAAGGTAATAGCCTTAACAGTAACGAGCATTTCTGTGTTCGCTCCATATGTTGCAATCATTCATTGATGAAATTAAGATTTTTTTGTATCTCAATAATTGAACACCCAACAAATATTTTACTAAAACGTATCACAAGTGGAGCGAACACAGAAAGGACCGTCTGTGTGGTTAACTAAAGAATTAAAACTAAAAACAGCAATATATTACATTAACACAGATCAAATATGATTTTCTGAATTTTGATGCCCCCCACGGGGGCGTCCGCTAATTAAATTAGCGCTTTGGTTCAGACTCGAAACCCATAAAAAATTATTCCTTTAATGACATAGTACACATGCTGTAAATGTGAATCACAGCAACTGCTTATGTGATTTTTTATTAATTTTCCCAAAAATTGATTTTTGCCTGGGCAGATACCTTAAACAAGTGGTTTCCAACATTATTACACAAATGTTTTCGTTGAACCCTTTTTAAGGTTGCTCCGCTCTCCACACCGCAGCAAAGACAGGACACGCAAGTTGCGTTGTGAAACTACTTCAGTACAAAGTTAGAGTTGGATGTCAAGATGCTGACAAAATGACAGCGTTACATCATGCAGGTATTGTGTGCGATTCGGTAACTTTTCTAGAAAAGCTTTAATAAATAGACTCTGCGCATCAATTTAGGGCTGGTTGTTGAAGCATATATAGAAAAATTATTATATTAGAAAAATTATGTTTTAACTAATTTTTCCGGCGACTTTTCGGGGCATTGAGAAAGATCTTCGTGATGTTGGAGTGAGATCCGTGATTGGTTTTGAAATATCAGGCCACGTCAGTAACGTCCTCCCCGAACTTTGCCGTAAAGTGCCCGTTTTTGCAAAAGAAAAGTGCTCCTTTTTAACAAAACACGCACTTGAAGCGTACATTTGAAGCTCTACCTCCCTGTGCCCTTTTGAAGCCCAGTGCTCCTCCAGCATCAACTTACTTGTTTCCTACGCCACTGCCCGGATAGCTTAATATCCGCTGCATAAGTCTTAGCTAGAGAATAGTGACTTTAAGATCTGCAACGTCAAACTCAACGGCGACGTCCTTTAAACAAAAGAATTCTTTTTGCAAAACAAAGAGAATGAATAATGATGTCTAGTCTCCAGAGTAATCTCAACACCGTCCTCGTTCTTTATACAACGTCAGAACATTTTCACATCTGCAGGACGACGTCAACGGTCAAAAGATGAGAACTGTTGCTTGAGATTGACTTCAATACAGACACTGCAATCATTTTAGCAATACTGGAGCGTTTTGGAAGTCATCAAACTAGCTTCAAATATCAAATATCAAATATCAAATATAATAGTCAGTTAACCAAGACTTCTACTTTTTAACCTCCGTCGTCGTCCTAGCATCTTAACCAAGGTTTGGACTTCTGTGGCCCAGGCTACTAGAGAACCGCACTGCACACTAGTTGTGCTTTGAACAACCTAAAGTCAACTCTTGAATAGTGATGTATGCATTTGGTTTGATAACTACACGCGTAAAAACGCACAACTTGTTCACGGTTGTCAACAGGCGTGAACAATGTTGTGCTACTCACCATGAACAATGTTGTGCTGCTCACCATGAACAATGTTGTGCTGCTCACCATGAACAATGTTGTGCTGCTCACCATGAACAATGTTGTGCTGCTCACCGTGAACAATGTTGTGCTGCTCGCCGTGAACAAGTTGACAACAAGTTGTTCACTTATGGTTCGAACAACTTGTTCATGGATAAATCAACAGTCATGAACAAGTTGTTCCAACAGCACATTTTTTATAGCCAACAACGTTGTTCGTACATGATATAACATGTTGTAACAGCATGACGAAATAACAACGATGAACAACAATGTTACAACAATGGTGAACGTGGTTGATGTATCAACACGTTCTTCGGTTGTTACAACATGCGTGAACAACGGTTGTTGTTTCATCAAGCAGTAACAACTTGTTGAAACAATGATGAACAATGTTCATTTATCAATGTTGTTCACATATGTCAACAAGTTGTTACAGCATTGTTGCAAGTTGGTACAGCATTGTTCAGGCAACAATGCTGTAACAACTTGCGAGATTTTTACGCGTGTGTATGGTATATGGTGCTATTCGGCAGATAAAAGTTAAGTTTGTTTTTTAAAAGCATTGACAGCACTGTTCACTCGCTAGGACTTCTGGGACGACTGACTATCCAGACTTCGCGCAACAGCTTCCTGTACTGTACAATAGACTAGTGTACATACCGTATTTACTCGATTAAGCGCTGCCCCTGAATAAGCCCCGCATTTATTTACGACAACGGGGCCACAGAATGGGTAATCAACCAGAAGTCCCACTTCATGGTTTTGTTGTCACGCTTTTTTCCAAGCCGCCATGTTCTTAGATAGTGAAATTGTTTTGTGAGTTCTTGTTTGAAGAGACTTGGCTTCACAAACATCTGCTTAAATCATTGCTCAAACTCATAAGTTAACAATGGGCTGCCGTTTTGCTTAGAACAGACAATAGCATACACCTCGTAAAATGTTCGTTGGCACTATCTAAGAACATGGCGGTAGAGTGGGACTTCTGATTATATCTCATTCTCGTCCCCAGAGCCATTCGATTCTGGCGCGGCCGCACGCGAAATCAAAGGGCTCTGGAGACACAGAAACCGGAAGTCCTAGATTCTAGGACATACGGGACTTTACAACGTCAAAACATGGATCAAATTATCCCAGTAAACCCGCCATGGAAGAAGATGGCCAATAAGCGCTTTGTAGGAATACATCTTGTACGTTTTGACTTTGTAAAGTCCCGTATGTCCTAGAGTCCAGGACTTCCGGTTTCTGTGTCTCCAGAGCCCTTTCACCTCGTGCGACCGCGCTAAGAGAACGCTACTTTTATCTCGGAATCATCCAGTCATCCCTGTGTTAGAATAAAAACATATTCTATTTTTAGACATATATACCGATGACGTCATTTCTATATGAAAGAAGCAGTTTTTCTGACTAATATATTAACTGAAAATGTTCTAAATCATCCAATTCTCCCTGTGTTAGAATAAAAACATATTCTATTTTTAGACATATATATTGATGACGTAATATCTATATGAAAGAAGCATTTTTTCTGACTAATATATTAACCAAAAATGCTCGGAATCATCCAATTATCCCTGTGTTAGAATAAAAACAGATTCTATTTTTAGACATATATGTTGGTGACGTCATTTCTATATGAAAGAAGCAATTTTTCTGACTAATATATTAACCAAAAATGCTCGGAATCATCCAATTATCCCTGTGTTAGAATAAAAACTGATTCTATTTTAAGACATATGTTGCCCACTGCAATGGTTCATGCAACTTGTCTCGCAACGATTTTGACCATTGCACAGCATGTTACACACTGCAATGGTTCGTGCGACTTGTCTCACAATGATTTTGACCATTTCACAGCATGTTACACACTGCAATGGTTCGTGCGACTTGTCTCACAATGATTTTGACCATTGCACAGCATGTTACACAGTGCAATGGTTCGTGCAACTTGTCTCACAATGATTTTGACCATTGCACAGCATGTTACACAGTGCAATGGTTCATGCAACTTGTCTCACAATGATTTTGACCATTGCACAGCATGTTACACAGTGCAATGGTTCGTGCAACTTGTCTCACAATGATTTTGACCATTGCACAGCATGTTACACAGTGCAATGGTTCATGCAACTTGTCTCACAATGATTTTGACCATTGCACAGCATGTTACACAGTGCAATGGTTCGTGCAACTTGTCTCACAATGATTTTGACCATTGCACAGCATGTTACACGGTGCAATGGTTCGTGCAACTTGTCTCACAATGATTTTGACCATTGCACATCATGTTACACGGTGCAATGGTTCGTGCAACTTGTCTCACAATGATTTTGACCATTGCACAGCATGTTACACACTGCAATGGTTCATGCAACTTGTCTCACAATGATTTTGACCATTGCACAGCATGTTACACGGTGCAATGGTTCATGCGACTTGTCTCACAATGATTTTGACCATTGCACAGCATGTTACACACTGCAATGGTTCATGCAACTTGTCTCACAATGATTTTGACCATTGCACAGCATGTTACACGGTGCAATGGTTCATGCGACTTGTCTCACAATGATTTTGACCATTGCACAGCATGTTACACACTGCAATGGTTCATGCAACTTGTCTCACAATGATTTTGACCATTGCACAGCATGTTACACACTGCAATGGTTCATGCGACTTGTCTCACAATGATTTTGACCATTGCACAGCATGTTACACGGTGCAATGGTTCATGCAACTTGTCTCACAATGATTTTGACCATTGCACAGCATGTTACACACTGCAATGGTTCATGCAACTTGTCTTGCAACGGCGTTGCGTACGGACATGAACCACGTGTACACTTACATGTACCCAGAGCCGCGGATAGCGGGGGGGGGGGGGGGGCAACCGCCCCCCAGAGAAAATCGAAAATATGATTTTTATAATGTCACACATCACATTTGTTCCCAGAGTCACAGAATAAAGAACTAACTATCGTCGTTTAATATCATAACTCTGACAATGAGTTTTCGCGTTGCGTTCGCGCTTTATCCCTAACTATTATTTTACAGTCCTTTCACTTTTCACGAAAATGTTCGGATGTTCGTTCCGAAGTTCACAAGTTCGTTGGGAAGTTCAAAGCTCATTTTACCACAAACTTCGTAACGAATTTCTGAACATTTTGGTGACAAGTGAGTTGCAAATGACTGTAGTTGTCTTTGTAAATATGTAATATACTGTAGTTTTAGACAAAATCTTTTGTAAAAATGAGAGAATGTGTCTTAAAAAGTATGTTTTACAATGTTCAACATTTTGCTCAAATATGATGTCAGATCGCGGGAAATGTCATTTCAGAGATTCAAATTTCAAAAATCTTCCGGGGGAGCATACCCCCAGATCCCCCTAGAAATTGGCCACTCTTACAGTGGTAAATCCCGCCTATACGGCCCTACATGTACCACTCTTCAAGTAACTTTAACGCATTTCATATACCAACAGTACCGCTTAGGAAGGACATATGACTTGCAACTTCATCTCTCTATATATCGGAACCTCGGTAGCTTAATGTGCAAATGAAGCGAAAATTAAGTTTGTCTTATTTGAAAGAACACTTTAAATGATAGAGTAACATCTTTTGCAGTTTTTCGTTTCCTTGCTTCGTTCTTGAGATATTTCAGTTTGTTTGACATGCAAATTAAACATTTTGACGTCATGACGTGCATAATGAGTTGTCGAAAAATGTTATCTTTGATATTATCAGATATATTGATATTGGGCAGTGGGAAGGTCCATCTGGACCTGTACGGTAAAGAGACGTCCCCGCCCTCCACGAGTCTCCCGCTGCCTTGCGGGTAGGTTTTGGATAACCAAAGGCTAAGGGAGTCAACCCTGACGTCAAATCCGGACTCGGAGTCCCTAAGGCAGTCTGACCTTGTCTTCATCGTCATTCTGGCAACTCCTGCGACGCCGTTGGTGCCAAGATGTATCGGCCTTGCCTTTCCCTTGGATTCATCAGCTGTGTGGAGAGGTGGGATCTGCTGTATGGGCAACAGCTGATTCTCCATATCACCCTGCCCAGGCTTGCGCCCTGGAGAGGACACTACAGCTTCGACCAACTGGAACACTTCTTAAGGGCGCCTATCCATCGTCTCCCGAGACTAACGGACACCAACAACAATCAGATATAATTACCTGAAAATCTACATGTTTAGTGTTCTGGGCGAAACACACCCACATGCTTCCTTTGAATTAATTTGGTTTGATAATAGCAAAGCTATATAACTTTTTTCGTTAACTCATTATGCACGTCATGACTTCAAAATATTTAATTTGCATATCGAACAAACTGAAATATCTTTAGAACGAAACAAGGAAACGAAAAGCTGCAAAAGATGTTACTCTATCATTTTAAGTGTTCTTTCAAATAAGACTGATTTAATTTTCGTTTCATTTGCACTTTAATGTTAAGGCTCTATCAGATTTTCATCATATATATTATTATATGTATATTATTCCACAGCCAGCAAAGGTCACGCGGATTGTATCAAAGTGTTGGTCAGCAATGGAGCAAAGTTGAACATTCGCGAAAAGGTATTTGTGTGTTGCTGTACTTAAAGTGTCTATGAATTGAAAAATTCGTTGGCATTTTTGTTGTATTATTGTACAGAGGAGCATGACAGGAGCACTCACCGAAAATTTCAAGAGAATCTGATGCGTAGTTTTCGCGCTATCAACTCTCAAAATTTGCCGTGGATAGTTTGTTTTGGCAAAATTTGGGCTTCTTGGTAACAATGCCTTCTGACGTACGCAGATGAATCATTAATTGTGAAATCTATTGTTCTTATGCATAGTTGTCCATCTGCGTACGTCATAAGCATTGTTTCCGAAAGCCCAATTTTTCTCGAAGAACGACTAGCCATGGCAAACTTTGAGAGTTAATAGCGCGAAAACTACGCATCAGATCCTCTTGAACTTTTCAGTGAGTGCATACTGCTGCCATGCTCCTCTGTACAATAAAACAACAAAAATACCAACGAATTTTTCATTTCTTAGACACTTTAAGAACTTTTTGTCTTTTGTAACGCGTTTTCTGATCAGTATGTTGCAATTTATTAATAATATGGAATACAGTGAACATTAGCTGGAAGTTTTCGTGAGCTTGACAGGATTCTTTTGTTCTTATTAAGGATGGCAGGACACCTTTACTCATTGCTATTCAAGCTGCAAGAGAGAGTATTCTAAGACTACTACTGGAAAGTGGTGCCCGTGTGAATCTCGCCGATAGTGCTCATAAGTAAGTTATAAATTAATTAATATAGTATACCCAATTCTCTCCTGGCATTACCCCAATTCTTATAATATACCCAATTATCTCCTGGCATTACCACCTTATTATATATACAGAACTCGCGATCAAGCTCTCGGCAACGCCTTCCGTGGCTCAGTGGTCAGAGCATTGCACTAGAATCGCAAGGTCGTGGGTTCAATTCCTGCCGGAAGGCCTGTGTAGTTGCATTTTTCGCAACTGGTCCCGGTTTGGTCTTAAAATGTATATATTCTACACTCGAATTTTCCTTCACCCAAAATCATTAATACAATAGTTTTAGTTGGCTTCCCAGTGTGGGATAATGTCTGGATTTTTCCCCTTTATGATTATTATAACTATGGTTTTACTTTTTAATTGTGTTAATGATTATTATCATTGTTGTTGTCGCTGTCATGATAATCATCACTATATATCATCATCCCTGTCAATATCATCATTGTAGTCCACCTAAACGAAAAGTTAGGTATCTTTTTCAAGGGCGCAACTGGAAAATTTCGAGTGCAGGGGTTGAACCCCAAAAAAGGGCAAAGTCGTTCAGTATTCTAAACAATTTGGGACTAGAAGCCAGTGGCATGGGAAGCAGAAATTCTAGCGGGGTCCGGGGGCATGGCCCCCCGGAAAATTTTTGAATTTTGGGTCTCTGAAACGGCATTTCCTGCATTTTGAGGACACTTTTCTCGTATTTTCTCTCGCATTATTTAAAATTTATCATAATTATATTCAGCCTACAATCATTGACAAAATTAGTTGAAACGACTCGGGTGAATCATGCCATATGTTAATTGCTAAGCCTCTTTTTTGCATAAATTGCTATCCCCCCATCCCCCATTTTCAATGTTGATACTCTGAACATTTAAATGTAATGGCAGGTGACAGAGTGTAAATTGGACACGTTTTGAGTTCCACAACATTGAAGTGGGGGAAAGGGGGAACATGAAACCATTTCATGTTAGCTTTGTTTCAAGAATTTTGTCAATGATTGTCTGAGAACAAAATGGACGCAAACGCACAGATTCAATTTATAAAAATCTATTTTCTCTGATGAATTGACCATTAATGTTTTAAAATATGATAAAGAAGAATATGTGGTTAGTTTAAATGCATATTCTATTGTCGCAGGTGAGTGAGTGCAAATTGCACACGTTTTGAGTTCCACAACATTGAAGTGGGGGGAAGGGGGGACATGAAACCATTTCATGTTAGCTTTGTTTCAAGAATTTTGTCAATGATTGTAGCTGACGTCAGGGCCCACTGCTAGAAGCCTCTGAGTCTCGCCAGATTTGCGGAGAATTGTATTGCGTACTACAACAGACGATTAATTATCTGTTTATCTAATGTCTAACGTAGTGTTAGAGGTCTCACAAAAAGGGCAGGGGTTAAAAAGGGCAGGGGTTAAAAAGGGCAGGGGTTAAAAAGGGCAGGGGTTGCAACCGCCCTCCTAGTTGCGCGCCTGTTTCTCCAGGACGAAGTCGGCTTGACCCAAGCCACTGTAAGTTATAAACATTCAGTTGTCCTTCAGCAGCGTATATATGTGAAGAAGAAGAAGAATTTCAAATGAAGTCGAATCACTGCTGTAGAGAAATGTTTTCTGACTGCCCCAACTGGGAATCGAACCCAAGGTCTCTGGTTTCACGTACCAGTGCTCTACCACTGAGCTATTGGGACTCCCGGCTGAGGCAGTCAGAAAACTTTTCTCTACAGCAGTGATTCGACTTCATTTGAAATTCGTCTTCACATATATATATATATACGCTGCTGAAGGACAACTGAATGTTTATTGTTATTGATATTATTATTATTATTATTATTACCATTATCAGGACATCATCATCATCATCATCATCATCATCATCATCATTATCATCATCATCATTATCATCATTATCATCATTATCATTGTCATCATTATTATTGTCAGCACCAGCATTATCATCATTACCATCATCATCATAATTATCATCATCATCGTCACCATCACCATTAACTCGATTTCAGATTGACATACGACTGTTATTATTACAGAACTCCGTTAATGTATGCTTGTTTGATTGGCTTGAAAGACGCTGTGTTAACCTTACTGCAACACGGAGCCAATCCCCTGCTGCGAGACACAAATGGACACCAAGGTAACACTATAATAATTGTGAACAATATACGATATTCCTTTTATCAGATGAGATTTTAAACAATGAATGACACATCTTTCGAGAAGTTGATTTGTCGTCAGTGAGAATGTTCCTAAGTACTCTTTTGTGTTTTGACTTTTTGTTTCAACCTATATACTGATGTTTTATTTTAGCTGAAGATTTTGCAAGGATAAGTGGTTATAGTGACATAGTAAAGATGATTGAAAACACGCCAGTTATGCCAAGCTGGGGATATGGTAGGTTTATTGGTCGACAGCCATGATCTATAAAGGACAAACGCACAGATAACGTCACTGACGCGTGGTCTGATTTCTCTAAACCAATCACGGATCTCACTCCAACATCACGAAGATCTTTTTCAATGCCCCGGAAATTCGCCAGAAAAATTAGTTAAAACATAATTTTTCTATTTTTAATTGTATAAAACAAATAGATTCCATTTTGCCGTTGTCTGTTCAGTTATAGATCCACAGAGGACGTCACAACGTGGTAAGAACATCAGTGATCCACTTGACTGCGTCTCGTGGGCCACGTTTTTGTTCTTACCACGTTATGACGTCATCTGTGCATCTATATAACTAAACAGACAATGGCAAAATGGAATCTATTTGTTAAATATATATATTTGTGAAATTCATTATTAATTCATGAGTTTTGCAGCCAATCCAATTTCAGAAATTACATCACATGTTACCCCTGTAAACCCCATACAAACTAAAACCAATAATGCTAATTAGTTACAACCGCTAGTGGATGTATACCCTTCTGATACAACCACTAGTGCTTGTAACTAATTAGCATCTCAATATCCCAAAGGGATTTTTACTATTCATTCATTTCACAAGTTGTTTACAACACTCGCGTCCTTGTTGTATTGAATATACAATCACTCGCCTTCGGCTCGTGATTGTATATTCAATACAACACGGCCGCTCGTGTTGTAAACATTATATATATATATATATATATATATATATATATATATATATATATATATATATATATATTCACTATAGTAGGCTGGGATATTTAAGAGTCGGTTATTTGTCTTTAGCTGAAGAATATGAAGAAGACGAAGAAGACTCACCATCTCAAGATGTAAGTGTGATATTACAGTATTCACTATTCACTCTCTTGTTGATTCATGTAACCTCCAGAAAACATGGTATTAAACATGAATACAATGAAGAAGGCGCATATATGGACGTTATGAGTCACAAACGGCCATGATTTTAAAATTCTTTCTGTAATTGTAAATATAAGTTAGCAATTAATATGACCTTTTTATGAAGTAGAAAAAATCAGTTTGAGTTGTGGATGAGAATTAGTTTTTATGGATAATATATATGCATACAAAAGAATAATATTGTTATGGATACTTACGAATAACATCTACAGTATAAGCCAACAGGAAGGCTAATAGCTGTTAAATACACTATTTTTAAAGTGAATGGTTTGAACCTATTAGTACTAGCCTGATTAGTACACACGTAAAAACGCACAGGCTGTTACAGACCTGCAAGCAAGTTGTTACAAGGCTGTTCAACAGGCTGTCACCGTCATGTGTTCGCACTGGCTGTCCCAGATTGTTAACATGTCTGTAACAGGTTGTTGACAACTTGTAACAAGGCTGATGACTCCAACAGATTGGTGACAAGTTGTTCCAACAACCTGTTACCGCTGTGCACTCAACAAGTTGTTAACAGATTGATGCTAACAAGGTTGTAGCAGCTTCTTGAATGAACAGCATTGTTACAACTTGTTCCCAGCCTTGCTACAAGCCTGTTGCGAACACATCCTGTTGACAAGCTGTGAGATTTTTACGTGTGTACATGTTTGTGAAAGTTGCTCGTCTAGGTTAGTGTAGTCACTGTTGAGAGTGGCGAAATATAGACAAACCTAACAGAAACATTTCCAGTGGCGTAGCCAGGAGGGAGCTGTGGGAGCCGCGGCCCCCCCCCCTCCCCCCCCCCCCCTTTAGATTTAAAACAACAGACATGTAACAACAAAACTGATACAATATGAATTATGTTTAACAAATAAAACATAAAGCTCCGTGCATATGTACTCTTATAAAGGCACGTTTGACGTCATTTGAACACGAAAGAAGTTGAGTGGAGGCACGAGGCCATAGCCGAGTGCCTTTACACTTCTTTCGTGTTCAAATGACGTCAAACGTACCTTTATAAGAGTACATATGCACAGGAGCGGTATGTTTTATTTGTTTTATAAAATAAGAAGAAGAAAAATCAGACTAAAAGTGAGGTAGTTTTAGAATTTGGCGGGCTTTTCCGGCCAGCTGACGCCATTCTACGCCACTCTACGTCATTCATGATCTATGTTCTCTTATAAATGCATGGAGCCCAACCAATCAGAGCGTGCGTAGAGGACACCTTATTTTATAACAAGAAATAAACTGTAAACAGTGTATTCAATCTACTGGGTGTATGCATTTTGAGTATCTATGTGACGTTTGCATGTTTTGAGTATTTTATATGACGTTTTTTAACGTTTAGGGTCTGTAAAATCTTCCTCCAAAAGCCAGGAAATGGCATTTCAGCGACTCTCGATTTCAAAATTTCCTAGGGGAGCATGCCCCCGGACCCCCCTAAACATTTATTCTGATTTCGGCTCCCCTTTCAAAATCCTGGCTACCCCCCTGAACATTTCACTTGACTCTTGAGGAGGACCGTCGTTGAGACCATTGAAATATCGTTGGTCATTACCACTACCACCACTAACACTAACACTAACACTAACACTAACACTAACACTAACACTAACACTAACACTAACACTAACACTAACACTAACACTAACACTAACGCTAACGCTAACGCTAGCGCCAGCGCCAACGCCAACGCCAACGCCAACGCCAACGCCAACACCAACACTAACACTAACAGTCTTTCCGAACCCTACAGCACTCACTTGGATGAGCAACTTTTACAAACATGAGCACCTTATGTTATTGTGTTACTTATATAATAATGTTATTTTGCAGGGCTCTATTATTGGTAGCAATGAAGGTTCTGAAGTTGGTTCTGTACTATCTCATCAAGCCGACTCTGATCATGGCTTTGGGGTGAGTACCTATTCAGTCTGTGAATCGTTATATGTAGGTATATATTGCCATCCGTCACTAATGGTATATCTATTTACAATTGGACACGTCTAATACGCATACGGCCGTATATTGTGCATATACCTACATTGTATAGTTTATTAGAAGCTTGCAATTCAATCCCGAATTGTTATAACATATTAGCTTAAGTTAGAGTATTATAATATATAAAAATTTTGTGGGGACGAAAACAGTCAGTCGCCCACGTGTAAAAACTTGTGGCGGCGATCGCCCCCATGCACTGCATGCCCCCACGCTTCCACCGCTCCTAGTGTATGTGTTCTTTGTGTTCTTCGCGATCGTTCATTACGGCAACACATGTACAGTATTATACTTGCACATAGCAGTATACAGTCAACTCTCGTTATAGCGGACACCCTGGGGACCGTCATTTGGTGTCCGTAATAACGAGAGTCCGCAATAGCGGGATGCGATGAAAATATCCCGATTTCAGGTTGTAAAATGTCACTACAATGTATTACTGCTTTTTTGTTTTAAAATATCCAGTTTATTTCAATTTCTAGTTGACGTTTACTGTGATACATAAGTACACAACACAAGTCAAAAATTTGTATTCAAATATTTTTTTTATTCCAAAACCAAAAATACAACGGTAACATGAATCAGTAACATAAATATGTCACTCGATAAATTAAAAAGTCATTCACTTTCATGTGTCGAGAGAAAAATCCGTCCAAGGTGTCCGTTGTAACGAGAGTAGAACAATAAAAATGTTTGTTGGGGACCACAGGAAGTGTCCGCAAGTCCGTAATAGTGAGAGTCCGTAATAGCGAGAGTTATTTCAATCATTTCATAGTAGTTTCGGCCGGGGATTTACCAACTGTCCTTAATAGCGAGGTGTCCGTAATAGTGGGGTGTCCGCAAGGCGAGAGTTGACTGTATAATGTCAACATCAACCTATACGTTTACTGAATCATCTCTCATTTTCTCAGTAGCGCAATGGTTAGAGCGATGCACCGGCGATCGTGCAAAAAGTTGTGGAGTCGAGTCTCGCTTGGGAACTCTAAAATAATTCCAAAACCCATGCATTGTCCAATGCAATGGGGATTTTTCTTTTTTACAGACTCTTTACTATCAGGGACAAGGGTGGGCGAGGGGATGTGAGGCGATAGGGCGCGCGCCTCGCTTCCCAAGAGCGTGGGACAACTTTTGGCACCCAGGGTGACACTTTCCAGACACGGGGGCGGAGGGGGGGGGGGGGGGGGTGCTGTCTATCATCCCCGAGCTCTCATCCCGTTCCTCTCCATTTCCACTTAGCCTTTAATCCCTTCATCTTTGACTAGTCTAATCTGTTGTCCCTATGGATTACTTCATACTTGATTTGAGGAATTGAATTAACAATTAACGTTTTCCCTTTGCTTTTATTTAGAGTGTATACCCAAGCAGTATCAGATCATCTTCGGTGGGTCTATAAAAACTATACTATAAAAACATACGCGAAGCAGGCTAATGTGTTTACAATCGAAATATAGTAAGGTTATAGATATACTGCCGAAACAGAGAACGTAGGAGTCTAACGTTTCGAGCGAAGGCCCTTCGTCAGAGAGAAACGTTTCTCTCTGACGAAGGGCCTTCGCTCGAAACGTTAGACTCCTACGTTCTCTGTTTCGGCAGTATATCTAACCTTACTATATTTCGATTGTTGTTTCTACACTGCCTACGCAGCACACTACTTTTATTATTGTGTTGAGTTCTAACATTACCCTCGAGCGACACTAATGTGTTTACATGCATGCACTTCATGTATATACATATACTACGTTATACTACCACTATATAGCTCTCTATACTACCACTATATATCACCGATATACATCTGCAAGTATAGCTGAATGGTTATAACATATCACCAGTCATTACCCCTGTCTGTGGCTCACCAAACGTCTGTAACATACAGTAAGACAGACAGATTGACGCTACTCTGTAAAGATTACAGAACATGGTAATTGAACAAAATTAAAGCGCATTAACTAAATAACCAATCTCAAACAAAATAAGGATAGAATCGTAGCAAGTGATTTACCAGGCGGAAACCGTAATCGCAAAATGAATATAAGAGCCCAGCTCAAAATTTTAAGATGCAATACCATAGCGTTTGGAAACCATTTAAAAAAACAAAAAACAAACATATTTATTGACGTTTCGTTACTTAACCAGTAACATCTTCAGAATGACTTAAGATTACATTGAATATACTTATATATAACATGTTATATATAAGTATATTCAATGTAATCTTAAGTCATTCTGAAGATGTTACTGGTTAAGTAACGAAACGTCAATAAATATATTTTGTTTTTTTTAAATGGTTTCCAAACGCTATGGTATTGCAAAATAAGGATAGGCTGCAAATAGAGCCGATGACGTATGCAGTTGGATATATAGTTGCAGTTCCAACTACATACGTCATCAATACATCATCTGACGCGATTTTTTAAGCCATGGCAAACTTTAATTAAATATAGCTCGAAGACTATGCAGCAGATCAACCGTGAGCAGATTTACTTATACTTAAAATTCTCAACGAATACTTCTGCTGTGCTAACACGTTTAACCGCTAACACACGAATAGATACGTTCAAAAGTTTCTAAACGTAGCTTAAAAAGTTACTGTTAAGCCGGTTTTCCACTAGGCGACTTTTTTCGCGCGAATCACCTTTTTCTTTTGTCTCATGAGTTCTGAGTTGGAACTAATCTATTGAATTCGAACAAAAGAAAGTCGCTTCGCGCGAAAAAAAATCCCCTAGTGGAAAACCGGCTGAAGTGTCCTTCAATATCGGCCATCGAGGGCGATCATTGTGAAAACAGGATCATACTCTCGACTATGTTATTTATTAACAAGATCCAAGCTTATGGTATATATTATAAGACACTATTATACCAGAGCTATTATACCAACGTTACATATACCCTCCTATAGATATTTATAGATACAGTATTTTAATATCCGTTTCATAATTAAGAACTTTATCTTCTAAACAAACATCATTCTAATAAATCCTTATGTCAGCAACATTAGCGGGATTAGACCACGTTAATCCGTCAAACAATCTCTTAGTTTTTGTTCTGAAAGCCCACTCAACTCATATACTGAGCAGATCGTTCGGCGCCTTCCCTTGACAAAGATTGTAATTAACTCCTCGACTGTCTACGATTATTTAAACAAGCGTCTCTCTATATAATGCCTTACGCGAATGATTTATGTTCGCTTGCGAGGAGTAACATACCATTGTCACAGTGTATGTCTTCTGGAGGCTTTACTTGGATTTGCTTCTTCGACTCGCGTTTCTAAAAACCTTTGATAGCCCAGAAAGCCAAAATTTTGTATTCCTCGCTTCTAAGGTATGTAATGTTAGCTTAGTTGACTATAATTTATAGTATTCGCGGGTCCGAATCCCGGCTGCTGACGAGTAAAGTTTTTCTCTACGCACCCGGACGGACAGACCAACGGCAAGGGAGATAATATCATTATTAGAATAGAATAGAATAGAATAGAATAGAATAGAATAGAATAGAATAGAATAGAATAGAATAGAATAGAATAGAATAGAATAGAATAGAATAGAATAGAATAGAATAGAATAGAATGCTTTATTTACCCACGTAAAAACGCATCACTAACAGTGGTCTTCCTGAGTTACGTGCTCAACTAAATACAGTGAATAAACTTATGATATAAATAAAAAGTACAATAAAACAAGGAATAATTAATAGTTTATAATTGGAGTTAGGATGTTATCAAGTGTTCAATTACATCACTTTGCCTTAGCGATCTCTTAAATTCAGACTGACGAAGATTGAGCCAGACGAATATTTCTTGGAAGAGAATTCCAAAGAACAGCTCCACTGTAGGAAAAACTCTTCTTAAGAAAATTGGTCTTTGGTTTTGGAGGCAAGAGATTTATATCAGAATTTCGTAAACTATAATCATGTACTTGATTAGTTCTACAAAATCTTTCAAATAACTAGGAGCTAGATTAGTCAACGATTTAAACATCATTGTAGCTTTTTTAAAGCTTCTCTCATGAGTTAATTTGCACCATCCGAGTTCAAGAAATAATTCATTTCAAGGGTAGTCGTACGGACTTTTTGTAATAATTCTAGCTGCTCTGTTTTGTAATTTTTGAAGCTTTAGAGAAAGACCATCAGACAGAGTGTCCCAAACTTCGCTACAAGTTTGAGTTCGCTGTGTGTCCCACAATAATTACTCCAACAACATAAGAGGAAGAGTTAAATGGGGAGCTATTATAGTCTGGCGGTTACCGTAATTATTCGAATAAACGCCGCGGCGTTTATTAAATTTTTGGCGCTTCAGGTGCGGCGTTTATTCGAGGGCGGCGTTTATTCGAGGGCGGCGTTTATTGCAAATTTTGTAACAACAACTGTGAATTTATTAAAAAACTAAGAATAAAATTCATATGTCTTTTAAATATATATAAATATATATGAAAATTGAACTGTTCACTGTCTTATATAATGACTAAGTTTCATTCTATTTCAATGTCACTGTCTCCTTCGTGGTCCGAGTCTAACAGCTGAATAGTAGGGCATGCCTCTTCAACATCGGAAGACGTGTATTCTTCAGTGTCGAAAGGATTCGTTTCTGGCTCGTCGAGAATATCCAGTTGTGATTTCAGGACGGCGCTTCAGGTGCGGCGTTTATTCGAGGGCGGCGTTTAATAATATTTTTGCTTGTCCCTGCGGCGTTTATTCGAGGGCGGCGTTTATTCGAGGGAGGCGTTTATTCGAATAATTACGGTAGGCGGTTTTAGCCTATTTTGCGGTCGGCTTGCGGATATATCTCCATTTTCGTGGCTGTTTACGGTGAAGAAATTATCGTGCAGTGGCGGAAGATCATTACTTTTTCGCGCGGTTTTCGGTTGTTACGCATTTTCAGTCGCGGATTACGGTTAGGAATAGAATCCGAGTCTTTCTCGAACTTTGGGACGGCCCTCCAGAGGCTCCAGAGCAAGGAAGCTACAGCCGCAACAATGTGGAACTTTCTCCCGTCCCTCTCCTGGAAGAAGGTCTTCTAAAGAGAGCCTAAAGATCTGGAGGTCAAGACTCGAGAGAAAGAATTATTGTGGTCGCCGTGGTCATGTTATGAATGTTTGAACTGCTTACCAGAGGCTACAAGAAAAATATCCGTTATAGAAAAACGGCCGTTACGGTTTTATACGAAAAAATGACGGTTTTACGAAGAAACGGGAAGCAGTTAACGGTGAAGTCGAAAGGAAAAAAAATGCGGCGGTTTGCGGAAAGACCGACCCCCTATAAATAGCCCCCCTTAAATCACTGGATATTGAAGAAACTGGACTTCGTGCAATTTAGAAATATCAAATATAAGTATACCATGACCTGCTCCCAACTAGCCGCAGGCTCTAGGGGGGGGGGGAGGGGGGAGGGGGGAGGGGGGGAGGGAAGGAGGGGAAGAGCGAAAACATAACGCAGGCTCGCAGGCTAGCTCTCAACTTGTCCATATAACTCAGTCGGTAGAGCGTCAGACTATAGTAAACCGAAGGTCGCGAGTTCGAACTCAACTGCAGTTGTGTAGAATTTTATGTACTTACCCAGTATGGTCCGTCCCTGGAAGTAGGACCTATAATATCATTACGTATAGGTTATTTTGAGGCCACGAGGGGATATGTGAATAAACACATATCCCCAAGGGGCCTCAAAATAACGTGCTTATTTTTCACATGGCGAGGTTGACAGGATTTCATAAGATAAGGTGTGGTGCGGGGGATATTAGACGGGAAGATTAGAGCACAATATTATAGCGAGGAATGGTCGAGGGGAATATTAGAGCCTTAGAGGGGAATATTTATCTATTGTTTTGCCAGGGGCTATTGAATATATTCCCCTAAAAGAACAAAGGAAACCGAGGCATGTGAAAAATAAATTACAGCATCTATACAGTTGTCTCAGAATCTGTAATTTAAACAATGTCTTGCGTGGTCACTCGGCGCGAAATACGGTTGTCTCTCAAGTCTTTGGTTGTGACGGTGACAGTGCATGATTATATATACTTATATCTAGTGTATCTACTAGTACCGAACTATATAGTTGCATGTAGTTCGCTACAATAACAAACTACTGTTTTTAAGAAGTGGATACTCATAGTTTTTGACTACTTTTTCAAAACAGAAGCTGTCGCGAACTATTTTTTTTCAGTATATAACAAAGTAGGCAGGTACTTAAAGTTTCAGTTGTCAGTTTTGCTGTACGTAAGTATACAGTTAAACTCAGAAAACTCTGAGCTTCAGACAGAATTCAACCCACAACCTTCCGAATTATAGCTGGACGCTCTAACCATTGAACCACTATATATAGCCCTGCAATCAAAAGTTAAGTGGGATCTGAGCCACATCAGACTTTAAGCGGGCTTAAAATGTCTGGATAAACAGATCAGCGTAAATTAATCGCGATTAGTTTGCACCACCTCAAGGAGGTGGATTAAACTGAGCAGATCAGTTAATCGCGCTTAACTTGACCGTGTCAACGCAACGGGATTGAAAAACGCTTGCCATTAATACAATTGTTATTAATACGATAAACTGCATTTTTTGCCCTGCTGTAGAAGCTTCCATCTCGCTATTCTTTGTTTCCTCTCTTTCTTTCTTTCTTTCTTTTGCTATTACTCTTTCTCGTGTACCGATGTCTTCCGTAGTTCCGTTCCGTTCTTTGCAAAACCAAAATTATTCTATAAGCTTAAATGACCACGTAAACGCACCAATGTGGCGCATTAAGTGTGCTTTAACACTTTGAAGTCTGACGACGAGTCTTTATTATTTTATTCTGGCTAATGCCAGACGATTTTATTCAGCGCAGGGAGAGGTCCAGGCCTCAAAGTGTTAAGCGTGCTTAAATTTTGGCCGTGTAAACACGCTCGCTTCGCCCGCACGGGCAAAGCACAGCTTTTAGCAATTTAGCAAGCACGCGTGTGGCTATGAATATGCTTTAAAAAAACTTTAACTCTCTATATCTAAGCGGTAGCTTTATCTTTTAGCGTGTAATGTGGTGTGAACGTAAGTTATAGTTCCTTCTATTCTATCTATTCTATCTATCTATCTATCTATCTATCTATCTATCTATCTATCTATCTATCTATCTATCTATCTATCTATCTATCTATCTATCTATCTATCTATCTATCTATCTATCTATCTATCTATCTATCTATCTATCTATCTATCTATCTATCTATCTATCTATCTATCTATCTATCTATCTATCTATCTATCTATCTATCTATCTATCTATCTATTCGTTAGCATTCGCTGTCGACTTCGGTTTCGTCTCATTCCCATCCGTCTGCCAGATACGAAGTAACTGTTGGTCGTGTGAAGGTATGTTTGTAATAAATAGATCTCAGTCAACAGTATAGGATATAACACACCTAGCATTTACTAAAGTCATGTGAGGCAGAAAGTTACGAGTTGGAGTGATTGGTATAGTCGGACGTGGTTTGGTCAATAGATTTCACTAGTCTGTGTCGGAAAGTAAAACAGGGGTTGTTTCTTAAGGCAACGGAAGTCTCCGGTGCTTCACAGGATTTGTGAAGCGGTGTTAGAAAATTTCCGCTTCGTTAGTTAGTTGATCGACTCTCTTAGTTCTTTTTGGTTCAGTAGAGTGGTATTTGGTTCCTTGATTCCCAGTTTGGGTTGGATAGTTGATTAGCTGTCTGTCTGTCTGTCTGTCTGTCTGTCTGTCTGTCTGTCTGTCTGTCTGTCTGTCTGTCTGTCTGTCTGTCTGTCTGTCTGTCTGTCTGTCTGTCTGTCTGTCTGTCTGTCTGTCTGTCTGTCTGTCTGTCTGTCTGTCTGTCTGTCTGTCTGTCTGTCTGTCTGTCTGTCTGTCTGTCTGTCTGTCTGTCTGTCTGTCTGTCTAAAGTTGATGAAATTACCGTATTGAAATAAAGTTGTGTCTGTATATTTAGGAACTTGAAGAGGAAAATAATCGACTGAACGTTCAACTGCACACTCTCCGATCAGGGCATCCGAGAGCGTCAAAGGTATTTATTATTATATGACATTTCTATCCAATTTCTATTCAAATTTAACCCAAACCTTTTACAAACGTTTATGAAAGTTAGTCAAATACGTTTTGAAGTATAGTGCAGACAGACGGACGGACGGACGGACGGACGGACGGACGGACGGACGGACGGACGGACGGACGGACGGACGGACGGACGGACGGACGGACGGACGGACGGACGGACAGACAGACAGACAGACAAACAAACATCTTACTAATTCACGCCCAGTTTAAAATACAGTTAGAATTGTTATTTTTTTTGGACAGTTTGAAAAGAATATGGACATGTCTACACTCGGCAGTACGCGGACAATTGGTCATTTAGAGGTGAGTGTTTCATAAAATCACTTTAAAGTGCAATTTTTTTTATCTAACAACTATACACGTTTGTGAAAGTTGCTTGTGTAAGTTAGTGTAGTCTTGAGAAACGGTGGTGGTGGTGGTGGTGGTAATGATGGTGATGGTGGTGGTGGTGGTAATGGTGATAATGGTGGTGGTGGTAATGGTGGTAGTGGTGGTAATGATGGTGGTGGAGGTGGTGGTAATGATGATGGTGGTGGTGGTGGTGGTAATGGTGGTAATGATGATGATGGTAGTGGCGGTAATGGTGGTAATGGTGGTGGAAGTGGTGGTAATGGTGAAGGTGGTGGTGATGGTAATGGTGGTGGTAATGGTGATAGTGGTAATGGTGGTGGCGGTGGTAATGGTGGTAATGGTGGTGGTGGTGGTGGTGGTGGTGGTGGTGGTGGGGTTGAGCGACATTTTCACGGCCTCAGTGGGAGTTTTGAGTTGGTGTTGTGTTCATTATAAATATTATCTCATTGTGATCTGTATGTGGTCCAAATTGCAAAATGTTTGCCCAAACTTGCTCCAACCATTGAGCTGCTAGGGCTTGGATGGAGAGCCAACGTCGCAAATTCATAGTTACATGTGCGTCCTAAGCAGTAGTGTTTGCATATATGAAAA
>OZ036000.1:4922208-5062208 GCA_964035015.1 Corallium rubrum
ACTTAATCCACCTTGGTTGAAAGGAAACATCTGCTGAAATTGGTCGAACACTACTTTTTAGATGAAGATCGCACACCTAAACACACACCTAAACATACACCAAAACCTAAACATACACCAAAACACACCCCTAAACATACACCTAAACACCAGTGATGGCTTTACAGGAGGTGCGGGGGTGCGCACCCCCTTGGCCTTGGCCAACGGGGTGCAGGGGGATGCCAATTGCCTTGTTAAACCCAAGTACATTAAAGGACGCATTCATTCAATGTCCGTGTAAACTTCATAGGACCTAGGTATTAGGTTATATTAGCTATATGATTCATAGGTATTAATAGGTATAAAAAAAAGTTTCTGGTGGGCTTCGCCCCCCTGCCCCTCAGCCCCACCACAAGCTCGGCCCCTTGGACCCTGCTGGGGGCTGTGTCCCCAGGCCCCTGCCGTAGCTCTCTCAGCGGCACTCCACCCTGCCTCGGTCGCGCCCCACGCCGCAGGCCTGATCTCACTTCGCTCGCTCAGCACCCCCTCCCCCCCCCTACCAGGTCAAGCTGGATCCATCACTGCTAAACACACCTAAACATACACCAAAACGCAGCCAAACACACACCTGAAAACACACACAAACACACACCTGAAAACACAAACAAACACGAACACATCTAAAAACACACCCAAACACGCACCTAGAAAAACACGCAAACACCCATATACCACATAAGTGACATCCATATCTACTTACACAGTACACAGCCATACAGCTACCTATACATAACCACCGACCTAACTAGCAACTCACCCACCCTCCCACCACACGCAATGTCACGCTCACACGCAGTGTCACGCACATACACAAATGCGCGCGCATGCGCGTATTTATTTTAACACCAACTTTTTATATACACAGATAACCGATATGATCCCGAATACTACAATATACATATTAAGATTTTAGATTTAAGAGTATAAACAAATTTCTAAATATCTCACTCTAGGCTTTGGGGTTTGGATGTATGTTGTATAACGTTGGTTTATTGACAAATGGTTATAAGTTTGATGTTATTTTAGTAATTATTTTGTATACAGTATTCTATTTTCAGAGAAATATATCATGTATTGAAACATTGATGGTATACTTGAACCTGTAAAATTATAGTACTGTAGTAGGATAATGATTTTTTTGCTGTGGCATAATTAACCTTTATTGTCTATGCTCTATAGTTGCCACTTTATTTCACTTCGCCTCACTCTACTTCATTTCACTTTGTTTTATTTTATTTTACTTTGATTCACTCCACGTTACTTCACTTCGTGCTAATTTGCTCTAATTTACTTTAATTTACTTTACGTCATTTCACTTTACTATACTTTACTTCACTTTACTTCTCTTTTCTTTTCACTTCACTTCACTTCACTTCACTTCACTTCACTTCACTTCACTTCACTTCACTTCACTTCAATTCAATTCACTTCACTTCACTTCACTTCACTTCACTTCACTTCACTTCACTTCACTTCACTTCAATTCACTTCGCCTCACTTCACTTCACTTCATTTCACTTCATTTCATTTCACATCACTTCACTTCACTTCACTTCATTTCAATTCATTTCATTTCACGTCACTTCACTTCGCTTCACTTCACTTCACTTCACTTCACTTCATTTCATTTCATTTCACTTCACTTCACTTCACTTCACTTCATTTCATTTCATTTCACGTCACTTCAATTTACTTCACTTCAATTCAATTCACTGTTTGACTTCACATCACATTACTTGATATTTCTTTGTTTTGCCACGATCATGACGTGTTTTAAGGTTTTAAGGTCAAACCTTTTACCAAAATGGATTAATTTTGCAACCAATGAACACACAAAGGTAAAAAGTAAGCATTTTGATTTCATAACTATACTGATAGAACAACAAACTCCGATATTGGCGACATATATCTATATATATATCTATATATCTATATATGTATGTATATATATACAGTATACGCATTCCACGTTGCTCGGCGTACTTAATTTCTTTATTTCTAAATTCTGTGTATTTAATTTCTTTGCATTGTTTGGAAGCATTATTCCTCCACCAAGGGAGTAATTGCAAGATATCTATATACTAGTCTAGAGCTTCTGGTGTTAACATTTTCTAAGTAAAGGCGAGCTGTTTTTACCTCCGCCAGGAAGTTGTGTTCTCACTATGGTTTGTCATGGCGACAAATTATGACGTCATTAATTGCAAACACCCAGGATTTTTAGAATTTCCAAAAAAGTTTTTCTTATTGTTTTGTTAACATAAAAAAGGTAGTATATCAAAAAAATAGTTTCTCTTTATTAAAAAGTGCTTACTTTTATTGTAATTATTATAAAAGCGAGCATAATAAAAATTGTCGGCTGAAATTTAGTGTTGGTAGGTGTTCACAACTCCGCTGTAATTTTTTTTGGAGTAATATTTTTTCACCAAATTTTCCACATATAAAGCCCATACATATTTAGGAAAAGTCATAAAATTTCAGAACCATAGCTGTAATGGTTTAGGAGATATTAACTTTTAAATTCCGCGCGGGCACTTTCCCCCCCCCCCCCCCCCCCCTCGTCTGGATAGGGTTAAGGCAAATTTTGATTATTCAGGGTGACGCAAACTCGATTTACAATCTCAGCATGTCGCACACCACTCATGCATGCCTTTTGATTTTTGTGCTATAGATACGACAAGACCGGAATTATCTCCACTTGCATTTGGCTTGTGTTTAAGGAAGGAACAGAAAATATAACTCCATGATGTTAGTGGTAAGTTAATAACGTTTTTGTCTTGTATATACTATTGTAGATTTACCCTTTAATTACAAGCAAGTTTCTGCAAGAGGTCCCCAGTTGACGAATGAATTGTCTGCCGTTAGCTAGAGTAATATAGTCAGGCGTTAGCCAGAGTAAAATATATAGGGACAAAATGTACGATTGCCTGTTAAAGGGTTAGAAGATTTTCTGTGTCAATCTTACAGAGATCAGTGACTGAAGTTAAGATTAGTGATTAGGCGGCTAGATCTCCCGCTTGGCAAGCTTGCTTGTTGTTTTACTCGTTTTAAACTCAAAACACTCGACTCTATTTGGCTTGTACCGCCCTGTCAAAAGAAATATACACATGCTCCAACAAGCCTGACTTGTATATTAGGCTTGTTGGAATAAGGAAAGCGAAATGGTGATAAACTACCAGGAATCTATTATATACAGTGTGTTGTTTGCTATATTCTAACACACTGCCTACGCAGTACTCTTTTTACCCTTCCTGGAATAAGCTGCCCCATAAGGAATCCTAACGTTGATTACCTTTTGCTGCCGACGAACAAATTTCGTGACATGAGTCAGCCTTGTTAGCCCGGCGCATGTAAACAGCCTCTAACAAGCTTGTCGTAGCCGACTTAACATTGCAATCTAGCCAAATCTATTATACGGTTACGTTACGGTTGGTTAAGCCTCGTCTCAAGTTGAATTCCGTATCACCTGTTCATCATCGTCAAATTTAGTCCTCCCTTCCTTCTTTTGTCCCTTCTTTCCTTTCCTTCCTTCCTTTGATCCCTCCTTCCTTTCTTTTTTCTCTTCCTTCCCTTCCTCCCTTTCTCCATTCATGTATTCCTTCCTTTTTTTACTCTGAACTTTTTAAGTTTCTAAGGTCTTCCGTTTCTAACTGACTTTATTTCTTCTTGACGAATTTCTTTCTCTGGCTGAGAATTTTTCTCACCCAGGCCACACTCTCACTGTGCCAATGAGTTTAGTCACGTTTTCATCGAGTTCTAAAGTAGCTTCCTCCAGTATGAATCACGAGTGACACATTATTTTCTAAGAAAATATTTTCTAACGTGTTCTCTAGATTATGTTATACACGTTGCCATATTTACTATTTGGGTTCCTTGGCAACTGCGACTCTGCAAGCAGTTCTTTGGTCCAGACTTGCTCTGTCAGTGTTCGTGGTCTCCACTACTTTGCAAACACTGAGCCTCGTTGCCAGTTTAACCAGTTAAAACGTGTACAGGAAAAAATGGTCAAGGAAGTCCGCCATTATCAGTTCAATTGGACAAACCGGACAGAAATGATTGAGAGAGTCCACCATTGTCGCTTCAACTGGACAAACCGGAAAAAAATGGTCGAAAAAGCCCGCGAACGAATCACACACCGACAAAAGTTATTCTTACGTTTCAAGGTCCCAGTCTATTACCCCAACGCGTCGTTGTCTTGGAAACAGGCAGCCAACGAGTTCGAAACGTGGGTGTGGGTCGCCGCAACGCACGAATATATGCTGTTCTTTCCTCATAACTTCAACGTCTTGTCGCTAGGAACTATGGGAATTATCACGAATGATTTCTGGGAGCCCGGTGGAGAGGGAAAAATCGCCGGGCATTGCGACCGGACCTGTGCGGAATTTACAACCAAGATACCCCGTTGTGTATTGACCTGGAAGGATATCCAACAGTTCATGTCTGATGTTACTGGTGAGAAAACCGAATGGAACTGTCTGCTTGCAACTTGACTACAATATCGCTGATGTCATACTCAATCCAAATGCTGCGTTGCCGGATCTATTTTATTACTGGCGATTCCTGCGTCAGCTTTTTTCCAGAAGGCCCTATTTCGGGATAGGCATGTCCAACGACGATTTCATTCACTACGACTGTTTCGACAGGGCCGGCAAATTGAAAACGAAAGAGCTACTAATGAACTACTTTGTGATTCTAATCACCGCAATTCTCCTATGGTTATACTCACCACTCCTTGTCCACTATTTCCCGAGTTCCGAACCTTACCCTACGATATCTTACCCTGCGGTTTTAAAACCTACGGAATTTCACCCCACTTATAAAAGTCCGGTTCGCTTTGGATATTTCCTTCGATGCTTACTGTGCTACTATATGGAGAATAGGAGAAAAGCAATAATCTGAATTATAAGTCTCGTATTCGACGTACCGTATTTCTCTGCTGCCTATTTGGAATATCATTCCGATTCCTATATACGCCATATTGGAGTTACCAAGTCTTTCTTCTTACGTGTTTCCTCGCTATGGCTCTGATTCCGGAATTTTGGAGCGTCCATCTCGGTGACGAACATCCGACACACTTTCTGGACCTGTGGGAGTACCCCAAAGGTGTTTTTCGCAATAACCTAAGAAAGAAAGAATACCAGTTCTTGGCTCACTGCATGCAAGAGCGCGTCTACCTAGTGTTCGATTATCGCTTTCTGGCAATGTTATATAACCAGAGCTTCGAGTCGCCATTATTTTTGAAACCATGGGCTGAAATTCTCGCTTGTTTTCCTTTGAATATTGTTAAGTTCATTTTATTGGTCTGTTTTGGCGTCGTGAGATTAATCTGTGCGGTACTCTATCATGTTGCGCCGGCTTTCTATTTCTACAAGCAACTATTCGTGGCCATTTTCAAAGGGACAAGCCTCGGTCTTCGTCTTGATGGACGTCGTGGCAATTCACCGTTCTGGTACGCATACAGCGCGTTGATAACCCTAACGAGCTTTCTCTTCAGCGGTCTCCTCGTTGCGTACTTCATGCTGGCCACGATGTTTGCCTGTTATCTGGTTGCCGACGTAACCATGTTTACCTACATCGGCGCAGTCATGGACCCGTCGATGGCGTTTAAGTATGTCGTGTTTGTCAGCGCTGTGTCGTTGGTTCTACACAAACTTACCGCAAACCTAAGCGAGAATTACGACGAACTACTCAACCAAGTGGTCGAAATACTTCAAAAATCGGACCAACGCCGTCACGTGGTTAACACATGTGCGAGAGTCGGTATTCGTAGTACACTTGAGCAAGTGGATGAAGCAGACGGCACGTTCAAAGTCCTCCTCAAGATCGACCAAAAGCCTGCGAAAGTGTTGCTTTATGGTGATCACTTTTGGACCTATATATCCCGACCATTGCTTGATTCCTGCATCGAGGACTGCGACCCGCTGAGAAGACAGATCTCATTCATATTTGTCAAAGTGCTTCTGATGACATTCTATCTCTTGATAGCTATGTGGATCAAAAATGTCTTTCACAAAGAGAAAGAAGTCTCCAACATCTTTACCATAATCCAGAACATTGCCATGTATTTCGTTCCCAATCTTCTTCAGTTTTTCGCCGACAAGAGACGCTTCGGAAAGAAAAATGACGTCTTTCTTCGCCAACTCGTTCACAAAGCAATAGCGGCTTTCGTGGAACGAGAATGTGTACAACCTGCTGTGTAGGAGTATCGAGATGGCTTTGGAGTAATGAATTTTAGGAATGTAATGAATTTTAAGAATGTAATGAATTTTAGGAATGTAATGAATTTTAGGAATGTAATGAATTTTAGGAATGTAATGAATTTTAGGAATGTAATGAATTTTAGGAATGTGAAGAATTTCGGGAATGTAAAGAATTTGAGGAATGTAAAAAAGTTCAGGAATGTAGAAAAATTCGAGAAGGTAAAATTCTTTTAGAATCCCGAAACCCAAGTATTTTTTATGTTTGACCTAAAGAAAAAGAAGAAGAAAAAGATTGTAGTAAATAAAAGAAAAACGTTCGTTAAAGTGCTTATGAAACGAAAATTAAATTTGTCTTATTTGAAAGTACTTTTGAAATGACAAAGTAACATCTTTTGCTGTTTTTTGTTTTCTTGCTTCGTTTTTGAGATATTTCAGTTTGTTTTACATGTGAAACTAACCAGTAACATCACAACGTGCAAAAGCTTATATTTATATATATTGGAATCACTTTGAAGTAATTATGTATGTGTTTTTCCCTTACACAACAAAAATATACATTTTCAACTGATTCCGTTTAAAATAGCAAAGATATATAACCTTTCCCAGTAAGTCATTATCAGAGGCGGATTAAGGGTACCTGAGGCCCCTGGCTGTATTTCTGATTGGGCCCCCCCCCCTTCTTGCACTGCACGTAGGGGCCTGGGGCATTCTTTTTTTAATAAGACATCAGCGGCCCCGGCCCCCCCTAGGATCCGTGAGGCCGCGGGCCCCTGGCTGTAGCCCAGTCAGCCCCCCTTAATCCGCCACTGGTCATTATGCACGTTGTGAGAAGGTTGTGATATCACTGGTTATTGAAAACAAACTGAAATATCTCAAAAACGAAGCAAGGAAACAAAAAACAACAAAAGATGTTACTTTGTCATTTTAAAAGTACTTTCAAATAAGACAAACTTAATTTTCGTTTCATAAGCACTTAAGGCCATGTGGAAAGTTTGTGCAGGCTTGAAAGTGAGACGCTTCTCTTGCCGCTTGGAAGCACCGACAACAAAAAGATCGAAGTAATTAGCATATTAGGGTATTAGCATATTGAAAGACAAAGTATTCCACGCGTATAGAACAAAAGGCAAAACAAAGAAAATTCCACTTGTGGTCTCCTTAGATTTGGCCACTTGCATGTTCGAGTCCCAGAGCCACAAAAGACCTTCCTTCGTTTGGTTTATGCTTATTCGTTAACAGTGTAAAGAAACAAGGCTTTATGCTATTTAGTTATCACTGATTATCGACAGCGAGACACATCGAGTGGGCCAATTCTGGTCGATAGACCGCAAATCAGTCATGGTCAAGTGCTTGCAATGTCATTAACTACCCTATGAAACGGAACGATATCAGACTCTATAAGTAACGAACGGTGTGAAAAGCATGGTTTAAATTTGAAGCCAAAGTGAACGAGATCGAATGTACTGTACTACGCTTTCCGCACTGCTGTTGTGAAAAAGGCACGAAGAATCGACTGAAACGTAGGCCATATACAGTTCAGCGCCTTTGGCTTTCAATCTGATATCAGAATGAGATTGCTACTGCTGCTGTACTTGGCAGTGGCACTGTTTATCGATCTATCGAGGTGTACAGCTCAAGTTTGCCCTCATAACCATGGTTTTAAGTCTCACGACGTTATCCCCGTAAAAGTATTTGCGTTCGACTTCGACCAGACAGCAACGCCGTTTACGGCTAAAGATTCATCTGAAGTACTCTACAAGGCAACGACGGCGTACAGGAACGACAATAGACAGGTGAGCGATTAAATTATGGAACTTGTACTTGAGTCACTGTTTTTGGATTTGTGACTTGCCTTGAGACTTGGACAGTTGACTTGTAACTCGAATAAAATAACTTGTGACGTGCATGCATGACTGGTGGTGGCTTGACTATATAGTTACTTGGATATATAGTGACTTGATTAATGACTTGGGCCCCGCAGAATGACTTGGCTAGTGACATGGTCAGATTCTTGACTATATCGACTCGATTAATAAGTTGGATAGACTTGACCTGTGACTTGGCGAGAGACGTGACTATATATATATATATATATATATATATATATATATATATATATATATATATATATATAGTGACAAATTGGCTATAGTGCACGACTTAGTGATTTGACTAGTGACTCGAACAGAATGACTTAACTAGTGACTTGACTAGTGATTGTCTAGTGACTTGACTAGTGATTGTCTAGTGGCTTGACTAGGGGCTCGACTAGCGACTTGACTATAGTGACTTGACTAGGGGTTTGACTAGGGGCTTGACTAGTGACTTGTCTAGTGACTTGACTAGTGGCTTGACTAGGGACTTGACTGGTGACTTGACTAGTGACTTGACTAGTGACTTGTCTAGTGACTTGACTAGTGGCTTGACTAGGGGTTTGACTAGTAACTTGACTAGGGGCTTGACTAGTGGCTTGACTAGTGACTTGACTATAGTGACTTGACTAGGGGTTTGACTAGGGGCTTGACTAGTGGCTTGACTAGTGACTTGACTAGTGGCTTGACTAGTGACTTGACTAGGGGCTTGACTAGTGACTTGACTAGTGACTTGACTAGTGGCTTGACTATAGTGACTTGACTAGTGATTGACTAGTGACTTGACTAGTGATTGACTAGTGACTTGACTAGTGGCTTGACTATAGTGACTTGACTAGTGATTGACTAGTGACTTGACTAGGGGCTTGACTAGTGACTTGACTAGTGGCTTGACTAGTGACTTGACTAGTGACTTGACTAGTGGCTTGACTATAGTGACTTGACTAGTGACTTGACTAGTGGCTTGACTATAGTGACTTGACTAGTGACTTGACTAGTGGCTTGACTAGTGGCTTGACTAGTGGCTTGCCTAGTGGCTTGACTATAGTGACTTGACTAGTGATTGACTAGTGACTTGACTAGTGACTTGACTAGTGGCTTGACTACTAGTGACTTGACTAGTGACTTGACTAGTGGCTTGACTAGTGGCTTGACTAGGGGCTTGACTAGGGGCTTGACTAGTGACCTGACTAGGGACTTGACTAATAGAGTTGGACAGAATTACTTGACTATAGTGACTTGACCAGTGATTTGAGGTTAAAAAATAGATTGTGACTAGAGCTACGCTACTCGGTGTATATATGCAAAACTGACTTCTATACCAACATTACAGGTGAGAGAAAATATCGACACTGAATGGAAACATGCGGTCTTCTCCAAGGATGCTGAATATATACACGACCTCACGAAAGAAACGCTAAGCAGATTGAGACACTCGAGTCTATCGGAGGCGCAGAAAATGGCCGAGTTGCGAACTTATGTCACCAAAATGGACCAATTCTATGGCAACTTGTTAAAGCATGTTGTAGCACACAAAATGTTCGAAGGCATAACCACAGAAGGGCTCCGCGAGATCGCCCGACAAATGAGTTTATGTCCAGGGTTAATAACAACCTTAAAACGCTTCCAAAATCCAGTCATAAGCGTCATCTCGGCGGGGATGTCCAAGAGATTTGTTGAAGACGTGTTTAACCAGCACAACGCTCCGAGAAACCTAAAGATATATTGTGGGGAGCTAATTTTCAAAAACGGCCAGAGTACTACTGATATTACAGGAAGACTGACTACTTCGGGCAAGGAGAGAGTCTTGGGAGATCTAATCAGCCAGGCCGCGATGAGGAAGGGTTACTCTATTTATATAGGCAATGCCTATGTTGATCTGTTAGCCATGTTGAGGGCGGATATTGGTATTGTGATTAACTACACTGGGACATTCCTTCGCGTGGTTCACGCGTTCGGTATAAAGACGCTCCCCGTGGGGGACTGGAGGAGACTAGGTGGTTGTTCCGGCGAGGACGGTGACGTGGAGACGAGGCCGGTGATTTATACAGCACAATCGTGGGATGAAATTGGCGAGCTGGTTTTTGGCTCGGGGCCTGTTACATTGTAAAGGCGAGTTACTCAGCCGGTATCATGGGATTAAATGACCCTCCGTAATAACTGACCTCCGGGATAGGTAACCTCAGGATACGAGACCCCAGGGGTAAGTGATCCCTAAGATTTGTGACCCCAAGTGATAAGTGGCCTTCAGGGATAAGCGACCCTCCGGATAAATGGCCTCTGATAACTGACCTCTAGGGGTAAGTGTTTCCCCAGTTCAAAATGTACGTAAAACCCACTTCGGTACTGTAATATATAGGATAATTTAATTCTATTTTTCATTACGTCGGTTGATAATAATATGAAATTCATTGTCTACTTTTTACTGGCAAGATGTAACCAAATATAAAAGCTTTCCTTAAATTACGAGCATGGATTTTTTTACTTTAAGCTACAACAGTCAGTCGAAATGGCGAACTGGTCTTTTGCTAAGGCGTTTATCGGAACAAAATGTTCAAAAGCTAAATAAAACGTTGGACTTGTGATGAATTTGTGATAGATTGTGCAAAATGCTACCGTAATAACTAGATTTGACTCGACACAAGAGCAACGTCTAAACTAAACCTAAGGCTTTTAGACGAACAAAATATTTCTCGTATTTGCAATGAAGAATACACATATGTCCTATCTTTTCATTTTGTTTCCTTGTTTTTCCTGATGCAATCTTCTACTTTATAATTCTATAAAGTTTATTCGTTTTTGGTTTTAAGCCTGCGTTTAGGTGTTTTTCTGTATTTCTTAGCACGCAGTGACCACATATGCGTAATCAAGTAAGAACCACCTAGAAACAAAGAGAAAAGAAAGAAAAGGAATTAAGTAATATTTAAAACACGAACAGCAGTGTTTTATTAATTTCAAAAATTCGTGCGCGCAGCACCGCGAGATTGTTATTAGTTTTGATAAAACACGTGCTGTGAGTGTTTTGAAGAGCTTAAAAACTCGTTCCCTTATCGGTTGTTTTTGAAATAAGGACGAAAATTTCTTATAAAATTCTACGTTCATTAGTATTCTTTATATGAAATTTTCGATGTATAATTAGTATTCTTTCTGACGTCAATAACTTTTACAAGGTATAAAACCGCTTCAGTGCATACTTACCTAACACTAAAATGATTATAAACATTCTCAAAAACAGTGAAAATGGTATCGAGACGTCACCAAGAAACTTGAGAGACAGTGACCAACGTCCCGTGGAGTCAAACAGATTAGCGGCATGGTAAATTAATATTCCTAAATACAAAAAAAAACAACTCTTGAATATAATTTCTTTGTTAGCTCCGCACACACCACCGCACGATACCATACTTTGGGTAAGACGTTCGTCAAGCTCAATTACTCAGAAAAGATTTTGAGCCCCAGACAGGGTTCGAACCTGCAACCTTCTGATGATCGGTTAGACGATCTATAACCATTGAGATATCGAGGCTCGGGTACTCCTAAGCGGTAGCGTTTGCATATGAGATATAGTTGGTATGATAAGTTGTATGTATGTACACGTAGTGCACGTGGTATGTTTTCAAGTTTGGTGTAATGTAACAGACGCAACGAACATGTTACATTACACCAAGCTCGCAAACGTCCCACATGCATTACATGTATACGTACAACCTATACCATACCAGAAGAGCTCCATACCATACCATACCATACCATACCATACCATACCATACCATACCATACCATACCATAAGAACTTACTATCATACCAGATGAGCCCAACTCACTATACCAGACCAGAAAATCTTCAATAGGCACAGTATCACAAAGTCTAAATGACTTTCACTACCACCCACGAAACAAACGCGTTGAACATTCAGAAACTCTCTTCGGGAAAACATTTTTACGTTCTGCACTAATTTCAGTAAGGCTTACCTTCGGAAATTAAACCCACAGGATACAGAGGAATCCATGCTGTATATCTCAGCCACAGCAACCATCTGGGACAGTATCCAACTGTTTGCAAAGAATAGAATGGGTACCTATAAGAAAAAAGCTGTAAGTGATCCACATATTGGATCTCATTCAATGTATCCACAATTTATCTCCTTGTACCTCCTTACACCGAACTGTATCATTCTGTACCTCCTTGTAGTCAACTGTACCCTTCTGTACCTCCTTGTACTCAAGTCAGCTATACCCTTCTGTACCTCCTTGTACTCAATTGTATCATTCTGTACCTCATTGTACCCAACTGTAGCCTTCTGTACCCCAGTGTAGCCTTTTGTATCTCCTTGCACCCAACTGTACCTCCTTGTACTCAAATATACCCTTCTGTACCTCCTTGTACTCCATTGTACTTCCTTGTACCCCATTATACATCCTTACGCAAATAATTCTGATAATGGTGCCTTGGTGGTGTTCATGTTATGTCGTAAAGTATTCTGGGTAGACCTGAGAATATTCCTTGTGTTGCCAAATGTCAATCACCTACCGAATTGTGTATAACCAAGAGTCTTGTATAATTTCGCGGTTGTTCCTACCTTATATTCTCGATAAGTGACCAGGCCAGAAAGAGAACAACAACCAAGGCACTATTCTGCAACTCCTCATGTGGAGTAATTACCAGGAACAAGACAATGAAACGACCCAGGCACTAGACACAAGTATCAAATAAGCAGAAAATTACACTGGAAAACAAAAGCTACAAAAAGCTACAAAGAATTCAATTCTACGTCTTAAAGTGCTCTAAGTTTGTCTTATTTGAAAGAAAACTTAAAATAACAAAGTAACATCTTTTGCAGTTTTTCGTCTTTCATTGCTTCATTGTTGAGATATTTCAGTTTGTTTGATATGCTAATTACTAGCGGAAAATGCGCTTTCGCGCACTCTTGGCTGTGGGGATGAAATTACTCCAGACCTGCTCTTCTATAAGATTCTAACTTGTAAAGAGCAGCTAGCAAACGGGTGTATGTTAAGTTTCTTTACGTTCACACATAAGTTTCATTACGTAAGTTTCTTTAAGTTGGTGGTATACTGATTTATCTTCGAGTAAAACGTATTTAAATGTATACAATAAGTTGTGGTAATTGCACAGTTGTGAAGGTGGCGATTGCGTACTATAACCTTATCCGGCGCTGGGGAACAGGTGGGAAAATTGTCGTAACTGACCAAAAATCGCGGGCGCATTTGCTCTGTTTCTTTATTTTTGTTCGAAATGAGGTTCGTTCAGGTTTGAATGTTTTGTTAACTGAAATATTTGGTACGCTGAAGAAGAGAAACCTCGGCGATTTAAAACTGGTTGTGGTGACTTTCATGTGAGCTATATATTCCTATGATCGGAGTTATGGAAACCTTGGATTATTCGAGGAGAATATGCAACAAACAGGGTTTTTCGTTTCGATGTCCATTTTGTTTGTGTCGACAAACTGTTTAAACAGCAAAGTACTACTAAAAGGTGAGTTGAAGTATCTAGATCATATGTTTATCTTTAAAAATACTGTGTGAATTGTTAATATTGAAGCCCACTTGACGGTGTAAATTTATCGCCTAGTTGCTTAATATCCTAAACACAGTTAAAATCAGTGCTTTTGAACGAGCCATAGTTAAAAATTTAGCCCTTTGCCACCCAAATTTTATTCTCTTAAACTATCCATAGTTCTTTGCTCCATCCACTGAAATAAATGACAACGTCCGGAAAAATCGAAAACGAACTGAATCTTGTGCCCTTTCGCCTGTCCATAGGAAATTGCGATAACAGTCTGCTTAGGAAATGTGCTTGAATTACCGTATATTGTTTGTTAATCATCTAAATGAAACTTTACAACTGCTTACAGGTTCTTGCAGTATGACTAAAACCAGTCTGTTTAAGAATCAACTGCATTTCCGAAGCCTACGCGAACTCTAAAGTTTGCTCATTTTCGGTACACAATTTTGACAGCTATAAAAAGCGACGAAAGCCAATAAATTAAAATTTTCGCCTATGCCACCAATTTTTTTGTCTTTCAAAGTATGCTTTTGATCCTAATTGTTAACATTGTACCAGTTTCTGAGCTTCAAAAAATCGTAAACACTTGAATTTCACGCTTTGAATTTGAGTCACTTGAAGCCGCCATTTTGGATTTGGAATATTGAACAGAATAACTGCTACCAAAAATAATATTGCATTGTTATCATGCAAATCTTTGTGTTCTTTTTCTCTTTTTAGATACTATATTAGCTATATTTATGGCTAAAGAAAAAGTTAAAAGAGTGAAGTGCTTAATATGCTGTATATATTTATATACATGCTTATTTTGAAATTGCTAGATTTAAATAAATGTGTTCAAGCAAAGGTTGACCAACAAGGTTGAGTGAAGATACTGAAAGGATTCAAGTTTATTTAATTTACATATATTCTGCTACATGTACCTATGTTTAAATGTTTATATATAGTCTTATTGCTTATTAATGTTTAAAAAAGTTGGAATGTTACTCATGTGTTGTAATAGACTCTGTTGTAATTTAAATTGGCAGTGATATGAAGATGTGACAATAACTCCTTATTTTTGCTGTGAATTGTTCTTTTCATTTTCTACTGAACCTTTGACATAACCACCAAAAAGGCCAGACACAAGCTAGTTATAAATTGTATTATTGAGTTTATAAAACACGAGCAACTGCCAACACGTACTTCCCTGAACTTTAATATTATGTGTATTATAACCAAAAACTATTTATTATGGGTTTTTTCTCTTTTTTATTGTATGGTAGAACATAGTATGTTTCTTATTCAGCATTTCGTTTTTAATAAAATATCTAAAAAGAAGTAGAATCAATTACCAAAAAACTCTTCGGATTATTTACAGCTTAAAAGCCGCCATATTGCCGTCCCAGTCCCCCGCAAGGTTGTTTATATCACGGTTTTCGTGCATGCTCAGACAATTTTCCCACCTGTTGCGCTGGGGGTAAGAGCTGGAGGGTTACGCTAGGGGGAGCTGGCTTGGGCTCAAATTTGGGGACAGTTTTGTGGTGCTGACTCAAAGGGACCCTACTATGTCTGTAATGACAAAAGGGCTAATGGTGGGCTGAATCCAACATAAAGGGGGCATCATGCCTACCTGAGACAATGGTGCGAAGACACCAGTATGGACGAGCCTAAACCAAGCATTTATTGGCTCAATGAAGGCTGCAATCTGACACGTGGCTAGTAAATCACTGACAGCATCAAATATACCAGGAATAGCATCTAAAATTCACAAGTAAAGTTAAGTGATATTTCACTTTTCGTTAAGTTACTTCATATATAACGGACCTTTTGGTAGATATTTGTCAAGCTTCAGCTAAGACTAGGAGGATAAATAAACAGTTACCTGCGCCATTATATATAAGTTTTGCTAAAATGGTCAAGGTGATGTAGAAGAACGCCAAACTCTGAATTAGGTTGTAAATCAAAAGATATCCTTTCAAAACGATTTCTTTCACTAAAAGAGAAAAAGCTAGACAGTTAGCCACTACTAATTCTGCCGTGTTGAAATGACGCCAAACGTGCTTTCACATAACGTTTAGCGTGCTCCATCGAGTTATGGTGCGTGTGATGGGAGATTGGGAGAGCACGAAAAAAGAGATTTTTCTGTGTTCTCCAATATATGTTGGTACTCCAATATATATATATATAGTAAGACTTTCGGGTATGCAAAAAACTCTCGGAATATTAAATTGACAGAATGATAAGACAAACGTATTGATGCAATAAACTTAACATGTAATTGTAAGTGTAACAGCAATGTTTATAAAAATAAAATCTCACTGAAACCACACCGAAAAACAAATACACCTTATACTAGAAATAAGTAAACTTTATTTCAGTATATTTCAAAAATTTAAGAGGGAATATTCTCGAAGTATAATTAAACCAAATAAATTCCTGTATAAATAGTGAACTGCCTCACACCCTTAGTTTAATTGGGGGACTTGTGACGAATTCAAGATGGTGGAGCGAACTCTTCGAACGAATATATCGGTATATTTCTCGCTTGGAAAAGGATTTGGACAAAGGATTTTCCCAGTAATGAGTGAGTAAGTGGTGAATTCATGAAAATACTTAAATTTAATAATTGTACAGGACCGAATAAGGTTCGTACAGAGCGGCAAAAGTCTAACATTAATAACCGAATAGTTCCGCATAGAGTGGAAAATTTCTTTGAAATAAATAACCGCACATACAGGATTATTGTGAATGTAAGAGTATTTTAAACATGCCAAGACCTCCACCTAATCTTTAAATGTTTCCACAGACCAATTCGTAGTTTGTTCGCTTTGTTTTTAGTAGCGAGTGTTTTTGTTTTTTCTTTTTAAAATGTTTTCCCGCTCTTTTTCCCATGCTCCATATTTCATTCACGAACAAAATTTTAGTTTCACTAGTAAATTAAGTTGGTAGTTTTAAAAAAATCATTAAAGGGTATTGGCAATAAAAATTAAGTTTGTCTCAGTTGAAAGAACTCGCCAAATGGTGTAAGAAGACCTTTGGAAATTTTTCTATATCTTTCTTGTGTTTTGAAATATTTCGACCAAAGACAGCGTGCTGTCCGCCATTTTGTTGTAATATTGGGTCTAATTAACCAGGAAATTGGTGACGTCACAAGCAGGGTAAACCTGATGAAACTACTCCGTGGGTGCCCAAATTTCCACGGAGGGCTTTTTAAATGTTGTGGGTCAATTTAAAATGGAAATAGCGCAACAAAAAATCGGGTTTCTAGCTCATAATGTCATAAGGTTGGCAAGATAAAATTTCACTTTACCCTGCTTATGTCGTCACATGCATAATTTTGCATATCGAAAATAATTCCAAGATGGCGGACAGCACGCTGAGTTTGGTCGAAATATTTCCAAAACCAAAACAGATACGGAAAAATTGTAAAAGGTCTTCTTATACCATTTGACGAGTTCTTTCAAATGAGATAAACTTAATTTTTATTGCCAATACCCTTTAATAATTCTGATAATAAAAACACAAAAACATCACTGTGATGATGTGACATAAAGTTCGCTCAAGATTTTTACAGGTTAGACCATTAATGTTTATTTTCAAAAGAAATGAAGCTGTTGCTCATGTTTTAAAACAAACAAACATACAAACAAAAACAAACAAACAAAAACAAACAAACAAACAAACAAACAAACAAACAAACAAACACCTTCTTCTTCTGCCTCCTTCACTTTTTCTTCAAGGTCTGTTTCCATTTTTTTTCTTCTGTGTTCAACAGATACTTTCTAAAACAAATCATAAGATATGATAGTACAGGGTGGGGAGCTTAATAGCTCACACACATCACTCATATCACTTCCAAAAAAAGCATAAATGAGATTTTTGGAGATTTACAAAATAGCATACAAGATATTTTATACTTTTTTCAAATTTAAAAAATCTCCAGGAGTTTTCAAAATTTTTGGGACTTCTATAGATTTTCAAGGATTTTGAGATTTTTAAACTGTTTTTTTTTTGTTTTCAGAGATTTTTAGGGTTACATCTGCACTGAGCGATTTCTGGATTTCTGAACTTTTTAAGGAGTATTTAGGAAGGAGTATATTTTTTTTGGAGTGATACACCCCTTGAGCTAGATAATCAACTTAAAAAAATTTCCTTACTGTTATTTCATCCTGTCTCTCTTCTTCAGAATCATCTTCTCCCCTCCACCGATCAAAGTCAATCTTGAGCCACCCTGGCTTTTTGTCTTCAGCCAACAATTTGTCCCAGTAATTGGCTTAAAGAAAAATTTAATATATTTGTGAAAGGGCAAATGAATTACTGTTGTGAAAATTGATAACTGTGAAAACTTGACAAAAATCCCCTGGTAAGCTGATTTAATTTAACTTACATTCTTTTTTCTTTAAAATTATTGTGATACATCTATCATTGATTTTATGTCCGGAAAGCTATAAACAAATAAAGATAATACAGCTACATTATATTGAATGAAAAATTAGGATAATTCTATGAAATATTGAATATTTCAGAATAAGGAAGTGGCAAGTATTTAATTATAAGGGTCTGCTTGCAGGGTGTTTTACACCCGGTAATTCAGGGTGTAATTCAGGCCATGCACAGTTCCTCTGACATATAGAAGAACACTGAGTATAATAAATGAATTACCTTAGGATCAACATCATCATGGAATGTTATGTCAAGCTTGTACAAGTTTTCTCCTTGTGCTCCCTGCCCACAGCCTACATGTACAGGTAATATATTATTTTAATTTTACTTTATAATTGGTACAAATTTAAGTTGTTTTCAGGGCCTTTTTGTGTGTCTTTTTTTGTTAGTGTCAAGACACGAATCACTGAGCTACACTGGTAGAGGGACTCAAATGGTTTGAATGCATACAGTACCTAATTAAGTCTGATGTACATATATGACGTTTTTACTCTGCCATGTGCAAGTAATGTTAAAAGAGATTATTATGCTAGCCTGCATGTTTTTAAATGGATTTTCTGAATGTTACAGGGTTTTTACGCCAGGCCAGTCTCCCTAAAATCCCTGCATGTACCCCCTGGAAGGCCACAAGCTCCATTAATTGGGAACCACTGATAGAATATAGCTGTCTATTTGTTAAGAACCTTGATCCAAACACAAAAGTGAGTTCATTGAACACAAAAGTTTATCAGGTTATATAAACACATAGATTGCCAAATATAAGGTGTACATTTTCTTTTATGAAACGAGACCAAGAAATGTGCTGATGTCACAACCGTGTTTGCATAGCCTACATTAGATTACATTACATTACATTACATGCACAATAGCATCATATAAACACAGTACTTGCAACCTATTCTAATATAATGATTACATATAGTATATTAAATTTCAAAAATTTGTGCATAATGTAGATAATTTTTTCACAACCAAAATCACTTAATGAATTTTATTTGACTACAAAAATATATATTGCAGAAGAATTATTTGTAAAAGTCACAACAAATCATTTATAAACTGTATTTTCCATGTTACTATCAGAATCACATCTTTATGACCACATGTATATAGGATGTGGGACATCTATTTTACAATGTAACGTCGGTTCTCACATCTCCTTACCTTGAAACTTTAGACTTTTTTCACCAATTTCCAGCTCGTTTACAACCGCATTGCTAAGTTCAACAGTAAGATACAGTAGACTTCGATCTTGCGCCCACTTTACCAGAGGATTTAACACAACGGCCATATTTATTATATAATAATTTATACAATAGAAATTGAACCTTGGGGGAGTTGACTAATCTTAGGTCACCTGTGCCTCCTTCGACCTTAAATACCAGCTTTTTTTTGTTCGATACGATACCGATATACCAAAATCGATACCGATACTTCAATTTTTACATTGATTGAAATAACTTTTAAAATAAGAAGAGTATTAAAGTAACAAATATAACAAGTCAAGGAATAGTCTATCAGCTGCATAAACATTTGCAATTATGATTTTAAATCTTAAACTGAACAATATCAACGTGCATGTTCAATGTTTTCCGAAATATATAAGTGATAACCAGGCGGTGGTCGCACTACGACCGCAATGCATCATGCGTAAATAAAAAATTCGCTCAGTTGTGCTCTGACAGCCGAGGTGAAAGGTTGTCTGATTACAGTGTGTGATTTAAATAAGGAGCGCGAATTGAATTATTCATTGATATATTGATTCAAATTGATTCTCGAAAAATGGGAATAAAAACTCTTTTGCCGTTTGTGAAAGAAGCTACCACCAGAGTAAATATAAAAGACTTTGCTGGCCAGGTTTGTGCAGTCGATGCGTCGTGCTGGCTTCACAAAGCGTTGGCTGTAAGCTACAAGGAGTTTGGCGATGATCGCAGGTTTGTATTAATTTTTTTTAAATAATATAGCTTAATTTGTTCATTATTCAGTCGCTAAATTTGTAAATTATGAGCAATCTGCTTACAACTGTATTGTTATTGTAATTATTATGCAAATTTTTAAGGGTCATTGATATATGCGAGTCCTTCATGAGTGTTTTGATGGCAAACGACGTGAAGCCATATATTGTGTTTGATGGCTTGCCTCTTCCCGCCAAGCAAAGAGAAAACGAAAAGCGTACCAGGCAAGAATAACTCATACCATTTACACTGCTTAAATTACTTGTAGATAAAATTCTGTGTGTGATATAAATTCCCCTTGATAATCTATGTCTATGACAGTATGAGCTCTTGGAGAAAATGTGCCTAAATATTTTTGGACGTATTTGTATAGACAGAGGAGCAAAGATCGTGAAAATGCCACCTATTTCACAACACTAGGCGATGAAATGGCTGCAAAGAAAGCCTTGGCTAGATCTGTCGAGATTAATTATGAATTAGTGAGAAAGTTTGTAAAGGTATGCCATATTTGTTTAACTTTACAGTATATATAGCTTTATATGTATTAGCTACATATATAAGCTATGTAATATATTACTAATCTACATGTCCATATATAATTAGTCCCCTCATAAAGTGGTACTGGTACATGTAGGTTTGTCAAAACTATTATGCTGTGATGATTTTACTGTAGCAAATAGATATTTTAACCCATTAACTGGCAATACTCTTCCACTGATGAGTAAAATCGTCTGGTATTAGACAGAGTAAAATACTCTGGTGTTAGACAGAGTAAAATTATGCTAATTAGGTGCATCTTGGTACTGGCAGATAGTTTTGTTAATCCATTAACTGGCAATACTCTTCCACTGACAAGTAAAATTGTCTAACGTCAGCCTGGTCTGGCATTAGACAGAGTAAAATACTAAAGTACTGTATGTGCATTGCCAGCTAATGGGTTAATAAGGAATGTGTTTGGAAACAGATTTACATAGTCCATTTTGACATTTAGATTTGCTGTGAAAGAGACATACCTTATATAATGGCACCATATGAAGCAGATGCCCAGATTACCTTCCTTGTAAATAAAGGATATGCTGATTTCGCAGTGTCGGAGGACTCAGATTTGCTTGCATATCAGTGTAACAAGGTATATATAGAATCCAGTTAGTCTTGGCAGTCCTGAAGTGGTGGATTCATCACTAGGGAAAACCCTCAAACCCCACCTCCAATAAAGCTTTTGAATTAAAGTTGATTACCTGTACAACAAAGCTGTAACCATGAAACTTAATTTTTTGCACATGGATACTAGACCTTTTCAAGCTTTGTATTTCCTATGTAAGCAAGTATAAATTATATATTGTGATATTTCAGGTGCTGTTTAAGCTAGAAACAAATGGGACAGGTGACTTTGTGGAGCTGAAAAAAGTCTTGAAATATTTAAACCTAAATGCAGATAAGTTCACTGACATGTGCATTGCTGCTGGCTGTGACTACCTCAACAATATTCGAGGCATTGGAATTAACAAGGCCAAGAAAATTGTTTGTGAGAACAAAACATATTTAAATGTGTTGCAGTCCTTGAAGTTTGCTCCAGCTGACTACAGCAAATGCTTCGAACAAGCTCGGATGGTTTTCCATCACCAAACAGTGATTGATCCCAGCATATGTGAGACTGTCCCATTAACTAATGGTGACACCATGGACAATGAACTCCAATCCATTTGTGGAGAGTATCCTCTTGTAGTATCAAATCTTCATTGTTCTATGAACTTCTGTCTTTCTGGTAGAGTGTTTATCCTTAACTACAGTATTTAGCTTATTATCTAAGCCATTTGTCTTAGACTTGGCTGCTGTAAATATGGATCCCAAAAATCGGGTAAAGAAGGGGTCATTTGATCATCTACCAATGAGACAGGTAAAACATATTTTTTTGCATGAACTAAAAAAAAAGAAATGAATGCAGTGTGTAGTTGTGTATAGTAATCCTTTTTTAACTCCCATGATAGACAATCCAGATATTGTCTGGAAACTATGCAAGCATGTACAATGTGTTACAATTTGTTACATGTTGAGACCTCTTCACCATGAACAGTTTTTTTTTTAAATTGCCTATTATTATTTCAACAGTGCAGTTGAATGATTTTTTCATTATAAATGCTTATTTGTTAACCAATTAACAATGGCATTAGACAGAGCAAAACACTTTAGCAAAACTCATTAGACAGAGTAAAACACTAAATAGTGGCACACGTGGGTGGATTACCAGCTAGACACTGGCAGATACATGTAGTTTTATTAACCCAATAACTGACAGTACTCTACCACTGTAAGTAGGGTTCATTGCCAGCTAATAGGTATTATTTGTGTTGATGCAGGGACGTAGCCAGGATTTTGAAAGGGGGGGAGCTGAAATAAAAATAAATTTTGAGGGGGGTCCGGGGGCATGCTCCCCTGGGAAATTTTGAAATCGAGAGTCGCTGAAATGCCATTTCCTGGCTTTTGGAGGAAGATTTTACAGACTCTAAAGGTTAAAAAACGTCATATAAAATACATACACTCAGTAGATTGAATACACTGTTTACAGTTTATTTCCTGACACAATGGCATATTGCATCAATTTTGTAGTTACATGTCTGTTGTTTTATATCAAAAGGGGGGGAGCCGCGGCTCCCACAGCTCCCCCCCCCTGGCTACGTCCCTGTGTTGATGGGTTTGCAGACCGCTATATATTAGTAAATAATGCAACTGATGCATCCACACAGAATATAGTGTAATGTGTAACTCATCATAATTTGTTGTACAATGCTGTTTTGAAGGTACCTACTGTTTGTGAAGAGAGTGAAGGCGAGCAAGTTGCTGATTATGAAACACACGGTAATGTTTGCTCTGTTAACTATTGTCAGTTTTGCATGAAGGAAAACGTGTAGCTTTCTTTCTAACTAATGGAATATAATATCCTATAGTGAATGTAATTATCTTTCAGTAAGGATCTGCAGTTGCATTGCGTTACATTTACAAATTTTGGTTCCTTTTTAGAGACTGCAGTTGACACAGCAAATGCACCATGGGATATTGAAATCCTAAGTATTGATGATGCCACATTGCCGTGGACTATCCCAGACTTTCCTGTTGTCACGATAAACTTTAAAAAAGTGACATTCAAACAAGGAGACAAGAATGCCACTGGCCTGGTTAATGGTGCTGAAACTATTGCACCAACAAAATATACATGCACAAAGCATTGTACCATTAAGTTGCATGATAAAGAAGAGTACACTGTTCTTTGGGCACTAAAACCTACTGCACAAACATTAAAGAAATCCTTAAATGCACATGCAGAAAACACCAAACCAGTTGGTTCAACCAAGGAGTATTCCAACCAAGAGAAACACACATTGCCATTTAAAGTTCTTGGAACCTGCCTATCTAAGGAGAGACAAACTAGTCTAGAGATGGCATATGAATACATGGAAAACAACAGACAGGTTTTTATTGACCTTGTGGTTGAACCTGAGAACACACATGACCCAAACGCAATTGCTGTATGCATCTTGTCCCAGGATGAATTTGAAAAGGTTGGATACATACCACGGGAATTAACCAGTTTCATACGTCATCCACTTATACATACAGGTGATATGGAAGTCTCTGTAAAGAATATTCGCTTCAGAACAAACTATCTGCGTGTTGGATTTTATCTTACGATAAACATTACAAAAACAGGACTTTGGGACAATGCTGTTGTTGCAGCAAGCAAAAATGTCAGATAGAACTGATATTATAACATTAATAATCTATTTCAATTTATATTTACATTACTGTACATGTCTTGCCAAAAAGACAAATATACAGTATATATACAAATGCTATAGTAGAACAATGTTTCTCAATGGTACAACAATTTGGAAGTACACCAAGACAAACTACAGTACTTGGCAAGGACAAAGTATTATATAGGCCATTTATCAATATATGCATTACCAAAAATATGCATTACCAAAACTATTAGCTTACTTTAAGTGCACGAGCCCACCCGACTGCTTTAGGTACGGAATGGGTGAAGTGAAAAACAGACTTTAAGCATAGTTAATAGAAACTAAACATGGTTATGAAGGCTATTGATCTTCAACAGTTAAAATGACTTGGTTAAGCCTTTAAGGTAATGTTACACGAGACACCTTTTAGCGACAACTCGCAATGCAAATGAGGTTATGCGAAATTTCATTGGTTCTGAAAGGATTTGCATTACGAGTTGTCGCTAAAAGTTGTCGCGTGTAACATCGGCTTTAGAGGTCCACAAATCTATCATCTTGTTGATGACGTGTATCAATACAATGTAACCTCTTTTACGGACACTTTGTGACCAAAGTTTGTTGATCGTTTGGAGGTGTCCGCTGTCTAGAAGTTTTCTATTGTGTTTTCATTGCATAGTGTCCGTTCTGTTGCATAATCGCTTCTTTATAATTTTTAAATAATCATAGAAAAGCGATATTTTCAAAAACAACATTGTTGATCATCCAAACCATGTTTACTATCTATTAATTATACTTCAACGTTTCTAGGTGGAATTATGGAGATAACCGTGCATCGATCCTATTAATAAAGTTAATAAATTGGTATTTACTCGCAGTTATAGTATTCATGCACCTAAAATGTTAGTTCCTAATTGCCTAATGGTGGCAGTTCAACAGGTGCTTTGTGGAACGTTGCGCGGCACGTCAAACGACCTTTCTGAGGAAGCGATGCCCTGTTGGCTACGAAGACACCAGGGTCACCCCGCCGTGATACCTTGACTTTATCCAGCCTCTCGATAACGCCAACTCCGCTTGGTTGATTGAAACTCGGAAGTTCGAAATCCCTGTATCTCTCATTCTTTCCTGACCAGTAAAAGAATGGCAGTTCAGAATCGATTCTTTTTGAATATTCGTTCAAAAGTTTCCGAGACTCGTCGTAGAATTGCTTTAAGTCAAACACAGGGCCCAACATGCCGTGGAGTAGAGAAAAAAATCCTTCCACATCATCGCTAGATGATGCTCGTGGATGCTCTGCGCTCATTTCTCTCCTCTGATACTCGACCCTGCGTATTTCTCGGCTCTCCAAGTTTGCAACGAGAGCAACCACCAACTCTCGAGTCAGGCCACATATAGCTTTGATGGGTCTACAGTAAAATATATATTCAATATACAGTAGTTATATAACACCGCCGTAGCCTGGAAACGGATTTAATCTTGTGACCGGACGAATTCCGGACCGTACTCAAATTCGTCCGGTTCCACTTGTTCACACGAGAATTTGTACGATTAGCTGTGCTCTTTTGTTCGGTTTCTCGTGTGAACAAGTGGAAACGTACGAATTCGAGTGCGGTCCAAAATTCGTCCGATTTCGTGTGAAGACTGAACTTCTTTTCCTCTCAACCTCATGGTCGCAAAAGGCATTTTAAAACCCCCAAAATTCCTTAATGCTGGAAACGCCAAAGTGGTATTAGTATTATTACTGTAACAAAATATAAAAAAAAATGCATTTAAACCATGAGTTACCCAACCTGTTGACGTCAATCGTTGAAAAATCGTTGTTGTATCTGTGCCAGGGCATCCAGTCGTCAAGCAACCAGTTCTTCATATCGACCAGATATGACGAACGTTCCTCTTCACTAAGACCTCTCCCATCAACTGCTTTGTGCCAATTGCAAATTATTGACAAAATATTCGCTCCTTTTACATCTCCTTTTTCTCTGAGGAAGGAGACGACAGCTGGGGAAATCAACCTTTCGCAATCTGGTACAGACTGTTTATTCTTTCCCGTGAGAGACTCGTAAGTTAATCCAGTTTTTGGATCGTGTAATGCATCCCTGAAGTAGCGGAGATCAATACCTGGAATTACACCTTCTCGTAAACAATTTACCAATCTCTTCAAAACATGATTATGATCCTCACGGTGATGAACATATTCGTTGGTATCCTCGTCTTTTTCAGGTTGGTACAGGAAGTCAGAGAAATTTGCGGGGTTAACTGGTAACTCTTTCAATTTTTGAACTTCCCAACGGAATAAATAAATGGCCATGATGGACATTAACAACTCAGCCCTGGTTTCCTTTCTACCTGTAAAATAACCAACAACCCTTTGTAAAATTTGATAAACGATGTTTCTCTTCCGCACGCTGGACACATGAATAAAATTTTTAATACTTTACCTTCCACGAATGGACATGGGTTGTAGGAGAAAGGAAATAACGTCCTTCTCAGAATGAGAAGAGCCTGCTCAATTGGCATAGGTTCATCTTGATCATTTTTCATATATTCGTGTAACCACAAGATATCTGCCAGTGGAATTGCATGATGGTGCTCAACAGTGGAACTACCTAAAAGCATAAGTTAACTATGCAATGAATTTTTTTACCACAGTACATTTGTATTGCCAAGTTTTTCTCGACAGACACTAAAGATCATGTGCACAGGCATTTCACATTTGAAAATTGAAGTTTGTTATTATTGAAAACAAGCAATCACATTGTTTTATAAGTATGCCTGTAACTAACGTTATTCCCGTCGTCAATTCCATAATTTACTTCGATTTTGTGAAAATGACTTTGCCTTTGGTTTTAACATTAAGATTTTGCTGCTAATGAACGCCAAAGGCTGACTGTTGAAAAATCCAACAAATTCGGCAATGGGCATTAGTTCTTCATTAATAAATTCTACTAAAGCAGTATTTTTAGTCCTAATAAAATACTTACAAAATTCAATGGGAAAGGCCAAAAGCACATTCACTATTAAGGTAAATTGAGGCAGTAAATTAATAACCAGGGTATGCCTATATTTGTCAAAAACTGTAAGAAAAATAGTCCACGTAGCCGCTTGGGTCGGTCGTGCCTCCCTCCCTCCACATATTTTAATGATGGTCAAGGATTTATGTACTGTACAAGTCATCTTTAAACTGGTTGCACGTTTAAAGACAAAATCTAACATACATACCAGTTTGATTCAGCATTAAATATTTCAAAATAACTTTTCCCCCGATTTTGCGGGCTTCGGCTTTGGCATTTCGGATGACTTCAATAATTGAGATTGGACGTGTCTTTCCCATAGTTCTTAACGAGTTGAACTCTCCATCTGTGGTGAATCCTGTTAATATAATGTGACAATGTTGTTCAGTAGTATGAAAAACACGGATGTGAATTTACCTGTCATTAAACACAACATGTTATTAGATCTATTACATACCAACTACAACCATTCCATATGTTTTCATTGAAGTCTCAATCTCAAGTTCTAGCTGGCGGATCTGGTCATCAGTAATGGACTTGATAGGCATAAATTGTACTGGAACTGCATATGGTTTCACATTACGAAGTTCATCAGCAAGCATGAATATAAGCAAGTGACTTGCAGGAGACCTTTTCTTACTATAGAGGCCCTTGTAGTACTGCAGGATGTTTTTCTCTAATTTTCGTAGATGTACAACTGCTACATTCTGAAGACCAAGCTTTAAATCATCAACCACGACGTTGAGCTCATCTTTAAATTCATTTGCTTGCTTTAGAAGCTGCTCAAATCCAACAACATCCCATGCCAACTTCATAAGCAAGTCATCTGAACAACGAGAATTAGTTAGTTTTTTCTCGTACTTTTCTTTTGCCATGGCCATACCATCTTCGAGGAACTCAGTGTCATCAACAAACTCATCAACCAAGGTCTTCACATCATCCACAGACAAACTAGATTGTTGTTGAGCAAACAACTTCTTAAAAGCGTTACATTTTGATGCATACTCGGAATGAAGTCTGTCCACAGAACCATTGCCCAAATCTTCATCTCCAGACCATATCCCACGCACACTCTCTCGCAGACCATCACGAACATCACATGCATCTGCTTTAATCCACCAACGACCATTTGGATTGCTGGCTTTTGCATCCTGTAAAGCTTTCACCTAAAAACAAAACAGAGGCCCATATAAAATGTAGGGATAAGCTGATAAGTGGTTTTTATCCCTATAGAAGCTGACAATCTATATAGACCTCTTAAATACTTCTTTACTAGAACTTCCTTAATAGAATATTTCAAATCTGTTACATATTGGTGATTGACCAGTCCCAGAATGGGTTGGTTATTGTGTTATCTGCAGACAATTTCACTGAGAGTAAAAGTTCCTGCATTTTCCAACTGTGCATAACTGATCAATATCACCTTTTGGCTTTCATCTAAATTTTCAAAAATGTAATCTATATACTATCTAATCTATTGATATGACACAAGGTCTGGTGAAGAGCAAACAACCAAAATTCCAATCAAGCCTAAAAATATGATAACATATGAATTGAATTCTTACCTGGATGTTGGCTGATTTTACAAAACCAGAACAAGCAATGCGCTTCTGAAGCTGACGTACTCCAATTGCAGCTACATTTACTTTGGCCTGAAACAGAGTGAATAACAGAGTGAAACCAACTTCTAAATCATACTTATATATTTGGCTACAACCATACTAAAAATAATTAGATAGTATGAATTATTGTTATATAACACAAATGGTATTATATTTTTCAATTTCTGTAAATCTTCTGCTAAGCCCCTCTCAAATAAGCTCCCCTTCTTGGTATAAGATCCCCCCCCCCCCCCCTCAAATGATTCCACTGTCCCTTTCACAACTAAGAATCACGGGTTGGTTCTTTTTATAGCCCTACACAAATTATAGTGATAGAGTTGGGGTGATGGTTCCCCCATTAGCTGGCAATGCACCAGTCATTGATGGGGTATTTCCAGTTAATGGGTTAAATGTACATTTCGTGCTGCATAAAGAACATACCAAATCATGGGTGTATTGATTAGATTATTTTGGCCTGGATTACTGCATTTCAGTAAAATTAATTGAAAAAAGCACACCTGGGGGTTTAATAGAAGATTTGAAATGGCATGAAAATACACAATCATATATAGACTAGAACAGCTAAATTATACAAACCTTTCTTGGATTGTATATGTTTGGATTACCAGTCCTTCTCTTATTTGAAATTGGATGTATGTTGTGGTGCTCCTCCATGCATTCAGGCAAGATCTCCTCATTCTCAATAGCTTGACGATCTTCATCATTTATCTGTGTCCATAAGTGGCTTCGATTTAGCCTTGTCTGGGTATGTGTTCTTGTGGATGCAGAATGTTCTGAAGATGTGCTCTCAAAAACTTCTACTTCTAAACTCTGTTCATCAACAATGATATTCTCGATATTGGCATTATTCAATATCTGCAATGATGCCACTTGTTCACTCAACTCAGCTGTGCTTGTTATGTCATTATGTTCCTTGAAGGTGTTGCTAATTTCATGTTCACCAACTGGTTCTTGGTATTCATTTAAGTCCAAGGAACATTCTCTCAGAGCATTACCAATGATCGATTCCAGTCCTGCATCAGTTGATATTTCATGAACGTAGGTGCTACATGTCTCCTGACTGGCATTGGAATATAGGGATACATCTGAACATTCTTGAATTTCATACTGCCAAAAGGGCCCTCTGAACAGACACAGCCACTTCTGACCAAAATGGGCAAGCATGGTCTCAAGCCAGAGAGCATAGTGACTCTCAATAACAAGTTTCTGTGATGATGATGATGATAAAAACCGAACATTATAGTCAATTAAACCAAAGGGCATCCTGTCAATTGGCATTCGGGTTTCTGCTTTTTCATGCTCACGATTGAAACACCTGGAGATATGGTAAACAAGGTTATGCTTGCCTTCATCGAACAGCACTCTCATTGCTGAAAGACTTGTGTTGAGAAAATCATGTTGGACAAATGAATAAAATGAATTCCCACCAGAATTAACAACCAAATGTTGAAACAAATGTTGTAATAATTGCTTCCGAAGACGTTCTGACATTGTACTTTGAAAAGCAGAGATGAAGTTTTGAATTGTATCTCCCAAGGATACCTTAGCTGCTTTCTGGGGTGAACAGCTAAAAATCGGTGATAAACATTCATTTACTTCACTGGTGGTCTGCTTTGCTGGGGTTGAATTGGAAACAAATTCTTTGGAGTTGGTTGCACTGGAAACATAGTCAATATTATAAAATTCCTCTGCATCAGACAATGTTGCAAACTCCTTGACCAAAAATTTAGTGACTTTAGTCCTACATGATGAGCCTATAAAAGTAATTGAATTCATTAAGCACTGAGCAACAAGCAAGTTCAACTCCCCCTCCCTATTAAAGATAACAAACAATATTATATAATTTGTTGCATGAATTTTAGAGAACTCATTGAAAATTCCATGTTTGTTATAAAAACACCAACATGTCACATTGGACATCTGTTGCCAGAAGGGCTATGGTTGCTATGGTTGCACTTTTTTGCAACTGCTCCGGCCTATAGTTATGTCTAAATATGTTAATGATTTCACTGGAAATTGCAACTCTAAAAACCTTCAACATCAAATTATTTTGAACAAAATACCTAAAAATTGAGAATCTTTACCACTGTTAACTGTACAGAAACCTACAATATACCATCTATACAGAGTGCAAAATACAAACTACAACAATAATATGAATACAATGCAGATGGAAATAACCAACCTGTTCGAGAAGCACTACACATTTTATTAACAGATATTGCACATTCATTCCAAAACTTCATGTTTTTTGTTGTCGGCCATTTATCGGTGTGTGCACCATCCCAATACAGACATATGTGCTGAACCAATGTAGCCACTTCTGCAGTCACCCAACTGCCATTGACACATTTTCTGCCATCCCCCTGATTCATTTCATTATCAAACGACTTTTTCGCTGTGTTGCCTTTCCCATTTCTCTTTCTCTTTGTCTTTTTCTTCCCAGGCGTATTCCCCTCTGGAATGCATGACCGCTTTCCCAACATGGCTAGACAGATCTTCGCAAGAAGACCTAAAATCAGCCCAGAAAATAGCATGAAATGAAAGTCCCTAAACGGTACAAATTCAAGGGGCGCTACTGGGCGCGACCATATAAAGGTCACAAATAATGATCGTAGATCACATTAAGTGCAAATTTGAACCTGGTTCATGCACAGTTAACCTGCTATATGGAAATATAAAGACACCTTTGAAATCGGGCAAAATACAAGGGTTTGCAATGACATGATATATTTGATAGAATTCCAAACGTTGTCGATTTAAAAAGTATGAAGACATAAAGATCTGATATGTAGCTTTCTTTTTAGTCAGAATTCCAAAGTAAAAACTCTGAATATAAATAGAAAATCAATTCGAAACTTACCTGTCTTTCTGTTCCGAATCCGCCATCTTGAAGAAAACCCAAAAATAATGCATTGCGGTCGTAGTGCGACCACCGGGGTAGGCAACTATTGTCTGATTGGTCAGTTTGTTTAGTTAGTAAACTGGTAAACAATCCCCTTGTTCACGCGCGGCCGAAAAATGAGGTGTTTAGTTTTTGAAATTTCGAACTTGTTTTTGGATGGGCGATCGCTGAAGAATTATTTTGTTGTATCTTATAAAATCAGTTTAAATGGACGACTATATTGGTTTACTTCGCACTTGATGAGTTTCATTTATATTGGAGGATTTTAACTAGTGTAGAACCAGCACGACGTTCATATGACTCCTGCACCTTCAATTTGGTGATGTCGTCAACGAAGAGTTTCATTTGTTCAGTACGGCTTCATTTACAAAAAAATCAACATCTAACTAATATATGCAGTGGACATGGTTGACAAAGTGTTAATTGACCGTAGACATCAATAAACTTTATCAAAATGTTACAGAGATCAACAGCAGTTTGATCGTATTGAAGACCAATTAAATGCGCGAGGACGAAGAGAAACTCCAGTTAACACTGAATCAAAGGGAAATTTGGCTTGGTATTTGATGAGTGGCTTTGAGATTTTTGGCACATAAACGTGAAAGGTAGGGTTCTTTTTTTGTGTTGTTGATTTGGATTTAGATAGTCCATTACCAAGTAATCGTAATAGTTGCTTTTCCAACAATGTCTGCGGAATATATTTCATTCTCGCATCCGTCGTAGTTTAAACCGCCACACAAATGTTTCCGAGTCGTCTGACGGGAATTCCGTTTGTAGAGTAAAAACTTAAAACAAATTATTTCAGAAAATAGTGTTCGTTTCTCATTCCACCTTGCACCTGAAATATGATGTCATTAAAAGCCGCGAAAGCTAAAATTTAACCACCAATCTAAGCAGAAATTCACTGCTCACTTTCGGACAGGAATATCAAAAGATAACTTGGTGTCACATTACAAAACAAATTGCAAGTGTTGTGATGTGTAATTGAGATTTATCACAAAACTTGTTGAGAGGTATAATCCACTAGGATCATTTTCCCATCACTTTTTATTTTATTGACAACCAAAAAAAGGTTAGGCGAAATTCCCGCATTGAAATGCGATTTGGTCTTTTGACATTTTTGAGACAATTGACTCGTCTGACGAGAAATGACTTCTGGACATTGTAACCTGAAAATTCTTGTTTTAAATAATGCGTTTGGTTCTTTCATTGACCTTGCACTGCTCTTGTAGTCAAGGCGTTTTCTTTGATAACTCTTGTGTTCGAACACGGATTATTCCAACAGTCGAATACACAACAGTATATCGAAGGAGACTTTTCTTCGATAGGAGTGCAAAGTGTCTGCGCAGGAAACGGTAGAAATGCTGAACACAATGCCGTGATAAATTTTATGTAAACGTTTGGCACTCGGGTGTTCATACCAGCTCAGAAACAACACGGTACTTTTTTATTCCTTTATAGTAATCAAATTTACTAACTAGTTACAAAAAAATGAAATTTGAAAGGTTGAAAGAACCTCGTACCGGACCCAGCCGAGGCCATCGGCGGAACCCAACCTCAACAAACTTTACACTAGCTGGAAGACTATGTTGTATCTTACTGAGTATTTATATCGATAATTTATCTTGTGCTTAACACGTTTCTTAACCTAATCACTAATATTTACTGAAAACCAAACTGTTTTAACTTTTTTTCCCCGATGTGACCGAGTTGTATAATAAAGTTGATGAAATGACAAATACTAGTAAAGTTTGTGTACAATTAAACTTTTTTTATTGTATAAAAAAGTAAGATATTTGTACAGTCATCCAGCACTGATTTATCTTATACAACATTGATATATTAATATACATTACAGTGTATATAATATGTACATCTAAAGAATAGCTAAAGAAGAATGTGTATACCAATACATTTAATAAATTCAGAAGCATTTTAATATTTGCCTTACCCAGCCTAAACTTACATATTAATTACATTTTTAAAAAATATTATATTTTAATTATTTTTTACATGAATCAAAAGCTCACTCTTACTCCTGTTCCCTACCGGTGGAAAGAATGCCAACATCCCTCAAAAATATGCCAGTCAGTGTCTTCGGTAACCGTACAGATATAATCACAGCATCTTTTCTCATTTGGTTGCTGTCCACACTGGAACCCAAGTGGCAAAAAATAGTTTTTAACTGGTGTTTCACCAAACAATGTAGGAAGAATGAACATTGTGCAGTCTTTGGGTTGGCCTTTTGCCCTTGGCAGAGTATATGATGCACCTGGACTTAAAGAGATTTGTGAAAAAAATGAGACTAATATTTTAGCTACTCTAGTATGTAAATATTTCAGTTGTACTCGACTGAAAACATAATTCTTTGCAGGACTGAAAACTGATTGAAAATTTCCTTGGCGGACACCACAGCCGAAAATGGCTTCCATGGTTTCTTTCAGCTTTTCGTCACTTGCCCCATCAGTTGTATGTCTACGTATAACAGAGTGAACATACTCTACAATGGATTCATCAATAATATTTAAATGGTTTTTAAAAACAATAAATATACCATTGGAAAATTCGTTACCTTCCCAGAATTTTACAAATGAAAGCCAGATCAAAAGGGACTTCCTATAATGATGTCTTCTAAAACAATACATCAGAATCCACATTCTTACAATAGATTCATTCAATAAACTAACGGACAATAATTGTCTAAAAAATTAAGTAAAGTACCATACTGTACATCCTTGCATTTGTGGAAAATGCCTTTAACACTCCTTCTAATTAGTGTCCATCCTCCATAAACAATCTCCAAAATAAACTGAATCCTCCATGGCTTAGGATGTTCAGCTAGCACTCTGTTGGGAAAAAATAATAAATTATACACAATTTTCAGAAATGGAAGGTAATTTAAAACTAAATCTTCATCAGCATTGAGGTCAATGTGTAAAGGCCCTATCATAGGGATTAGTGAAAGTAGTTGTTCCAAGTGAACAAGCTCAGTATGTGCAATGTTATCCATGTACTTCTTCAGTATTCCGTAAATAATTTGCCGTGGGTAAAATTGGCTTGGGTGGTCACCAGGGAAAATCACAACAAACTTACTAAGATATTCTTTCAGCTTGTTTACCATCAAAACTCTTTCCATGTAATTATCTTGGGATTTTAAAGGATGTTTAAAAAAATCAACCAAATAAACACATTTCTTAAACTTTCTCATACTTCCAACTTCTGTCGATGCACAGTAATGATGACTTTCAAGGCACTTGCACTCTAACAGTGGGTCAAAAAAGGATGTGGTTAATTCAAGTGAGCAAGAGGCAAATGTATAGCTAAGCTTTACCATAGAACAAGGTGAACAGATTTCATTTGCAAGGTTGCATGCCTTAATACCTTCCTTATTATGAATAAATTGAGGAGGAGGTTGATGAACAGCTTTAATGTCAGGAAATATCTTAAAAATAATAGTACACATGTCGTTAGTTTCTGAGGTTTTAAGGTCATTGGGTCGTCTCTGAGTGAATAGTTGTGTAATCATCGATCATTAAAAGTAATAATTTTTCATTTTTTATAGCATCATCCAATGCAGAATTAATATTTTGGAAATTTGTTGCAGCAAATTTGTGAAGTGCTCTATCAACAGTAACACTACAGCAGCTGGTACCAAGAACTCTTTGGGTGTTTATACCTTCATTGGTGCAGTGTGAAAATCTTAAAAGAATACCATTATCAATCTGGAAAAAAGCACATTTCTGTGACAAACCAAAACATAATTGTAAAATTAAAGAAACTGTTCATTTCTTATTTAAACCTTGCCTTTCTTTTGTGTGATGGGGACTTGTCATGCAAGCTAAGACAAGGTCGAATAAATTTGGGGCCCCATTGTCTATGCAAAATGTTTTAAATTGCTCAGGGCTGTAAATGGGGAGGCCTTCCTTTTTACTTGCATACTGCAAGTATGCCCTCTGCACATTTCCAACCTCTCCAACTATTTCTTCACCTGAAGAAAAATATAAAATGAATTTTAAACATATATGCATATCAAATATTGTGGTCACAATGTAGAGTAGTTGCAATGTTATATCATTACCTGTAAATCATTAAATAAATATTTGGGCCTTTTTGTATGATAGATATAATACACTAATCTGATGTGGTGAGATGAGACTTGTCATTAGGGTTTCCATTTGCTTTAGGAGAAAATGCCACAACACAAAAATTCTTCAGTTGAAATTAACTTAAAAAATACTTCAATTTAAGGTAATACTTAAAAATATTCTTACCTGACACAGGGAAATTCGAGCTTGAATTTTCAATAGGGTCCTGTATTTCTTCTACAAAATATACAGTTTTTCACCACATGACAATGGCACATGAACAGTATTTTCTGAGGAAAAAATTGTGTCTATGTTGTCAACTTGTACAGTACCTTCTAGGATAAAATCCTCCTCAGTTTGCGTTTCTACGGAAACGGTTGTTGAAGTATCTTCAACAACAGAATTTTGGTTCTTCATGTAACAGGTCTTACAAAGGCACTGTTCATCTGAACCACCACACACGAAACCAGACTTAGACGACTTCGTGCCACAAGAGCTGAGCGGCAAGGGATTTTAGACCTCATAACGAACGGCAAAAGCTGTAAGTACAAGGCTAAAAACAAAAAAATCTTTTCCCGCCTTTCGTCTTATAAACGGGTAGAAGTTTACAAATAAGAGCACAAACGTTAAGCCATTTTGCACCGATTGGTTGGACGGTTAAAAGCACAGAGATGTTAAAGTAGCCATTTACTTATTAATAACCGATCGCAAAATCAAATGAGATCAAAATTGATCCCACCTGATCTCCATAATTTTGTATATAAATACTTTAAAATATAAAGACACTAACCATCATTTCATCGATTTTAAATATCTTTATTTATGAATCGTTTAAAGTAATATTTCCATTGCTAATTTTACCGTGATAGAGAACCTTCGAAAAACAGCTTCTCGCCTCCACGTCGACCATCTTGAAATTTCCATAGCAACTTAACGATTACGTCATACTTAAAACTGACCAATCAGACAAAAGGTCCGAAAAGGATCATGGTTACTAACGCCCAAATCGATTCATTTGCATCTGACCACAGACGAGGAGTGATCTCCTCTGGGTGGACTCGATGCGTAAAATCTTTTGAAAACTCGTCACAGTTGATCCAGAATTTATAAAGCTGATCGTCAGCAAAGTAGGAAAACAATTCGTGATGATCATAGACAATTAAATATTATCAGATTGTGCTTTATTTGGTGTATATTCGCGACAATGGCGTGTGGGCATTCAAGATAATTTTCAAGACCTACTCAAGTTCCATCGGATTCGAGGCATTTTATTGATACAAATGAAACGAATGAGATGTTTACAACAAAGAAGGATTTGGTTTTGCTGAAAATTTTAGATGTGGAACGCGTCGTAAGTCGTTGCAACTGGAGAAAAGCGTGAGGTAAGAAATCAACGTTGTTGTTTATTATTAATACTGTTTTAAAATCGTATATACAATTTTAGCACTGGCTGTATGAAATTAACTTATGTATTTGGTATTAACTTTGATGTTTTTAAAATAGGTAGACTGCATATATACAATTAATTTGTTGTTATTTTTTGTTTGTATAAAGGGTGATTTTGGAATATTGAATTGCTTCCAGTATCTATTGAAACATATAGTAACTGGTCAAATGTTCAACATAGAAATATTGCACCACTTCAAGCCTTCACAGATGACAAATAACTAGAAATTTTATGTGTTGTTACTTGATTGTGTACATATATATATATATATATATATATATATATATATATATATATATATATATATAGAGAGAGAGAGAGAGAGAGAGAGAGAGAGAGAGATGCAAATAAGTAACTTGAATGAAAATAAAATGTTTTGTCTCAATGTAGCCTGCGTGCTGCCTCTTCCCAATTTAATTGGCACCTCTCTAATGCACCAATCAATGCTTTGCCCAACCAGGGAGAGGTCAGGCATACCCAGGGGGCATTTGACATACATGCCCCGCTGTGGAGCACCAGTTTGTGGTCAATCTTTGTCAATCATTGTACACCCACCTTCCCTTGGGTTGACCAAAAGTTTGATTGGTGCATAAAATGGTCAAATCTTGGCTGCTTGTATATAATTGTTGTTTAGAATATTGTCAATGTGGTTGAGGTCTCTTAGAGGGTGTCTCTCTAAGACAGATGAAATTGTCCCCAAGGTTGTCTGTCTTATTAGAGACTTTTCCTAGTTGTAACTCAGACTGCTTTTGGTTTATTTATGGTCATGTGGGATTAGACAAATCAAATGTTGCCCATCATCTCAGGAAACATCAAGACTCTTGTGAAAACAAAACTGTTCTCCTCATCACCAGTTTATAAGTGTATAGTATAATGCAGTAGCATTCTAAGTTAATGAATATTCCCTTAGCCATTTGGAGCTTTAAATAAGCATTAAGCTTTGAGACCCAGCATTTGGATAATATCATATAATGCCATGTGAAATACTTCTATTTGTTAAAATTTTATTAGTTATGTCCACAATTATCATGCATTGTAGTTGACATGCAAAACTTTGGATTACATATTAAGTAAGTTATTCCAAGATTGCCTTCTGTATATTTTCACCTCCTGTAAAACAAAATAGAGATGGAATTATTGACCATAGTATTGTATCAGTTCTGAGGTGTGCAAACCAGGGGAACACTGGCACATATATGTTGCTGGCCCCACTTGGTCATAAAGCCCCCTATATTTGCAACAGTGCATGCCCTTTTGAAAGTCCCCTCAGTATCCACATCAACTTGCTTCCTACACCACTGATTCAGTTGAAAGGGCTCACTGGGACAAAAGAAATAATATAATATATTTGGATACTGGAAAATGATATTAAGGTCCCAACAACAAATTAGCAATATCAACATACTATATATATTATTTACAATAACAAGTAACAGCAATGAGCTGGACAATAAACTACAAACCTACACATTACTAATTTTAATAATCATACTAATATTATGAATACGAAGAAACTATAAGAACACTCTACGTATCAGTATATGACAAATTATACCAAAACGCACAAGACGTCAAGACCTATTCAAGACTTTGAACATATTAGGACAACAACTTGCTAGAAAATTTAGCATGTCTTCAGCGACGTATATCTCCAAAACCAGAAGAGGTTCAATGGGGTTCGATAGCATAATCATAATCAGCAACCTTTATTCTGTACATATGACTTAAAAAAACACTGTGAACCATTAACCAATTCATGTAAACTATCAGAAGGTGAAGTATTACAAGCGCGCGAGGTAAATGGCGCCATTTCGTAGACCCATTTTATCACCTCACATTATACATTAGATTAAGCCGATCTCGAGCTAGATTTTAACCAAAAATATTAATAACTTGTCTTACCTCCTATTTCTGTTGTTAGTTGATTAAAATTTCTAAAAATTTGTCGAAAATATCACTTTCTTGAAGGTCTTGTCTTCTCCTTGATCAAAATTGCTTCCAATCGCTCCTTCGCCGATCAGGTTTCTCATTGGTCAAAACGTCCACCCATGATCCTTTCGGACCGTGACCAACCTCCTCTGAGGCAGATAAGACCCTGGGTACGAGGTTGCCTCTGAGGTGCTATCAATAGGCGAGTTTCAGGGTGTTGCGCGCGCATCATTTTACAAAAAAACTGGCAAGCTCCACTCAAAGTAAACATACTGTTTAAAATAAACAAAGTGTAGATACAGTTTCTGAATATAAAACATTGTTATTCTGCTGTTGTTGGCTCGCTAGCAAGTCTATTTGCCATTCCTTACTTTGTGGGGAGCCCGCCAAGAGCCCGCCAATTTCTTTCCAAAACGATGCGCACGCAACACCCTGAAACCACTAAACCACTAAGATTTCTGCTTTCCTATTGGTTGAAACTTTCATGCATTCAAGGCATGCGCAGACGTACAAGTGGATTTAGCCCTGAATGATGCAAGATTGTAATTATAGTGGTTACTGAACCTGGCCCATATTTCTTTTGAAATTGGGCCAGGGTACTGGCTCCAAAATCATGAATTTAATGAATTTTATTTGACTACAAAAACATATACTGCAGAAAAATTATTTGTAAAAGTCACAACAAATCATGGTATTTATAAAGTATTTTCCATGTTACTATCAGAGTCACATCTCGTATCACCACATGTATATAGAATGTGGGGGGACATCTTTTTAAACGTTGGTTCTCACATCTCCTTACCTTGAAACTTTAGACTTTTTCCACCAATTTCCAGCTCGTTTACAACCGCATTGCTAAGTTCAACAGTAAGATACAGTAGACTTCGATCTTGCGCCTGTACAAGTTAATTTTGCATTCAGTTCATGTGGCAAAAAGGCAGCACTTTCCTTGCGATAGTAACTCCTAGTTATTTTAATGATTTATTAGAAATTGAACCTTGGGGGTTGACTAATCTTAGGTCACCTGTGCCTCCTTCGACCTTCGTATTTCAATTTTTGTTTTCAATGGTATCCGAACGTTTCTGTTGATTGTTGTTCAATTTCCAAGCCATTAGTCGAAAAACCTTTGTGGTTTTAAGCTTAACCTTTTAGACGTTTGAAAAGGTGAGTGAGAAAAGGTAATTTTGACTTATATCTCTTCCTTACATTATTAGGCAGCTATTTAACGGGTTTTTATATCAATAATTTATCAATATGTGAGTGTTGTTGTGGTTGGTATTCTTTCATTATTCAGTATTTTTGCCTAATCATGTATCGATACCTTTGTACTATCTCCAGCTTTCAGTTTTGGTTTCGAAATCGGAATATATATAGTTAAAGATGTTCATGCGGAAAAGCCGAAGTAAAGGCGGAAGTCATGACTAACGTCTACTACTTTCACTTTTGGTTTGACACGTCCTTATACGGTGGGCATTGGTCAATCCGAAATCTGGTTTACCCCTTAATTTTGGAAAAGCTGTGAAAGGACTGGATGGGTCCCTTTGAGTCATCCCTTTAAGCCAAAACCCCTTGAATACTAGCAAAGAATTCTGGTAGTTGTGGTCACACCCAATGTCATTGTGCAAAATGGCCTATTAAAAACAATATTTCTGCTTTTCATGGCCACATGCAACCCTGCAAGCAGACACTTTATAATAATTACTTGTTGCTAGCAACTCATAAATTAAGGCTAAAGTTGAATCAAGTTTAATTTCTAAATTGTTTTTAAACAACCCCTTTTAAGCAGACATCTCTCTTAAGTGGACACCTACACAGGTAAAAATCTCACAGCTTGTCAACAGGATGTGTTCGCAACAGGCTTGTAGCAAGGCTGGGAACAAGTTGCAACAATGCTGTTCATTCACGAAGCTGCTACAACCTTGTTACCATCAGCCTGTTAACAACATGTTGAGTGCAGAGCGGTAACAGGTTGTTGGATCAACTTGTCATCAGTCTGTTGGAGTCATCAACCTTGTTACAAGTTGTCAACAACCTGTTACAGACATGTTAACAGACTGGGACAGCCAGTGCGAACGCATGACGGTAACAACCTGTTGAACAGCCTTGTAACAACTTGCTTGCAGGTCTGTAACAGCTTGTGCGTTTTTACGTGTGTAGGCAAGGTCCCAGCCATTTCTTTAACAAAACACTATTAGTTACAACCCATTTTAAGTGGACACCCATCTTAAGCAGAAACAGACACCTATCTTGGGCTCCAATTAGCAAATTAACCTCTTATTAAGCAGACAAATCCATATCAAAATTAACCTTTTCTTTAATAACAGTAATAAATTAATCAACACTTGAGATTAACTGAGAGACCAACACTTTGAATTGTGAGCCTGTTTAAGTCAGTGCTGTATTGATTAATTTGTTTTTTTAGAATTATAGTGAAAGCAAACTACGTACAGTGTATGTAGAAACAAAAAGTTGATCACCACATGTAACCCCCTACTGTGCAACCCGTTCTTTTTAAGAGGACACCCCTCTTAAGCGGACAGTCCTCAGTGTTAGAGGCCCCAAAGGGCTCCACTTAGTAGGGGTTCTGCTGTATAATCTGTTAGAAAGAAAGTCTGAAACCAACTTTTCAATGATTATATGTGATTGAAACCAAAACTTGCACTAGTTTTTGGGAATTATAAATCAGCTGATTCACAAAATTTTAAGACCATGGCAAGTTATCAATATTGAATGTGACTGAGCATATTTTCATTTAATGAAATGTTTAATGCATTATAAAATTAATAATATAATGGTATTCCATCACTGCTGTCTGACTAGACACTTTTGTTATTGTTTACACATTATATTTGAGTTTAAATTATTACCAATGTTTTTTTATAATTTCAGTTTGACATGTTTTAAAAATTTGGATGATGGCATGTTATTTATACAAAAAATCCAAACTACAGTAGTACTTTTAACTACATAGTAAGTTGTTCCTTCTTGAATTTTGTAGACCACAAGTGTACTGTAGTTACAATGGCTGCATCCCTCCGAAGTAAAGTTGAGAAGCATTTGACTTGCTCTGTTTGTTTGGAACAACTAAAGGACCCAAAAGTTTTGCCTTGCCTTCATTCATATTGCCACAAATGTATTGTAGGTCTTGCCATGAATACAAACGGGAGAAAACAACCAAAAAAACAACGTATAACTTGTCCTGAATGTCGGACCACAGTAATGGTAAGATTTCAAGAAGCTGCAGACTAATTAAAAGAGGCTTAATATATTAATTATTAAAGGCTACATGTATGAGATCTGAACATTCGGACCCTAATACTGCTCAAGCTTCCTGTGGAAGGCTGTAGGAGGCTAAGTACTGTCATTACTGTATTTTGATATTTTGATTACTGAATATGCTGCTTCAACAAAATTTTTGAGAAGGTACATGTAAATTATCAGTTGCATGTTGGTAAATATGCTTATCTCACATTTAAATGCACACCATCCAATCCCCAAATGCTCAGCAATCCCAGACAAAAATTCTCATCGCTTGGAGTTGTGACCCCCCCCCCCCCATCTAGAGTAATTACAGTACATGACTAAGACAATATAGTTGACAGGATCTAAGAGCCTGTTCTCATCAGGCGAGTTTTATTTCAGAGGGTAAGATTAGCTCTATATATATACTCTGAGATACATCAATGTTAGTTCATTCCCATGTTTAAAAAATTACAGTAGGTACATGGATCACAAGAGACTGAGATGACTTTGGGGATAGGCATGGTTAATGGGATAGGATAGGTCTGAGCAATGGGTACTAACTCTAGGACCAGGGTGGAAGCGTTACATGAAGATAGGATCATGCACCTAAGTTATCTCAGGGGGTATATGGGTCAACTTTTGATAAAATTATGCATGCCATACTTAAATTTACATGGCTCAACCAATTGTTCCCCACAGAGCTGTAAATTTTAAATTACTTGCTTCAAAAAGTAATCAATTCCTAATGTATGCAGCCTGCATGCGTTTAACTTTATGTACAGCGCTGAGACATGGGCGTTCAAGAAAGATGATCTGAGTGGTACAGTGAACTGACCTCGCTATGTTTTATTCGTTTGTGAAAGTCATGAGGGCATAAGGTCTTGTATTAACTGTGAGCTACGCAAGATTCTGAACATGTTTGGGACTATTGTGGATCTTTGTGGACTTTTATTAAGTTACCAAAAGTCCCATATAATCCATAGCACGGCTTTGACTGAAAAAATACGAAATAAACAAGAGAAAAGCAACACAGCCGGGATTATAGGCATGCTAATTTCTGAGTATTTCTGAGTATAATTATGATAAATTTTTAATAATGCGAGACCAAAATAAAAATTTCCACAACCGAAAATACGAGAAAAGCGTCCTCAAACACAAGGTTAAGTTCTGTGCAAGGCGTGACCAGTATTGCCTATTATTACCTGGCATTTACTAAATGCGGTTTCGGTATTCCGTTGATTTTTTCGCGGAATTGCGGTTTTTGACCGATTTTTTTCGCGGTATTGCGGTTGTGGGTAGCTATGTGTTTTCGTTCGCCAAAAATGGCTGACATTTTTTTATTGTTTTGATTGTTCATGAGAGAATATGAGAATTGTGTCATATTGTGGAATTTAAAAGTGGTCTTGAGTGAGTTTTTACAAACCAAGCAAATGAAGTTTTGGGGACCATACAAATCAAGCAAATGAAGTTTTGGGAACCATAGATCAACCGGGTCCTATACTAATCACTGCCCAAGACTGCCCAGGGTACATAAAAGACTGCCCGGAAATAAAAAAATGATTGCCAGAGAGGGTATACATCTATATTAGAGGCCTTATATAATAAAGAAATAGATCCACAGTTACGGCAAACCGAAAACTGCAGTTCGGAAATCAGCAGTTAGCCGTTAGAAGTTAAGACAATTTGTATGTTAATCCGTATATATGAAAATAAACGGCAATCTTAACTTGCTGGGCTAATATTTTAAACATAGCAAAATGAAAAGGCTGGAAACTGCCGTGAATTTTGAGGAACGAAATACTGATGTTTCGAGCGGAGCACTTTATAAGTTGTGAAAGGCCGTAACGTTGTGAAAATCGTAACGGCGGAATGTGGCGAAATATCACAGAATATCCATGCCAAGTCAGAAAACTCTACGCCAGTCAGAAAAATCTAAAATAACCGAAAGTCTAGCAAACGAAGACTTGTATACAGTGCGGAACGTTTAACGCTTTCCCTTAACGCGTAAAATCGTCTGGCGTTTGCTGGAGTAAAGTCAGAGTAAAATCGTGGGGTACCCGAGCTGCAGCTGGCTAACTTCCATATAAACACCCCCTAAGACAGACTACTAGTCTGTCTGTCGACAGCCTTGCCATCTTGTTTCCCTTATGAGAAAGATATGGTTAACAACATTATTGCTGCGAGCCGTAAGGCGAGCTGCTCACTAATCTTGACGAGGTCTGGGCCGAGTTTATATGCGTTCACAAACTCGATTCTTAGGATTTCGTGGGCGATGATCTTGTGGAAACGCAATGTCTACCGATCAGCGGCAGGCATTATTAAAGATGGCAACATTAAAGATGGCAACAGCCGTTATTGCTGCAGATCAACAACCTAAAACTGCATAGATTGCCGTTCTTCACTTCAAGCAAGAGTGCTGACGCCATCACTCTTTAATGGCTCGATTTTATACGCGTGACGTCCATGTTGAGGAAAACGTCGCATGCTTAAATTCTTTAATTGAAAATGCTTCGGATGATAACAAGTATTTTACTATTAAATAGTAAATGGTAGCAATTCGCAGCACTCCACTTTTGATAAAAACTTCTAGTTGTTTATAAAAAAATAATTAATTACTGGATAAAGGAATGAGGTTATAGGTCTAGGGCAGTCCCGGGCAGTAATTAGTACGACAGGATCAACCGTGTTATACCTACGTATTTATAGATTGGTTGCCTTTATTTCAAATTACTATAAAATTTCATCTCCAACAGCCTGCACGAGCAGTTTAACTACAGTAGTCCCAAACGATCACGTCTCAGCTCCACTAGCGTCTTCCTGTCCTTCAATGTTCCATTGCACATCCATCTAGTCTTCCTGAAACAAGTACGTTCAATACAGTTAAGCCTTATAGCGCACATTGTTGTCAGATGTGTGTATGGTCGTTTGTGTGTAACTGAACAAATCAAATTAAAAAGCATTTCTTTTTGAAGACTACAAGAAACTGGTCATGATCGATAGGGAAATTACTATTGTGCGTGGCATTACTGAATATTTTGTTGCTGAATTTTGTTTCAGCATACTGGTATTTTTGGCAATTTTCTTATCCTTGTAAGATTTGCTAAATCTATTGCAACAAGTACTCTTGTCTCACACCAAGTCGATGAAGTTTGGTTGTACTCTTTTCGGACTTTTGAATTTCATTCCAAAATCCGATCTTTTGCCTCATGAGTCTTATTATTTATGCATGATTGACGTCAAAAGGCAAACCAACCAATGAGAATTTTGCGTCGCGATTTAGGACGCAGATATGCAGTATCTAAAAATGCTATAGCATTCTTGCAGGCTCTCTTCGAGTCACTCGTCTCTCGTCTGCATTCCCTCCCTTCTCTCAAAGGGATTTTTCAGTGTATTATATATATCGGGTATCTAATTTGTCTGCGAAATTCCATTGCTGAATTGAACTTAATTTGTGAGACTGGGTTTTAAACAAAGAGAGCTTTAAAACTCCTTTTTATGTGGAAAAAAAAATGGTTTAAATTAAGACAGCTTCCTATGATAGCTTCCTAAAACATTTTTACTTGTACATGTAGGTTGATGATCCACAAAACCTTTCCACCTTGCCTTCTAACTTCTTCGTCAATAATCTCTTAGCAACAATGGCACTGACCGATGAAAAGGCAGCGAAGACGATTATTTGTGACAGCTGTGTTAGTGGGGATCTGGCCGAAACCCGTTGCAAGGAGTGTGGAATATTTCTTTGTCAGTACTGCACTGGCTTTCATAGAAGAACCCGTGCGACACAAGTTCACGAGCTTGTCTCCATGGATGAGCTGAAATCCAACGCTGCCCCAGAAAGCATTGCTGAGAAGATAAGATGTCCCAAGCATAAGGAAGAAGTGATCAAGCTCTTCTGCAAAACATGTCAAGTGACCATCTGCAGAGATTGCACCATTGTTGATCATCGGCAGCACGAATATGGGTTCGTAGAAGATGTTGCATTCCAAGAAAAACAGAAGTTGCAAAAGAATCTCGATGAAGTAAAGCAAAGGAAACTCAGAGTTGTGCAGGGAATATCAAGCCTTAAAAGATTTGATGAAGGTTTGATGGCTAAGGAGAAATCAACGATCTCAGAAATCAATAAACACTTTGACGATCTGGCGAAAGTTATGGCAGCCCAAAGAAGGGCATTAGTTGCAAAGGCAACGTCGTTGACAAGTTTGAAACAGAAGCAGATTCATGCTCAGCTGGAGCGACTAGAAATGGCTTTGGCAACTTGTGAAAGCAGCATCGAGTTTACAGAGCAAGCATTTAAGAATGGCAACGATGTGCAAATATTAAGTATGGAGAAATGTATTTTGCAGTCTTTGGAGAATTTGAAGAAAGTTAAAGATCAAACACAGCCTTGTGTTTCTGAACAGATTGTGTTTTCCATCCCGTTTTCAGTGAAGAATACAGAGCAAACCTTGTTTAATGCATATGCCGTAGACGATGTTGTGGTAAGCCCTGAAGATTGCACAGCCTCGTTCAACGAACCCGAATCGACACATTTGGAATTAGGAAAACAGTCTTCCATAACCGTGATTTGTAACGACAAAAAGAAGAAACGATTGAGATACGGAGGACAGTTAGTCAAGCCAATGTTTTCCGGAGTTGAGGTCAGTAATGTGACTGTTACTGACAATAAAGATGGATCACATGTTGTGAACTTTACACCAACCAATCAAGGAGGAATGTTGAAGTTTGAAGTAACCGTCAATGGTAATCCTACTCCAGGTTGTTCTTTAACAAAAAGTGTGAAGTGGGTGATAAGCGATGTTTATGGTTGTGGTCCAATAACCAATAATGGACTAACAATGTCAGGCCAAGGTCGTAACGGAGAATACTGTTGGAGGGTAGGAGGGTGTTACTTTGAGTCCGGAGTTCATACGTGGAAGGTTCAAGTGAAATGTGGAAATTATTATGAAGATTATTATGAAGGTGCTAATGCTGAGATTGGAGTCATAGACTACAGTGAAATCAATGCAAATATTGCCGTCAGCAAAAAGAAGTGGGTCCAAACCGTTTCTGTCCGTCGAAACAGCACCGACATCTCGGCAGAACTTGACATGACCAATAAAACATTGATTATTTCATGTAACGATCACTGCTACAAAAAATCCAGGCAAATTCTTCAATTCAACGCAGCACGAGTTTCTCCTTTTTTTTGCTGTTTATCACCTAATTTAAGTCTAACACTTGTCGAATGACAATATTTCGCTGCTGTTGAAATCCACGCTAGCTTGAATAATTTGATAAATTAATGATTTTGTGTTGAAAAGAAAGTCTTGGACTTCTGTAATCTATTGTCTGAAAGAAGTATGAATCTGACTTATTCTTATATATTTTAGTTTGTATAAATTTGCGAAAACTTATTATGATTACTTAGTTGTGTTGCCGAAGGACTGGCTGAAATATCTATTTTATTCTTTATTTTATTTTACAACTGCAACTTTTTTGTAATGTTTTAAGAATCCAATGAAATTTTCTTAAAAGTTGTATATTTGATTCAAATTTCTATATATCTCAAAATGTATAAAAATTGAAAACAACAAAAATTTTAATTTTTAGTGTATTTCAGTATCTTTTTGTGATAATTATGTTTACATGCAAAGACATAAAGGTGGCTGAAGCCAGTTCAAATGTCTCGTTCTCTTCCAAAAACGTTTTTATAACCTATAGAAATTTCATTGTAACATCATTTCTTCCTGACATTCTGAAAAAATTACTTTCATTTGCCTTTTTTGTGGATTTTTGTCTGATAACATTGTGTTCCTTGACTTCCTTTGGGCGGCTCATAATTTTTGGCTACCAGCTAGTGTACCTTCATGACCAAATCCATGAATTAAATAACCCAGGTACTTGATCCCGACACAAACCTCAGAATGTAAACTTATAATGTAGACGATCTTATAATGAAAGTTTGTGATGTAGACGACCTTATAATGTAAACTTATAATGTAGACGACCTTATAATGTAGACGACCTTATAACGTAGACGATCTTATAATGTAAACGATCTTATAATGTAAACTTATAATATAGACGACCTTGACACCGCTGCCGAACGTTTTGCGCATGTGCGACGTCCGAACTCGTCTATGGAACTCGTCCTCGGAAAAAGAGCGGGAAAACACTGAAATATTTGGACTGGTCCGAGAGTCCGACACAAAAGTTAAAATTATAAGCATACTACCAAAAAGATAAGTAGGTAATTTGTGCATGGCTTCCTTGTCAATATTGTAACATATTCTGAATTTACCCCTTCGTAATTTTCTTTACCCTTTTTTTAAAAGACAAATGAATAGTCGAGTTTTACTTAGTCTTCACTGTCTGGTTGTTGACGTCACGGCTAGTTCCCAGTTTACTCAGCGAATTCACGCATGCGCAAACGTTTGCCAGCGGTGTTGACGACCTTATAATGTAAACTTATAATATAGACGATCTTATAATGTAAACTTATAATGTAGACGACCTTATAATGTAAACTTATAATGTAGACGATCTTATAATGTAAACATATAATGTAGACGATCTTATAATGTAAACATATAATGTAGACGACCTTATAATGTAAACTTATAATGTAGACGATCTTATAATGTAAACTTATAATGTAGACGATCTTATAATGTAGACGATCTTATAATGTAGACGACCTTATAATGTAGACGACCTTATAATGTAGACGACCTTATAATGTAGACGACCTTATAATGTAAACATATATAATGTAGACGATCTTATGTAAACATATAATGTAAACGATCTTATAATGTAAACTTATAATGTAGACGATCTTATAATGTAAACTTATAATGTAGACGATCTTATAATGTAAACTTATAATGTAGACGATCTTATAATGTAAACTTATAATGTAGACGATCTTATAATGTAAACTTATAATGTAGACGACCTTATAATGTAAACGATCTTATAATGTAAACTTATAATGTAGACGATCTTATAATGTAAACTTATAATGTAGACGATCTTATGTAAACATATAATGTAAACGATCTTATAATGTAAACTTATAATGTAGACGATCTTATAATGTAAACTTATAATGTAGACGATCTTATAATGTGAACTTATAATGTAGACGACCTTATAATGTAGACGATCTTATAATGTAAACTTATAATGTAGACGATCTTATAATGTAAACTTATAATGTAGACGATCTTATAATGTGAACTTATAATGTAGACGATCTTATGTAAACATATATAATGTAGACGATCTTATAATGTAGACTTATAATTTTGTTCTAAACGTCCCTAATCCAGCATTCATGAGCGACAATTAGAGTAAACGTTTCTTATTTGTATTATTATTGAGGAAATCGTCCCTCATAAGTTCATTGGGGTAGCAGATTGGCACACTGATAACGACAGGGTGATGTGAACACTGTTAACAGAAAAGAGTCTCCTATATAGATTGTTTTCACTTGTGTGAACGATACTCCCCATTGAGGTGGTGAAACAATACGAAATATTTGAATAAGAATTGAGCTAAATTCCCATAGGATAAATCCTAAAGCTATAGAATCTTAAAACTACAGAACCCTATAACTACTCTATAAGGCGATTATAAAGCTGCTGTTACACGATGCGGTTTTTCTTGCAACTTGCAACAAATCACTGAATAATTGTTAGTTGTTTGCTGTACAAGCTGTGTTAGTAATACTCAGAAAAACTCTGAGCTCTGAGCGGGACTCGAACCCACGACCTTCTGAATGCTAGCCAGACGCTCTAACCATTGAGCCACCAGAACTCAGATAGCGGAGCAAGGTTAATTAAGGTACTTATACCTTAGACTGTGCCCAGTCCTCTAGGAACGAGTTCCAACCGCTCGGTTACAAGTACTTGTTGGTCTACGAGTTTTTCTGAGTATTACTAACTAACACAGCTTGTACAGCAAACAACAATTATTACTAACATCAAGCTGCAATTTCTGAAACTAACAAATCACTGAATGTTGTAAGTTGCATAAAAAATGGCACTGCGTAGCAACTTGCGATTTTGTCATTTTTGCCGTGTTGCAAGTTGCAAGAAAAGTTGGATATGGGTTCTACTTTTTGGTGCAACTTACAACAAAAATCGCAAGTTGCTGAACATGTAACACCCTTCCTGCAACTTGCGATTTTTTTTTCATATGTAAATTTGTTGAAAGTTGCAAGAAAAATCACATCATGTAACAGCACCTTAAGTCCTAGACTTGCTCCAAGTCCGCCTCTTAGCGCTAGTTTTTGCGGGCGGGTGGAAAGGCGGGAGAGCGGAAAAGCGGGAAGAAAGAGGCGGACTTGTTTCGCTTGCAGGTTTTTGAATCTAATTAAATATTCTGGCGGGAAATCACTGAGATGTACATCGCCCTGTTTTGACGTGTTTCGGGTTGTCGTACATGCAATGGAAAGTGGTTCTATCCCTACTAAAACGTTTTCAAGAGTCTGTTTAACTCCAACTTCCAAAGATAGCACTTGCATAGCAATTTAGCCTGAATATAATTACTTCCCGAATTACGTCACCGGTCGAAAAATTCACCAGTGAATTTTGGTGCGCAGCAGGTGGGAATAGTCCTTTTCAACGAGGAACCGAAAGGTCAAAAATGTTTGAAAAGGACTTTGAGAAAGTCTACTTAAGTCCTGGCTTTTAGTCTGAAAATGGCCACGCGTGCACTTGGTCACTTAGACTGGGAAAAAAGGTTGTCCGACCATGCACTAAACTTAAGATATCCCCATTTGGCTTCGGGTATAGTTATTTCTCACTGATTTATATTGATTTATATTCGTAACATATAAAATATTACACTAAAGTATAGACTCAACGTCAGTAGAAACAATCTATATACATTGATTATGAGTTTATGTCCAAAATATCTCAGCCACCCAAGGTATAGTTTAACACAACTCTAGCTTAAAAGGTTTTGAACGCGTATATACAGTAGCTTAAAATTTTACTGTTTGGCACGACCCAACGTTTCGATGATCGTTCAGGGATGATCGTTGTGAAGAAAGGTCCCACTTTATGCTCTCAAAAAGAACAGATCAGTGATGACGTTATTTATCAAGAAAATGTTATATAATAAGCCGACGACGTCCTTTAAACAAAATAATTCTTTTCGCAAAACAACAAGAATGAATTTTTGTCCCTAGAATAATCATAACGCCGTCCTCGTTCTCTATAAACAACGCCACTTATAGCATTTTCACGTCTTCAGGACGACGTTAACGGCCAAAAGATGACAACTGTTGCTTGAGATTGACTTCAATACAGACACTGGGATCATTTTAGCAATGCTGGGTCGTTTTGGAAGTCATTAAACTAGCTTCCAATATAATAGTTAACTGCATATGACTTCTTCAAATTGTAAAGTTTATGTTGCATCTTAAAGTCCCTAATAATCTAATAGGCCGCCGTCTTTTAAACAATTTAATGTGTGGTGGGTGCCATTAATATTAAGAAATGATATATATGCCTACCAATTCACAGTACCATCAAAGAAATTGTTTGGAGGTTTTTGTTAAGACGTCGGTCTACTATAGCTGTGCTTTTCTCAAGGCTGATGACAACTTTTTCGACAGAACACTTCTCTATTACCAACTTCGCGATATCTTCTATTGACAAATCGTTTATGAACCTAACGGGATCACCAACGTTGGGAGTTGTAACATCCTGAACGCCTTTCAAAGTTTTTAAGGATTCTGTAATTGTTTGTTTCATTTCTAAAACCTGAACGTCGTTTCCGTTTTCCAAGGCTTGTTCCGCGAACGTGACGCCACGATTGCAAGTTGACTGTGCCACTTCTAATTCTTCATTTAAGACTTGGAGTTGACTTTTTTGATCATCTGCTAAGACATTTTCTCTGTTAATCAAATGTTGCGTTTGAGTCCGAATTTCTTGTTCCAGTTGTGTAAAAAACGTGTTTATTTCATCAATAGTTGCTTTACTTTTGGCATCTATATCTCTGGTCATTTTTTCTACATTTTCTAGCCCTGTCGATATCCTGTTACGTCTTGCTTTTACGTCTTGCAAAAGGCAGCCTACTTCCTTTTTTGTTTTGCCCGCACTCTCTTTCACCGGCAAAATTTTATGTTTTTTATGGTCGACAACGCTGCACACCATACATATTGTCATTTGACACGTTTCACAGTAGAGTTCTATAACTTTTCCGGGATGTTTCTTGCATTTCATAATTCTGGCGTTATCCGAAGGCTTATTGGTCTTTACTTCATCCTTCGAAAGGAGAGAATGTGATTTTGTGTTGAGGGATCTTTTGTGGGCTTCGGTGCAGACATGGCACAGAAATTTCAAGCACTCGCAGCAACGTGTTTCGAAGGGTTTGTCTTCGTCACAATTGTCCCAAGGAATCGCTGTTGATTTGGTGTCATCGTTCAAAGCCAGGGTCGCCAAGATGTTGTTAGCAATACAATTAGAAGGCAAAGAAGAAATATCGGCGGGACCATCAATCTGTAGAGAATTAGCTTAGGGTTAGAAGAAGAGCAAGAATGCCAAAAGAATGTCAAGAAAGATATGAAGGACAAGAAAAACAGGAAGGACAAGAAGACATGAAGGGCAAGCAGGACAAGAAGGACGAGAAAAACAACAATGAGGACAAAAGGACAAGAAAGACAAGGAGGGCAAGAAGAGCAAGAAGCACAAGAAAGACAAGGAGGACAAGAATTAAGGACAAGAAAGAGAAGCAGGAAAAGAAGAAGAAAAAGGACAAAAAGAAAAGAACAGTAAGGACAAGAAGGACAACAAAGTGAAAGACAGGAAAGACAAGAGGGAGAAGAAGAACAAGAAGGACATGGACGATAGACAATAAGGAAAAGAAAGACAAGAATGACAAGAAAGACTGGAAGGAAAAAAAGAACAGGAAGGACATGAAAGACGAGAAGGGCAAGAAGAACGTGGCGAAGACAAGAAGGACGTGAAAGACAGAAAGGACAAGAAGGAAAAGGAGGACAAGAACGACAAAAAGGAGGAGAAGGAGAACAAGAAGGACAGGAAGAACAAAAAGGACCGAGGAAGAAACGAAAGGACAAAGAGACAAGAACTTAAGGGAAGGCAAAAAGGGCAGGAAGAACAAGAATAGAAGAAAAAAAGACAAGCGGGACATGCAAGTAGGACTATAGAAGGACCTTCACTAACCTTCACTGGCACTCGACACTCTGGACAAGTCAAACCAGCTTTGTTTTTATCGGAAAGATTTACGATGCATTGATGACAATAGGAATGAAGACAGGGGAAAACCTTAGGATTTTTCATTTGCTCCAGACAAATGGGACATTGTACGAGCTTTTCAAACTCTTTCCGAAGAGCTATTTCTGAGAAGGACTTTGTAAACCTCCTATTCATCTTGTAACGGATATGACCCACGCTAAAACAAGATTAAGGTGATATAGAAAATATTATCGTTCTCTTTTGGCAGTGGTTTTTAACTTGTGGGTTGGGACCACTATCTTAGGGCCTGCTATGCACAGAAGACTGAGTTATCTCAGGGGTAACTAGGGTACCGGTTGGCCTCGTTCCATTGGAGAATATCGAGTTATCCTCCTTCCTTGAGATTGAGTAGATTGCTCTTGGAAATAGCTCGCTTAATTCGTGTGAACTCGCTCTAAAGCCTGGTTCTCATATGTCGCCGATCGTCGGCGATTTGTGATTTAGATGCATGTTAAAACGGGAAGTGCCGCAGCATGTTAAGTAATAAAGAACAATGCAGAAAAGCAGTGCTTTTATTCTTTTACTTAACATGCATCTAAATCATGGGTCGGCGACGATCGGCGACATATGCATGGAACGAGGCTTTGCAGTGTGTCTATAAAAATGTCTAAATTTTACACGATGCTGGTACGAAAGAGTAGCGGTATTTTGCCAGTAATTTGTGATCTTTTAAAAAGCTGTAAAATTGACTATACACAACTTTTTCACAAATCTTTGATAACACATTGGTCAGTAGTTATTTGGATCTGTGCTGATATTTGCCTTAAAGAGTGGAAAAACCCTTGCCTTTTTCCATACTGATGTGTACATTCACTATCATCCATGCAGTATCACCAAGCCGTGTGTTGTTTAAATAGCATGCATGTCTCGTCAACGTATGGATGGTAACAACAGGCAATTCATTATTTTCTCCCGTTAAAATGCGCCTAATGTTCTGTTCGAATCAATAGGAACATTTAAAGTTCTACTAATCCAGGCAAAGACTGAAGCTATTTCAAAATATATCGCCACTTATTAAAAGTTGACCGTTTAGCACGAGTGTGATACTTAGCGACTTAGATAAGACGTGTCTTAATCAAACCGCGACCTATTTTTTCTCGTTTAAATGGCCCTAGCGGATTCTTATTAAAGATATTAACGACATAGTCATCTCGTACCTGGCCTTCTTCCTGGGTGTTCTTCCTTTCAGTATAAACAAACTCTTGGAAGATATCGAAACACTGTAGTGTTAATGCTTATAAACAGTGAGATTTAAGAGACATATCTTTGACCACACCTTGTTGTTTTTTTCAGACGGCTTTATCAGTTTGCATATATAACCAATCCAAAACTTTGCATAACAATATGAGACCACCCACTCAACCCTTTTAACGGCTTTTAGTATTTCACTGTGGCTAACGTCAGAAGATTTTACTCGTCATTGGGAGGCCTTTAAGTTGAAAGGGTTAAAACCTACATCACTTATACTCCTTTCAATCTTGAATTGTCTTTTAGTAATTCAGTTACTTTTAGCTAACGCCAGACGAATTTTACTCGTTATTAGGAGCCCTATTGGGTTAAACGGATTATAAGTGTATGCAATTCAATTTTCAAACAATACATGCACCGTTTGAGATCCCGTTCACATTCACGATGCCGGTACGAAATGACCTAAATGGCCAAAATATGTTTGGACCCCACACACACACACACACACACTTTTTAACAAGGCCAGTAATAAAGTTATGATTAACAAAATCACTAACCCTAGCTAACCCACGACTTTGAATAAAGATATAATAAAGAAATTTGAATGCAGATATTCAATGTCCGGAAAAGTGTTGTCTTTTGAGTATTTTGTGACGTTTTTGGACTTTAGAATTCTGTAAATCCTTGTCGTAAAATGCAGGAATGGCATTTCAGAGATTCTAAATTTCAAAATTTCCCAGGGGAGCATGCCCCCGAACACCCCTAAAAATTTTGGGTACAACCCCCCACCCCACCCCACCCCCTCACCCCACCCCCTCACCCCACCCCCACCCCCACTTTTATTGTCGCTCCGACGCCACTGAACGAAATTGTCCCTTCATCGGCATCGCGTGTGAACACCTTACCGTATAATGATCATTTCATCACGGTTTTACGAAACGTTTTTTCCCTGTTTATAAAATACGGGGTAAAAGAAGCGTGATGGCGAGAATTTAATAAAAATGGAGTTAACTAAACTGTAAAAATAGTAACGGAATGAAGTGATATCGGTCTGGACACAACTCGGATCAGTTCAATCTTATAGCAATATATAAAAAAATCTCCCCTACAGAGCGTCGCATTAATTGGGTAAAAAAAAAAGAAAAGCTTGCAACGTGTTATATGTAATATAGCAAGCCGCACGAACCATTGCAGCTGGTAACATGCTGTGTGCAATTGTCAAAATCGTACAAAACAACTTGAGGCAATCGTTACACATATAGCCGAATTGATTTCTACTCTGTGCAACGTCAACTATTGCAGCAACTTGTCTCGAAGTTTGTTACATAGTTTGTCACCGAACAATCTTAACTATATTATGCCAAAACATAAGCCTATTGCGAGCGACATTTGCTTCAAACGAGTTTGCGCAGGCGCACTTGCCACTTGGTGTCATTTTACTTGCGTAATCATATATTACTGAAACATGAAGCGACGAGACTTGACATATTGAACACTGTGCATGTGTGGAAATAATACTTTCTTTCTTTGCTTTCCTGATGTCTGATCCTCGTCTCAGATGTGTTCTGTGTGTTCACAGACATAGTTATTGGTCAGTAATGTCGCTGGCAAGTATCTTGATATTATATACACTTACAATCGCACACGCCGTTAATAATAGTTGTGTTCGAGGTTGTGTTGATATTTAATACCTGAAGGCTGAAGAGACTCGACATATGAACGCTGTGTAAGTCGTGTTTTGTTATTGCAAATTGTGTTTTCTATCGGAGAATTGGATTGTGTTTTGACTTTTGTCTGTGACCAATGTGTTTAATAGACTTTAGATCTTAGCACTGCATAGCACTGTGATTTTGCAGTAGCCTGAGTGAACGCCTGACCAGGCGTCTTGTATTGTAGCTATAGTCAGCTAATTTCTTACTAATTTCTCCTGACGAAGGGCCTTCGCTCGAAACGTCGAGAAGATTTTTCTCTGTTTTTCAGGCCAACGTGACTTAACCCTGGTAATATTTGGATTTCAACCATGGCCGACGCTGTCCTAGAAGCTTTTAGATCAATTAACAATGCCTTGCACAATGCCCAGCAAGTATTTGCTCATTAACAAACCAAATTTTGTTGAATAATTATACTAAATATAGTACAATACTTGCAAACACTTACTGGTTTATACAGACTTCAAAGAAAGGATTTCCATACGATTGCTCATGTCCTTGTTCCTTCTCATTTTTTTCTTCGTACGCTGCATCAACCGCAAATATATAAAATACAGTAATCCCAACCAGCAGCCAAAACCTGATAAACGCCGCTGAAGTCGAGATCATTGTCTAACCTTTTCAATCGCGAAATGACGGGGTCTGAATTACGCGAAAATTTAAAATTTTCCCACCAAAATGACCGCAAGGGCCCAGGCTTTGTGAATCTGCGTGTACATTTTAACATTACGCATGGCAAAACGGGGTTAAGACGCTTTAAACGCGAGTCGCAGGCGCATTCACAGTAATTTTTATACTAAACAATGCAATGTTACGCAACTTTGAGGCAAAAGTGACGGGGTTTTTTTTAACATCCAGAAGAAAGATTTACGACAAGAAATAGCGCTATAACACAAGGAATCCCAAGCCGAGTGTACAAATTGAGAATGTTTTATATAAAGCGAGAAATGAGGAATTTTAGGGAAAAAAGCCATGTTTTCATTGCGCGATTGTATTACGCGATATCAGCGTGACCTGACACCTGATACTTCTGACCTAATGGCATTACATGTTTTGCCATGGCGGTGACTTATTGACCGAGCGTGAGGTCTGTACTAGTGAAATATCGGACCGATGTTTTTTTAGTACGGAACGAGACGAGCGCAGCGAGTTGAGGTCTGTGCAAAAAACAGAGGTCCGATATTTCACTAGTGCAGACCGAACAAGCGAGGTCAATAAGTAGTTTGTTATATGGCCATAAATGTTGTGAACATTCAGTGAAAACTCGACCCATCTTTCTTGCGAACTAAATGAAAATGGCAGTCATTTTCCCATTTTTAAAGTACTTTCCGTTGAGCTAGAATCCTGAACTTTCTACCCCAAATATTTTTCAATTGCTTTTGTTTGACATATTGCTCAAGATCGTACGTTAAGTTGTTGAATAAAAAATCATCTGAAATTCTAATACTTGTGAGAAGTAAATGTTATACTATTACGAACAATGTTACGAACGTTTTGGACATTTTAAAAACGTTCACAAAACGTGGAAACTCGAACTATACATCAAATGAAAGCTTATAAAATTTCTAACAACATACCTGCACGATATATTTCAACAATGAGTAGTTCTGGAATTATAATCCATCTTGTTGCATATACTGCCATGACTGCCATTTTGTTTATAAAACTTTAATACGGTCCCGGGCGGATACGGGAAATATCCGACCGCTTATGAACCAATCAAATTACAGGATTTCCGTATTCGGACCTCTCAGCGCTGCTGCCATATAATAATGTTACATATTAGCATTGAACAGTGTTGCGCGACAAGTCGCGTGCAAAATTGCACTATATAACAAGGCTTTAGAAACAGATTAATTTGAAGTAATTGTTGGATAATATCTAAGTATACTGTTAAAATAATTTCGTTTATAATATGCATGGCAAAATTACTGCCTTCTGATTGGTTGAGAGGAGTGCAAATTAAACCGTTAAATTTATTCTGGAGAGTGCAAATTAATATTACCATGGTAACAGTGGTAAAATTCAAAATGCAACAATACAATACAATACAATACAATACAATACAATACAATACAATACAATACAATACAATACAATACAATACAATACAATACAACGCGATACAATATTTAATACAATACAATGCAATGCACGATGCAATGGAATCACGACCCGCAGTAATCGGCCTCATGCAGCTGTTGCGGTGTTCCTAACCTTGTATTTATTTAGTCAAGGTAAAGTTAAATAAAATAAAATAAATAAATAAATAAATAAATAAATAAATAAATAAATAAATAAATAAATAAATAAATTAAAAAAAAAATTAAAAAAAATGCAATTCAATGCAATAGAATGAAATGGAGTACATAGTGATTGTAAAAACCGTTATCTAAGCCGTTGAAAACTAGTGAGAAAGAAAGACTTTATCACATTTATAGATAGATATATTTAGTATCGGCTATATAGGCCATAGTTTTTCTTCGAGTTTTCCTCATGAATTATGAATTTTGAACAATTATTATATACTCAAGGGCTTTTTAAAATTTGTAAAATTTTCAAAGGGCTTATATTTGTAAAATATTTATATTGTTTATTTCAGTATTTGCTTGCTGTAGTAACTTCCAGTCTAATCATCTTCCATTTCAACAATTGTTAAAATACAATGAGGACAATTTACAGAGAAAAAAGGAAAGACCTTCTCCGAGTGGAAACAAACAATATATCAGTAGTTGTTGTAACGGAGTCCTGGCTTAATGACAGTATTCCATCTACTGCTATTAATATTGGTCAATCCTTTAATATATTTCGAAAAGATAGATTTATGCCTGGTGGTGGTGTATTGGTATATGTGCATAATGACCTCCCTACTGAACGCCTCGTGAATGTTGAAGTTAATGATAAGGAGGTACTTTGGTTACTCCATACCCCTCGTAGAACACCAAGACCGTTCAGCTGTTTAATAACAGTCGGATTATATTTTCCTCCGGGAAAATCCGCTTCAGAAGGAAAAGAATTGAATGATTATATTACGGACAATTTAGATAATTTGCTGAAGGAGAAGCCGTCGGCTGGAATCGTGATCACTGGTGACTTTAATCATCTAAATCCACGTCAGCTCTGTCAAAGGTTTGGCCTTCGTCGGATTGTAAAAGCTCCAACCCGCGGACAGAATATATTAGATCAAATTCTCACCAATATGCATCACTTATACAATGATGCACAACATTTCCCACCACTGGGCCGTTCTGACCATCAGTGTATTACCCTTACTCCTTTACAACAGCGACCTCCTGCTAAACCTATACAAAGAAATGTCAGGATGCTAAAACTAGAAAATATTAGAGCACTCGGGATCAGAATCAACCTGGAAAATTGGAATGCGGTCTTAGAAGAGGTAGATGTAGATGGCAAGGTTGAAGCTTTCAATCGAATAGTAACCGATGCCCTTGACAACTGTACTCCATGGAGACAGGTGCGAATGCACCCTTCAGATAAAGAGTGGATTACGCCGGCCATCAAAATCCATATTCGAGCTAGACAAAAAGCCTTTGTCAAGGGTAATATGACTAAGTACCAACATTTGCGCATAAAGGTTGCTGAATTAATTTCAAACGCAAAGCGCATATTTTATGAAAAAAAGGTCAGCGAAACACGCAATTCAAATCCAAGCAAATATTTTAAGAGTATCTATTCTCTTTGCGGTGCTCAAACCCGACAGTCTGCAGCTCTTAATGTTCCAAATAATGCTGAACTACAGACAATGGCGGATCAGCTTTTGGAGGCTTTTACTGCACCTTGGAAAAATCGGGAACCTACTGCCTTATTAGTCGACGACCTGCAGGAGGATCATCCAGACAGACCACCTCCTATTCCGAATATTGGCCAAGTAAAAAGTATACTTAAACATCTCAATCCAAGGAAAGCTACCGGGGTAGACGGAGTGCCTGCCTGGTTTTTAAAAAGATTCCATGAAGAATTGGCACCAATAGTACATGATATTATTTGTGCCAGTATTGTACAGTGTAAGTACCCTACCGAGTACAAACACGCGTTAATTAGCCCAGTGCCTAAAGTGAACAATCCAACAGATATTAATAATGACTTCAGACAGATCTCGGTACTACCTCAAATTGCGAAAGTGTTGGAAAAGATACAGCTTATGCTCAACCGGAACGATCTGAAAATCCAGGCCTCCCAACATGCTTTCACGGAGAACAGGTCTACAGTAACGGCACTTGCGACCGCAACCCAGGACTGGTACAACGCCACGGATAAGGGTAGCCTTTACGATGGTATACACGTGGTTTTTGTAGACTTTCGTAAGGCCTTTGACCTAGTTGACCATGCCATTCTACTGACCAAGTTAGCAGAGATGGGTGTCAACAAAAGCTTTTGGAAATGGTCACAGAGTTACCTTACAGGGAGAACTCAACAAGTTAAACTTTTGGGAATTCTGTCGAAATCCGGTCCCCGTGATAGCTGGTGTCCCCCAGGGTGGCGTTATTTCCCCGACACTTTTTAATATTCACGTTAACGACATAGAAGATTGTATTCCACGGGATCTGGCCGTAGCCACGTGTAAGTATGCAGATGACTGCACACATTATGAACTTGTATCTGCTGACTCCACAAGCCATATGCAGGATGTCGTGAAGCATTTGGAGATATGGGCTGAACTTAATAAAATGGAATTAAATGCCAAAAAAACTAAGGACATGTGGATAAGTTTTAAGAAATCCTGCCCGGAACCTGAAAGAATAAGCATTGGAGGGAAGACACTGGAGAGGGTCAAGGAGTTCAAGCTCCTTGGTGTTAACATACAAAATGACTTAAAATGGAATACACATGTGTCAGACATAGTGAAAAAAGCAAACAAGAGGATGTATTATCTAAGAGTTTGTAGGAAGGCTAATCTTCCTAAAGATGTTGGACTCACCACTTTCCTCACAAAGATCAGACCGTTGCTCGAGTATGCGTCACCAATCTGGGGAGGCCTACCTGCCTACCTTGAGGAAGATATCGAAAGAGTGCAGAACAGATGTCTAGACGTAATTGGCCTACCCAGGAACACTGTTGACCCATTAGCACTCAGACGAGATATTTCAACGAGCAAAGAATTTAAACGTTTTATGAAATTCAGTGAGCAGTGGTGTAGGCGATTTTTAGAGGCACCAATAGATCAAACACATGAATTAAGGTCAAGTACATCCTTTAGAGTACCAGCTTCACGTACAAACAGACATAAACTATCTTTTACTGTCAGAGGAGCAAAATTGAACGGTAGCTCGTAGATTGTATATATCTTTTAATGTATTTTAAACACCTTTTACATAGTATATTCCTTTTTTAAATACTTTTAAAACATCCTTTGGATTATATATACCTATTAGCTTTAGCGTACTAGAATTGAAATGTATATTATTATATTATGTATATTATTATATTATGTATATTATTTATAGTATTATTATGTAATGCTGTTGTAATTCTCAAGCTAAAGACGGCAAATAAAGTTATTAAAAAAAAGTACTTATTCGTGTAATGCTAAATAGTGATGATGAATTTCTTCCAGCGGGTCGAGTGGTTAATTGCTTTTCTTCCATGTCAAGCTCTACGGAAACGAAACGAATCTTGTTGGCAAGACCAGAATAAACCCATTTCTTTGTTTCTCCACTTTTCACGCTCTCTTCGGAATAATCGTCGCTGTCTTCGATGCCACCAACTTCGAACGTTGGTCCTTCTGGAAGACACTCGTCCTTTGTCTGAATATTATGAGTGATTTGTACTTTCCATTTGTGAATTCCCGAAACAATTCCCTGATTGCCAAACCTAAAGCAATATTTCCCTACGTCGCCCTCGCCGGTCATTGTGAATCCACCACTAATTAAGAACCCACTGCCGTGATTATCATCAATATTCCATCTCACAACTTGCTCTAAGGAGCAACCGGGAGCAATACTGCCATTTATGATCGCTTCAAAATGACACACCCCAAGTTCGTTGACAACGAAAACGACCTCGTGTGACCCATTGTCGTTCTCTATTACCTCGATGTCGCTAACGTTCACTCCATGGAAACTGGGCTCGATTTTGTCTCTGCCTCCTCCGGATTTAATGCTACGCCCACCTTTGTCTCTGCAGACAATCTCCACGGCAGACTTTTCGCCTACTTCTAGAAAAGCTCCGCGGTTCTTCGATGTTGCTGTACACTTCTCCGGGCATGTCTCAACTTCCTCGACAGAACCCGATTCCTGTATCACTTTTCTGATATCCACCAAAGACAAATCGCCGTTTAAGAACCGAACGGGATTTCCAATACTAGGATCGATTTCATTCTGGACGTCTCTTAATTCTCTTAAACGTTGTGTAATTGTTTGTTCCATTTCAATTATTTGGACGTCGTTTCCGTCTTTGAGAGCTTTCTCCGCGAAAGTTACACCCCGATTGTAAGTTAACTGCGCCATTCTTAATTCGTTGGTAAAAGCCTGAAGTTGACTTTCTTGATGATTTGCTAAAGAGTTTGCCGTTTCAATCAAAGCTTGCCTTCGAGTTTGGATTTCTTGTTCAAGCTCTGTGAAAAACTTGTTTATTTCAGTAAGAGTTATTTGTCTTCTCGTGTTTATATTTTCGTTTAGTTCTTGTGCATTTTCTAGTCCCTCGACAATCCTGCTATACTTTGTCTTTACGTCTTGCAAAAGATACTTTACTTTTTCTTTTGCCTCAATCGCGCTCTCTTCCAGAGACGAAAGTTCATGTTCTTTATGTTCCGAGTTCGCGAGGCTGCCCATCATGCAAATGGTCATTTGACATGTCTTGCAGTAAAATTCCACGACTTTTTCCGGGTGCTTTTTGCACTTGATAAATTTCGCATTATCCATAGGCTGATTGGATTTCAGTTCATCTTTCGACAGGAGAACATGTCACTTTGTATTGCGGGATCTTTTATGGGATTCGGTGCAGACGCGACAAAGGAAACTTAAACAATCCTGACAACGTGTTTCGACAGGGTCGCCTTCGGCGCAGTTGTCGCAAGAAAATGATGTTGATTCTTTGTCGTGTTTCAAAGCCAGTGTCGCCAAGATGTTATTAGCAAAATAATCGGTAGGCAAGGAAGAAACATCGGATGTATTGCCAATCTGTGGAAATCAACGCATAAATATATATGTATAATAACGACGTGGCGATGCACAATATAACAATGTAACAGTGTAAGAATGTAACAGCTAGTGTAAGAATGTAAGCATAAGAATGTAAGAATGTAACAGTGTAAGCATGTAAGAATGTAACAGTGTAAGAATGTATAAGAATGTAAGCATGTAAGAATGTAAGAATGTATAAGAATGTAAGAATGTAACAGTGTAAGCATGTAAGAATGTAACAGTGTAAGCATGTAAGAATGTATAAGAATGTAAGCATGTAAGAATGTAACATTGTAAGCATGTAAGAATGTATAAGAATGTATAAGAATGTGAGCATGTAAGAATGTATAAGAATGTAAGCATGTAAGAATGTAACAGTGTAAGCATGTAAGCATGTAAGAATGTATAAGAATGTAAGCATGTAAGAATGTAACATTGTAAGCATGCAAGAACGTATAAGAATGTATAAGAATGTAAGCATGTAAGAATGTAACAGTGTAAGCATGTAAGAATGCATAAGAATGTGAGAATGTGAGAATGTAAGCATGTAAGAATGTAAGCATGTAATAGTGTAAGCATGTAAGAATGTATAAGAATGTAAGAATGTAACAGTGTAAGCATGTAAGAATGTAATATAAGAATGTAAGCATGTAATAATGTAAGCATGTAAGAATGTACGAATGTAGGCATGTAAGAATGTAACAGTGTAAGAATGTAAGAATGTAACAGTGTAAGAATGTAAGAATGTTACAGTGTAAGAATGTAAGAATGTACGAATGTAAGAATGTAACAGTGTAAGAATGTAAGAATGTTACAGTGTAAGAATGTAAGCATGTAAGCATGTAAGCACTAAGCATACATGCATGTCTTACCTTTGTTGTCACACGGCACTCTGGACAAGTCAAGCTAGTTTTGCTTTCTTCAGCGAGTTTTACAATGCATTCATAACAGTAGGAATGAAGACAGGGGAAAACTTTCGGATCTTTCAACTGCTTCTTACAAATAGGACATTCTACGAAATGTTCTTCAGGAGACGAAACTAAGCTTGACGAACACGTCGACATGGTGTTGTATTAGTTAGAAATATGACGAATACTATAAAGGAGTTTAAAAACATTGGTTAGTACACAGAGTGTCAGACGAAAATAGCAGTACAAACACATTCCATTCGTGATTTATATAAAGTGGATCCCTGGAGTTCCATATTCAATCGTACGGTCTTAGTAGCTCAAGTTTTTGAACCCGGGTGGCTATAAAAGTTACTGCTTATTACCCAAAGTTTCGACACTTGTGATCTATAGTCTTTATCAAGGACGGGTGATTGTTGTGAAAACAGGTCTTATATTTATACACTCTCAGATTTTACTTTGTCTAAACGCCAGACTATCTCACTCTGTCTAATCATGCAAATGCCGGATTATGTATTGACCCTTTACCGCGGGCATGGTTACTATTTGGCAAGTTATTACTTTTACTCTGGCCAACACCAGACGATTTTATTCGTCAAGTGGAAATCTCCTGGTAATCTGCCCAGTAAGGGGTTAATAGACATACTTTCCGATCAAGCTAAATCTGACCCATGAACAAATGGTACGACGGATTATTTAGTATATACAACGAAACTATCTGCATGTCTACAGTGTAACATTATTGAGGACTTCATGCAGCTGTGGATTGTCTGACTCCAAATTAAACCCACCAATCCTAATCAGTAGTCAGAAAATGTACGTATGCCTACCTTCTTTTAGTTTGTATTAATATATAGTGAAAAAACTCCAGCCAAGTGACCAATACGCCGTTTCTTCTTAATAAAAACGCGAGATCCAAGAGACAGATCTAGAATTCATGCATTCACACCATTTTATTTTGAGAAGAATTTTCAATTTGCATAATCGTTTCAAAAATTTTCAAAACACATTAGGAGGTAGCCTGCGTGCAGCCTCTATCAAATTCTCCATAACAAATCGTAATCCTAACCCATTAACCCACAGCCAGTAACCCTAAACCTCAATGATCATTTAGCATACACTTGAAGCTCTTGTAAGCGACCATCTCGCAGATGTTGAAAGGTGGGCGTAACTAGAGCTGATCAAAAAAATTTTTTTTAGGTAAATCACTGTAACTATTCTAATTTTTTCTAGCTGAAATAGCGGGAAGGGGAGAGAGGGGGGGGGGGGGGAGTTAGCCATCCAATCCACCAAATTAGCGCCAAAGAGAATTGATTAATAGAACATCTGTAATCGAGTGAAATGCCCAATATTACTTCTAATATACCCAATTCTCTCCTGGCATTACCACCTCAATATATACAGAACTCACGGCAGCGGCCTCCGTGGCTCAGTGGTCAGAGCATTGCACTAGAATCGCAAGGTCGTGGATTCAATTCCTGCTGGAAGGCCGGTGTAGTTGCATTTTTTGCAACTGGTCCCGGTTTGGTCTTATAATGTATGTATTCTCCTTCACCAAAAATACCCAATATTACTTCTAATGATTAATAAAAAGCTGCTTACACCAATTATTGAAGTCCTAAATAATTTACCGATGTACAGTTATATGGCTGGCTCAACTTAAAGGTTTAAAAAGACAAACATGGCGGCGAAATTGTCTTCTTCGAGTCCACCCAGCTCGCCACGTCATTTGGCCAGTTTATCAAGAATGGGTAAGTAACTTACTATGTAGACGTTATGGCAATGATTAAGACGTATTTATTTAGTTTTTTAATATTTTTTAAGGCTCTTGGGATGCCGAGGAAGACACTCAGAATTTGTTTCAAAAACACTCGGTTGAAGAAATAAGAGAATTGGAAAAAAGAGCGAGGTTATAGTTACATAGATACCGTAATTATTCGAATAAACGCCTCCCTCGAATAACGCCGCCCTCGAATAAACGCCGCAGGAACAAGCAAAAATATTATTAAACGCCGCCCTCGAATAAACGCCGCACCTGAAGCGCCAAAAATTTAATAAACGACGCGGCGTTTATTCGGTACTTATGCATTGAACCTTCCAGCTGACGGCTCAGAAGATGATGCGATTCACTGTTTCAAGGAGGGACAGCCGTGCAACACTGGACAAGCCGTCCTGAAATCACAACTGGATATTCTCGACGAGCCAGAAACGAATCCTTTCGACACTGAAGAATACACGTCTTCCGATGTTGAAGAGGCATGCCCTACTATTCAGCTGTTAGACTCGGACCACGAAGGAGACAGTGGCATTGAAATAGAATGAAACTTAGTCATTATATAAGACAGTGAACAGTTCAATTTTCATATATATTTATATATATTTAAAAGACATATGAATTTTATTCTTAGTTTTTTAATAAATTCACAGTTGTTGTTACAAAATTTGCAATAAACGCCGCCCTCGAATAAACGCCGCCCTCGAATAAACGCCGCACCTGAAGCGCCAAAAATTTAATAAACGCCGCGGCGTTTATTCGAATAATTACGGTACCTTTATTTAACACTTTGAGGCCTGGACCTCTCCCCATGCTGAATAAAGTCGTTGGGCGTTAGCCAGAATAAGCCTTAAAGACTCGTTGTCAGGCTTCAAAGTGTTAAATAATAGGGTAACTCCTCATCCAGCTTATAACAGATTATAAAGCTGGTATCAATACCAACTAAACAAAGCTATTAAAATTATTTAATTATATACTAATGATATAAAATACATGTATACTAAAAAGTATTTACATATAGGCTGAGGCTGTTAATGCTGGTCTATAGCTGCGTTTTAATACACTGCAAGCCATGGCCTGGCCCAAGGGTAAATGTGTCGTGTTTACACTGGCACAAGCCAGTTTACACTGAAAGTTTACACTGTTTACACTGAAACAGCAAATGTCCACTCTTGTGTAAAAAAAAATTACTTTCTTGTCATCTACTAGCCTGCATGTGCACAGTGCAAGCCGGAATTACAATTGGTAATTCAGGCTGTGCATAGGCTAGCCTTCTACTGCACTAAAATTACCTTAGGATCGACATCACCATGTAATGTTATGTCAAGCTTGTACAAGTTTTCTCCTTGTGCTCCCTGCCCACAGTCTACAATGTACCAGTAATATATTATTTTAATCTTACTTAATTGGTACAAATTTAAGTTGTTTTTAGGCTTTTTTTGTGTCTTTTTGTTAGTGTCAAGACACTGTAATTACTGAGCTACACTGGTACAGGAACTCAAATGGTTTGAATGCATACAGTAGCTTAAGTTTGATGTATGTGTAGCGTATAACAACAGGTACGATAACAACAGATATGTTTAATAATTATTGTCCAACACAAGTCAAAAATGACTATTAACAGCGGATATTCCCAAGCTTAACTAGTCGTAACTTACACTTTAGGATCTCTCTAAAAAGTCCGTTGCTGACGTTTTTATAACTGTCTACTAATATTTACAAACGTCATGTTTGTTTACATACGCCATGTCTAAAGGCTACCGAATCAAAAGCGATAGCAACGTAACATTACCTCCCACTCTAAAAAAAGGACACGTCCTCGTGTCCAGTACAACTTAAAATTAATGATATTGAAAAGTTAATACAGTGATAATTAATCAAAATATGTTCAACGCATTTTATAATCTTTTGTCCATCGGGGCGCCCTCGTAACTCGTCTTGCTCGTTCAGCTTTCTTTGTCATATGCGTTCCTTCGCTGGTTTCCCGTTGTTGCAGTTGTCGTTCTTCTTGCCCATCTTGGTACAAGCCATTTCGCCAGTCCACCTCCTCCTCCCAGAAATTCATGGTTGCGTCGTCTGACTCCTGGACGTATCCTGCATTCCTCGATGTTCCAGATCCGGACCCTGTCTGTTCGTACTCCTGCTGTTCGTCTTGACTGCTAGAACTTTCTACTTCGGAATCAAACAATTGTGTGGGACAAGGCTTCAATCGATTAAAGTGAACAACTTTTCTCTTCCGACCACCCTCCAACTGGATTCGATAGACCACATCCGAAATTCTCTTGACCACTTTGTATGGACCGGTCCATGGGCGGTACAACTTCCTACCATGGCCTTTGGATGTGTACGGCTGGTGCATCCACACACGATCCCCTTTTTGAAAAGCAGAGCCAAAAACTTGTCGGTCGTAATAATCTTTTTGCCGTTTCTGTGCTAATTTCGTTCTGTTCCGGACTTCTTCGTAGGCGTTCTCCAGACGTTGACGAAGGTTAGATACGTATTGTTCGGAAGTCTCTTTCCTACTCGCCGCTCCCCCAAACATAATATCAATTGGAAGCTGAGTTTCACGTCCAAACATCATGAAGTACGGTGTGTGCTTCGTGGTTTCGTGCGTACTTGACCGATATGCCAGCATTACAAATGGTAAGCAAGTGTCCCAATCTCGTTGATTCTCAGAAACGTATTTGGAAAGCATGGACTCGAGTGTTCTGTTGAAACGTTCAACCATGCCATCAGACTGCGGATGGTAAGGAGTCGTTCTGGTCTTCTTAATTCCTAATAACTGGCACATTTCTTTGATAAGATTTGACTCAAAATTACGACCTTGGTCTGTATGCAATTGGGATGGTACACCATATCTGCAGATGTATTCTCTCACAAGCGTCTGTGCTACTGTTGAAGCTTCTTGGTTTGGCATCGGTAAGGCTTCTGTCCAGCGGGTAAAATAATCACTGATTACCAATATATACTTATTTCCCAGATCAGAAGGAGGAAATGGACCAACAATGTCCATGGCTATTCTTTCACCAGGGTAACCAACTCTGCTGGGTACAAGAGGTGCCCGCGCCTTTCCTTGTGGGTTATTCCTGGTACTACACTCCTTGCAAGATTTGCACCACGCTTCGACATCGTCACGTAACCCATGCCAGTAGAATCTTTCGCGAACTCTTGCTACCGTCTTAGTTATTCCCAGATGACCACAGGTAGGGTTGTGATGTAAACAATTGAGGACCATTGGTACAAGAGATCGAGGCACAACCAGTTGTAACTTTGTCGTATTACCGTCGTCTGATTCCCAGCGACGATAAAGCATACCATTTTGCAAATGCAGTCGGGGCCAGTTAGACCACAGGCTTCGAACTGCTTGACTTGTTCCTTGGATATCAGCTGAAGAAGGTCGGACGCCATCTCCTACCCCTTTTATCACCTGACCGATTGTCACATCGTTTCGCTGTTCTGCTCTAATTTCATCAGCTGGTATTTCGCCTAGCCAGTTAGATTGCTCCGTCATTGCACTTGTAGGTTTCTCGACAGAGGTGACTTCTCTAATGTTGCCATTCTGTGTAGGTCCCTCGTCGCCTTGTGCTCTTCTGGACAAACCATCTGCATTCCCATGTTTCTCACCTGGGCGATGCTCGACGACAAAATCAAACTCTGCTAGCTGCTCTATCCAACGCGCAACTTGACCTTGTGGCTCCTTGAAAGACTTTAACCATCTCAGTGCGTTGTGATCCGTCCGGATGGTAAACGACTTTCCATACAGGTAGTGACGGAAATGTCTAGTGAATTCGACCATGGCTAACAGTTCCTTCCTCGTTGTAGAGTAACGACGTTCCGGTTTTGTGAGAGTCCGACTACCATACCCGATCACCCGTTCTTCATTCCCTTGAACCTGTGAAAGGACCCCGCCGATTCCATAATCACTTGCATCAGTATCTAGAATGAATTCTTTGTCGAATTGAGGATACGCCAGTATGGGTGAATGGCTCAGCTGTTGCTTGAGTTTGGTAAATGCCTCCTGGCACGATTTACACCAAAGGAAAGGTTTGTTTTTCTCGGTCAGTCTATGCAAGGGTACTGCGATGTCGGCGAAGTTCTTGATAAACCGTCGGTAGTACGAAGCAAGTCCCAAAAAACTACGTAATTCTCGTACGTTGGTTGGTGTTGGCCATTCCAAGATCTTATCGGTCTTCGATGGGTCGGTCGACACACCATTCTCGGACACAACGTGGCCTAGGTATGTTACTTCACTCTGCAAAAATCGACATTTCTGCGGCTTCAATTTCAATCCGGCGTCTCGTAGTCGTAGAAAGACTTCCTCTAGTCTTTGAAGATGTTCTGTAAAGTTCCTACTGTAGATAATAACGTCGTCCAGGTATATGAGGCAAATCGACCACTGTAATCCAGTTAAAACGAACTCCATTAGACGCTGGAAGGTGCTTGGGGCGTTGCACAAACCAAACGGCATTACGTTAAATTCGTATAGGCCTTGGTAGGTGGTGAATGCTGTTTTCTCGCGGTCGCCAGGGTTCATCTCTACTTGCCAGTAGCCGCTAGCCAAATCAAGAGTAGAAAACATCTTGGCTCCAGCAAGAGCATCCAAAGTATCATCGATACGAGGAAGAGGATAAGCATCTTTCTTCGTAATGTCGTTAAGTTTCCGATAGTCCACACAGAAACGGGTGCTTCCATCCTTCTTCTTTACCAAGACAATTGGGGCTGCCCAAGGGCTGTACGATGGACGAATTACCTTCTGGTCAACCATGGTCTGAAGCATGTTCTCGACTTCTTCTCTACGATGCCCTGGTAATCGGCGTGGAGCTTGTCGAATTGGAGCTCTGTTTTCAGTGTTGATCTTGTGAGTGATCTTGCTCGTGCGTCCAAAATCATCCGGACCCTTGGAGAAAATATCTTGAAATTCTCCTAGTAGTTGTTTGAACTTTGACGATTCCCCATCGGTTAATTTGGACATCTCTGATTGGGCTAGAAGTTTCTTGACTACGTTCTGTACCTGTCCGTTAGTCTGTGGTACGTCGTCTTTCGTTTGAGTCCGAGGATTGTTTGCTGCAGGTATTTCCAAGACTTCGTACATCTCCGCTCCATTTTCATCCGGTTGTCCGTATTCTTTCAGTGGAATAAGTGTTCCTACTTTCGAGTTCTTGTACAATGTAACTGGCGTTGGTGCCATGTTAATCACCCGTACAGCTATTTTGTTTCCTCGTGGTTGGACGACAGTGCGAGCAAGTGCCACCTCTGGTTGTCTCTTGAAGGTCATGTTAGGTTCAACAACGCCAGGAAAATTTACAGATGCTTTGCTGTTTGGACGGGTAACTTTCGCCGGTAGCACCATTTCATGTCTGCCAGGGATAACGACGGTTTCTGCCAGTGATACTCGACAAGTGTAACGGACGCTTTGTTGCGTTTTTGAGAATATAGGCGTTGCCTGGCCTCCTCTATTTGTCACTAGGTGGTTAGTGCCAAATTGGATTGTGAATTCGTGTTTGCGGAGGAAATCTACTCCTAAAAGACAATCATGAGCTATATCTTCAGCTACTAGGACTGGGTGAAGTGCATTAATTCCTGCGACGGTAATGTTCAAGTCAGTTTGACCTATTATCTGTAATGGATGACCATTTGCTGCGACCACGGGTGGCCCTTGTTGAAGAGGTCCATAGCGTGATGCCACTTTTTCCCATACGCGCCTATGAACTAGTGTTACGGCCGACCCAGTATCCACCAGCATACTGACGGTCACTCCTCCGACCTCTCCCATCGTAAAAATAGCTGACTCAGGACTCACACTTTCGTTTCTCTTTACCAAATCACTATCCTTACTTGTTTCAAGTACTGTTTGCTGCGGGGTCTTAGCTTCTCCGACTGACGCGCGACCCTTCACTCGGCTGTCGTTTCCCTGTGTTTCTGGGCATCTTGCCTGGTAGTGTCCGCTCTTTCCGCAGTTCCAACAACCATTTCCGTTTCCTCTCTTCCGGTATTGGCCCCATGATTGTCCCTTGTTACCAGACCTCCCTCGACCTTCGTTTAGTTTCATGACCGCCATCATTTCCTTCATTGCAGCTGTGTTTTGTTCGATGATTTTCAAGCTTTCTTTTAGGACGTTTTCTACGCCGTTGGTTTTCATGGTTGCCGATACCTCTGGGTTTGTCTCTCCATTGACCTCGGTGGCATGTACTGCTTTAATTCCCCGTCGATCCTCGGCTTGCTCCATTGCTTCAATCTCACAGGCCACTTCCACAGCTTCATCGAGTTTCTTTGGTCGGAATTGACGTACTTTCAGACGAAATTCCCGGTTATCTAGTGCATCTAAAAACTGGTCACGGGCCAGTTCTTCTCGTAGCTCTCCTTCAATGGTTGGGTACGCCAAAGCAGCCAGGCGACGAATCTTGTTTGCTAGGATATGGAGTCCTTCGTCCTTTGCTCGCTTGATGAACTTGAACTCTGACTTGTAACGGTCGGTGTATTTCGTTGTGTCGAATCGAGTTGTCATTGCTTCTTTTAATTGCTTGTAGTCCTGCCTGGAAACGGCTGGAATATCCCGATAAACCTGTTGTGCTGTTTTCTTCAATCGTACAGCCAAGAACGAAGCCTTCGTCTTGTCATCCCATTCATTTATCGACGCGCACAGCTCGAAATTGGCTAGCCAGTCCGACCAATTTTCCTCTCCTGTATATTGGTCAGGCATAACCAGAGGTCTTGCAATCTTTGCTGGTTCAGGAACTTCTTGGGCCATATCTTCCGATGACTCCTCCGATGAGTGAGATGAGGTGCTTCTCGTATTCATTTCTTTGAAATATATCGATCCCACCGCTGCCACCAAATGTAGCGTATAACAACAGGTACGATAACAACAGATATGTTTAATAATTATTGTCCAACACAAGTCAAAAATGACTATTAACAGCGGATATTCCCAAGCTTAACTAGTCGTAACTTACACTTTAGGATCTCTCTAAAAAGTCCGTTGCTGACGTTTTTATAACTGTCTACTAATATTTACAAACGTCATGTTTGTTTACATACGCCATGTCTAAAGGCTACCGAATCAAAAGCGATAGCAACGTAACATATGTATATGACATTTTACTCTGCAATGTGCAAGTATGATGAGTGACATAACAGTTTATATCATGGTGTATATTGTTAAAAGAGATTATTATGCTAGCCTTCTTTTAAATGGATTTTCTCACAATTAATTTGAGTATGTTTCAGTTTTTTATTATGACAGGCCATGACCCCCATGTTTTGGTGGATGCAAAAGTTTATGTGAACCCGAGGTGTAGGTTTTTTGCATCAGGTTATACAAACACATAGGTACCGAATATAAGGTGTACATTTTCTTTTATGAAATGAGACCAAGAAATGTGCTGTGATATCACTACCATGTTTGCAAACTTTGCATAGTCTCATATAAATGCAGTAATTGACCAATCACAGCATGTGTAAGATGCAACCTATTCTAATATAATAATTACATTAAATTTATAAAATTTGTTCACGTAGATCAGAGGCATAGGAAGATGTTTTTGGGTTAGGTAACCACTAAAGATTTCTGCTTTCCTATTAGTTGAAACTTTCATGCATTCAAGGCGTGTGCATACGTACAAGTGGATTTAGCCCTGAATGATGCAAGATTGTAATTATAGTGGTTACTTAACCTGGCCCATATTTCTTTTGAAATTGGGCCAGGGTCCTTGCTTCCTACGCCGGTGTAGATCATTGTTTCACCACCAAAATCGTGAATTTAATGAATTTTATTTGACTATAAAAACATATATTGCAGAAAAATTATTTGTAAAAGTCACAACAAATCATGGTATTTATAAACTATTTTCCATGTTACTATCAGAGTCACATCTCGTATCACCACATGTATATAGGATGTGGGGGGACATCTTTTTAAACATCGGTTCTCACATCTCCTTACGTTGAAACTTTAGACTTTTCACCAATTTCCAGCTCGTTTACAACCGCATTGCTAAGTTCAACAGTAAGATACAGTAAACTTCGATCTTGCGCCCACTTTACCAGAGGATTTAACACATGTCAATAGAAATTGAACCTTGGGGGTTGACTAATCTTAGGTCACCTGTGCCTCTTTCGACCTTCGTTTAAGAAATACCTAATGGGTTTCCATGTTTGGATAGCCTGATCCAAACACGAGGGATGTTGCGAGACTTTCGAAAAGCGTAAAAAAACACGAGCCGCCAGGCGAGTGTTTTTTAGCTTTCGAAAGTCTCGCAACATCCCGAGTGTTTGGATCAGGCTATCCAAACATGGAAACCCATTAGGTATTTCTTTTATAAAATGACCGACAATAAAATAACAGATTTTGTGAAAAAAAATAGTGATAGGAATACATATTCTCCCGAAATTCATCAACTACCAATCACGTTTCGCCTATTTTCCCCCAGACGCATAAACAACCAATCACATTTCGCCTTGTAACGTCTTGGTGACGAGCTGCAGGGCGAGCGAAACGAGAAAGAAAGTAATCCGAAAATTATTTTGCCGACAAATTCAACATTAAAGACGGGAATGTCAATAAAGAAGTGAACTCTGGCCATCGAAAACAGCGAATATTATTAGGAAAACGCTTAAACATTGCTAGAATCAACCGCCTCAGCGTCGGGCTCGTGGTTTTAGAGCAAATACAAGAAAAATATTCTTGGCCGTAAAAAGCCGCTGAAAGTGAAGCTTCCGAAAAAATATTTTCATCGCCAGATTTGGATTTTATGTCGAGAGCTCTTGGGTATTTTACTTCATATCGACAAAGTCTTTTTCTTTTACCAAGTGAGTTCATCAGCCAAGGAAATGAAAGGTATTTGTACAGCATGTTATTCTGTTTTAAGATCGTTTTCAAAACGTGTACTTTCCAAATCACGTTGTATTGTTTACCATATTAAAGTACGAACTACCGTATATTTTAGCAAGTTCAGCTTGGCTCTTGAACACAACAGGGCCGCAAAACAATTCCATGCTTGGTTATAGTTCTCTCACAGTATATAAACATAGTGTTGTTGTTTTTTACTGCCTGAAAAAGACTCGAAGACGGTGGGTTTTTTTAACTTTAAGATTCGTTCAGGAAATTATTTGTTTGCTTGTAATTCGACATTTAGTTCTTCGCCGTCGCTTATTTAAAACTTTTCCCTGTTGAAGCCCTTATGCACATACCTGTAGTTACCAATACTATTTTAGTAATTACAATGCTATTTTATTTGTGTCATGCAGTACTAAAAAAATTAGATTAAAGTCTATAAAAGGCGTCGCTCAAAATTGCTTGCAAATTTCCGTGTTTGGATAGCCTGATCCAAACATGGGTATTGACCAATCAGCGCTTGCGTAGCATACATGTTATTTTATAAATTAAAGTTCGTAGTTCTGAGAATTCCCAAGGTGTGTCAATTTTTGTTTTCAATGGTGTCCGAACGTTTCTGTTGATTGTTGTTCAGTTTCCACGCCATTAGTCGAAAAACCTTTGTGGTTTTAAGCTTAACCTTTTAGACTTTTGAAAAGGTGAGTGAGAAAAGGTAATTTTGACTTATATCTCTTCCTTTTTTGTGTCTACATTTATTAGGCAGCTGCCAGCGAATATTTAACTGGTTTTTATATCAATAATTTATCAATATGTGAGTGTTGTTGTGGTTGGTATTCGTTCATTATTCAGGCTTACTTTGCTTTTTCGCCATGCCAAAGGCGTACTATCTCCAGCTTTCAGTTTTGATTTCTAAATCGGAATATATATAGTAAGATGTTCATGCGGAAAAGCGGAAGCTCGGGCGGAAGTAAAGGCGGAAGTCATGACTACGTCGACTACTTTCACTTTTGGTTTGACACGTCCTTTGTATAGATGGGAGTGTTTTACTAAGAAATATGCAGTGACATATTTTCCATATCCTCACTAGTGAAGATATCGATCACGTGATTAAACATTTTCCCACCTTTTGCATTGAATCTATATAATAAAAAGAAAATTACACGCTGGCTTGAAGATATGAATTTTATCTTCTCGTGGTAAAAACGATATTTTACTCATTCGCTACACTCATTCGTAAAATATTGTTTTCACCACTCGAAGATAAAATCCATATCTTCGCACCATTGTGTAATATTCTCTATATACGTTCTTAATTTTGGAAAAAATGTGAAAGGACTGGATGGGTCCCTTTGAGTCATCCCTTTAAGCCAAAACCCCTTGAATACTAGCAAAGAATTCTGCAAAATGGCCTATTAAAAACAATATATTCTGCTTTTCATGGCCACCTGCAACCCTGCAAGCAGACACTTTATAATGATTACTTGTTGCTAGCAACTCATAAATTAAGGCTAAAGTTGAATCAAGTTTAATTTCTAAATTGTTTTTAATCAACCCCTTTTAAGCAGACATCTCTCTTAAGTGGACACCTGGGTGAGCTCCCAGCCATTTCTTTAATAAAACACTTAGTTACAACCCATTTTAAGGGGACACCCATCTTAAGTGGAAACAGACACCAATCTTGGGCTCCCATTAGCAAATTAACCTCTTATTAAGCAGACAAATCCATATCAAAATTAACCTTTTCTTTAATAACAGTAATAATCAACACTTGAGATTAACTGAGAGACCAACACTTTGAATTGTGAACCTGTTTAAGTCAGTGCTGTATTGATTAATTTGTTTTTTAGAATTATAGTGAAAGCAAACTACGTACAGTGTATGTAGAAACAAAAAGTTGATCACCACATGTAACCCCCTACTGTGCAACCCTTTCTTTTTAAGAGGATACCCCTCTTAAGCGGACAGTCCTCAGTGTTAGAGGCCCCAAAGGGCTCCACTTAGTAGGGGTTCTACTGTATAATCTGTTGGAAAGAAAGTCTGAAGCCAACTTTTCAATGATTATATGTGATATTTGATTGAAACCAAAACTTGCACTAGTTTTTGGGAATTATAAATCAGCTGATTCACAAACATTCACCCCTCCCTTTTTATAACTAAAATTTTAAGACCATGGCAAGTTATCAATATTGAATGTGACTGAAACATTTCATTAATGAAATGTTTAATGCATTATAAAATGAATAATATAATGGTATTCCATCACTGCTGTCTGACTAGACACTTTTGTTATTGTTTACACATTATATTTGAGTTTAAATTATTACCAATGTTTTTTTTATAATTTCAGTTTGACATGTTTTAAAAATTTGGATGATGGCATGTTATTTATACAAAAAATCCAAACTACAGTAGTACTTTTAACTACATAGTCAGTAAGTTGTTCCTTCTTGAATTTTGTAGACCACAAGTGTACTGTAGTTACAATGGCTGCATCCCTCCGAAGTAAAGTTGAGAAGCATTTGACTTGCTCTGTTTGTTTGGAACAACTAAAGGACCCAAAAGTTTTGCCTTGCCTTCATTCATATTGCCACAAATGTATTGTAGGTCTTGCCATGAATACAAACAGGGAAAACCAACCAAAAAAACAACGTATAACTTGTCCTGAATGTCGCACCACAGTAATGGTAAGATTTCAAGAAGCTGCAGACTAATTAAAAGAGGCTTAATATATTAATTATTAAAGGCTACATGTATGAGATCTGAACATTCGGACCCTAATACTGCTCAAGCTTCCTGTGGAAGGCTGTAGGAGGCTAAGTACTGTCATTACTGTATTTTGATATTTTGATTACCGAATGCTGCTTCAACAAAATTTTTGAGAAGGTACATGTAAATTATCAGTCGCATTTTGGTAAATATGCTTATCTCACATTTAAATGCACACCATCCAATCCCAAAATGCTCAGCAATCCCAGACAAAAATTCTCATCGCTTGGAGTTGAGACCCCCCACCATCTAGAGTAATTACAGTACATGACTGAGACAATATAGTTGACAGGATCTAAGAGCCTGTTCTCATCAGGCGAGTTTTATCTCAGAGAGTAAGATTAGCTCTATAAACTCTGAGATACATCAAAGTTAGTTCATTCCCATGTTTAAAAAATTACAGTAGGTACATCGATCACAAGAGACTGAGATCACTTTGGGTATAGGCATGGTTAATGGGATAGGATAGGTCTGAGCAATGGGTACTAACTCTAGGACCAGGGTGCATGTTCCTATCTTCATGTAACGCTTCCACCTAAGTTATCTCAGGGGGTATACGGGTCAACTTTTGATAAAATTATGCATGCCATACTTAAACTTACATGGCTCAACCAATTGTTCCCCACAGAGCTGTAAATTTTAAATTACTTGCTTCAAAAAGTAATCAATTCCTAATGTATGCAGCCTGCATGCGTTTAACTTTATGTACAGCACTGAGACATGGGCGTTCAAGAAAGATGATCTGAGTAGTACAGTGAACTGACCTTGGTATAAGTTACGATGAGGTAGTTAGAAGCTTATAGATGAGGTAAGAATAAGAGAAGTTTCAATTTTAGTGCTAAGGAGTTTTAGTATAAATACACAGGTGATTATAGAAAATCACGCGCGCTGATTGGTCGAGCTACTTCGGATTAATTCTCGATAATCACCTACAGCGTTTATTCAAAATGGCCACCACCCAAGTTGTCAATGCAACAGACGAGGAAATTGACAATTTTAAAGAAATTGTTGTTCCTAAAAGTACGAAAATGTGTATTTACACTAAAACAATTGTTCGCCTCGGGCTCAGTGAATATCGGTGAATAATAACCTCGACTTCGTCTCGGTTATTATTTACCGATATTCACCTCGCCTTCGGCGAATAATTGTTAAGTATTACACTATCTGTTGTAGAGTAATCCAATAGGAGGGGGACATTGGGGTTTTCGGTCACGGTGTTGCAGTTTCAGCATTTTTTTCATACGGTATTTTGGTAATTTCACGCTTGAGGTGTGGTATCGCGGTTTTATTCAGCCATGCGGTATGCGGTTTTCTGCATCTTGATCGACGGTATTCGGTAGAAAAAGATTGTTCGAAATTAGATTCCAGTTTGTCCAGTTTTTATTCGTTTGTGAAGGTCCTGGCATAAGATCTTGTATTAACTGTGAGCTACGGAAGATTCTGAACATGTTTGGGACTATTGTGGATCTTTGTGGACTTTTATTAAGTTCCCAAAAGTCCCATATAATCCATAGCAGGGCTTTGACTGAAAAAATACGAAATAAACAAGAGAAAAGCAACACAGCTGGGGTTATACGCATGCTAATTTCTGAGGATTTTAGGACTTTTAGGTCATTTAGCGAAGCAAGCAGTATTATATCATCAGCAGTGGCGTAGCCAAACTCGGGCCCGCCCGTCAGCTAGGCTGAATATAATTATGATAAATTTTAAATAATGCGAGACCAAAATAAAAATTTCCACAACCGAAAATACGAGAAAAGCGTCCTCAAACACAAGGTTAAGTTCTGTGCAAGGCGTGACCAGTAATGCCTATTATTACCTGACGTTTACTAAATGCGGTTTCGGTATTCCGTTGATTTTTTCGCGGAATTGCGGTTTTTGACCGATTTTTTTCGCGGTATTGCGGTTGTGGGTAGCTGTGTGTTTTCGTTCGCCAAAATTGGCTGACATTTTTTTATTGTTTTGATTGTTCATGAGAGAATATGAGAATTGTGTCATATTGTGGAATTTAAAAGTGGTCTTGAGTGAGTTTTTACAAACCAAGCAAATGAAGTTTTGGGGACCATACAACTGACCAAGCAAATGAAGTTTTGGGAACCATAGATCAACTGGGTGGTCAAAAAATCTCAAAATTTTATCACAGGGTACATAAAATGACTGCCCGGGAGTAAAAAATTATTGCCAGAGAGGGTATACATCTATATTAGAGGCCTTGTATAATAAAGAAATAGATCCACAGTTACGGCAAACCGAAAACTGCAGTTCGGGAATCAGCAGTTAGCCGTTAAAAGTTAGGAAATTTGTATGTTAATCCGTATATATGAAAATAAACGGCAATCTTAACTTGCTGGGCTAATATTTTAAACATAGCAAAATGAAAAGGCTGGAAACTGCCGTGAATTTTGAGGAACGAAATACTGATGTTTCGAGCGGAGCACTTCATAAGTTGTGAAAGGCCGTTGTGAAAATCGTAACGGCGGAATGTGGCGAAATATCACAGAATATCCATGCCAAGTCAGAAAACTCTACGCGAGTCAGAAAAATCTATACAGTGTCAGTGCGGAACGTTTAACGCTTTCCCTTAACGCGTAAAATCGTCTGGCGTTTGCTGGAGTAAAGTCAGAGTAAAATCGTCGGGTACCCGAGCTGCAGCTGACTAACTTCCATATAAACACCCCCTAAGACAGACTACTAGTCTGTCTGTCGACAGCCTTGCCATCTTGTTTCCCTTATGAGAAAGATATGGTTAACAACATTATTGCTGCGAGCCAGCTGCTCACTAATCTTGACGAGGTCTGGGCCGAGTTTATATGCGTTCACAAACTCGATTCTTAGGATTTCGTGGGCGATGATCTTCGGTAAACGCAATGTCTACCGATCAGCGGCAGGCATTATTAAAGATGGCAACAGCCGTTATTGCTGCAAATCAACAACCTAAAACTGCATAGATTGCCGTTCTTCACTTCAAGCAAGAGTGCTGACGCCATCACTCTTTAATGGCTCGATTTTATACGCGTGACGTCCATGTTGAGGAAAACGTCGCATGATTAAATTCTTTAATTGAAAATGCTTCGGATGATAACAAGTATTTTACTATTAAATAGTAAATGGTAGCAATTCGCAGCACTCCACTTTTGATAAAAACTTCTAGTTGTTTATAAAAAAATAATTAATTACTGGATGAAGGAATGAGGTTATAGGTCTAGGGCAGTCCCGGGCAGTAATTAGTACGACAGGATCAACCGTGTTGTACCTACGTATTTATAGATTGGTTGCCTTTATTTCAAATTACTATAAAATTTCATCTCCAACAGCCTGCACGAGCAGTTTAACTACAATAGTCCCAAACGATGACGTCTCAGCTCTACTGGCGTCTTCCTGTCCTTCAATGTTCCATTGCACATCCATCTAGTCTTCCTCAAACAAGTACGTTCAATACAGTTAAGCCTTATAGCGCATATTGTTGTCAGATGTGTGTATGGTCGTTTGTGCAAGTCTGAACAAATCATATTAAAAAGCATTTCTTTTTGAAGACTACAAGAAACTGGTCATGATCGATAGGGAAATGTCTATTGTGCGTGGCATTATTGAATATTTTGTTGCTGAATTTTGTTTCAGCATACTGGTATTTTTGGCAATTTTCTTATCCTTGTAAGATTTGCTAAATCGATTGGAACAAGTACACTTGTCTCACACCAAGTCGATGAAGTTTGATTGTACTCTTTTCGGACTTTTGAATTTCATTCCCAAATCCGATCTTTTGCCTCTTGAGTCTTATTATTTATGCATGATTGACGTCAAAAGGCAAACCAACCAATGAGAATTTTGCGTCGCGATTTAGGACGCAGATATGCAGTATCTAAAAATTCTATAGCATTCTTGCAGGCTCTCTTCGAGTCACTCGTCTCTCGTCTGCATTCCCTCCCTTCTCTCAAAGGGATTTTTCAGTGTATTATATATATCGGGTATCTAATTTGTCTGCGAAATTCCATTGCTGAATTGAACTTAATTTGTGAGACTGGGTTTTAAACAAAGAGAGCTTTAAAACTCCTTTTTATGTGGAAAAAAATGGTTTAAATTAAGACAGTTTCCTATGATAGCTTCCTAAAACATTTTTACTTGTACATGTAGGTTGATGATCCACAAAACCTTTCCACCTTGCCTTCCAACTTCTTCGTCAATAATCTCTTAGCAACAATGGCACTGACCGATGAAAAGGCAGCGAAGACGATTATTTGTGACAGCTGTGTTAGTGGGGATCTGGCCGAAACCCGTTGCAAGGAGTGTGGAATATTTCTTTGTCAGTACTGCACTGGCTTTCATAGAAGAACCCGTGCGACACAAGTTCACGAGCTTGTCTCCATGGATGAGCTGAAATCCAACGCTGCTCCAGAAAGCATTGCTGAGAAGATAAGATGTCCCAAGCATAAGGAAGAAGTGATCAAGCTCTTCTGCAAAACATGTCAAGTGACCATCTGCAGAGATTGCACCATTGTTGATCATCGGCAGCACGAATATGGGTTCGTAGAGGACGTCGCATTCCAAGAAAAACAGAAGTTGAAAAAGAATCTTGATGAAGTAAAGGATAGGAAAGTCCGAGTTGTGAAGGGAATATCAAGCCTTAAAAGATTTGATGAAAGTTTGATGGCTAAGGAGAAATCAACGATCTCGGAAATCAATAAACACTTTGACGATCTGGCGAAAGTTATGGCAGCCCGAAGAAGGGCATTGGTTGCAAAGGCAACGTCGTTGACAAGTTTGAAACAGAAGCAGATTCATGCTCAGCTGGAGCGACTAGAAATGGCTTTGGCAACTTGCGATAGCAGCATCGAGTTTACAGAGCAAGCTTTTAAGAATGGCAACGATGTGCAAATATTAAGTATGGAGAAATGTATTTTGCAGTCTTTGGAGAGTTTGAAGAAAGTTAAAGATCAAACACAGCCTTGTGTTTCTGAACAGATTGTGTTTTCCATCCCGTCTTCAGTGAAGAATACAGAGCAAACCTTGTTTAATGCATATGCCGTAGACGATGTTGTGGTAAGCCCTGAAGATTGCACAGCCTCATTCAACAAACCCGAATCGACACATTTGGAATTAGGAAAACAGTCTTCCATAACCGTGATTTGTAACGACAAAAAGAAGAAACGATTGAGATTCGGAGGACAGTTAGTCAAGCCAATGTTTTCCGGAGTTGAGGTCAGTAATGTGACTGTTACTGACAATAAAGATGGATCACATGTTGTGAACTTTACACCAACCAATCAAGGAGGAATGTTGAAGTTTGAAGTAACCGTCAATGGTAATCTTACTCCAGGTTGTTCTTTAACAAAAAGTGTGAAGTGGGTGATAAGCGATGTTTATGGTTGTGGTCCAATAACCAATAATGGACTAACAATGTCGGGCCAAGGTCGTAACGGAGAATACTGTTGCAGGGTAGGAGGGTGTTACTTTGAGTCTGGAGTTCATACGTGGAAAGTTCAAGTGAAAGATAACAGAAATTATTATGGAGATACTAATGCTGAGATTGGAGTCATAGACTACAGTGAAATCAATGCAAATATTGCCGTCAGCAAAAAGAAGTGGGTCCACACCGTTTCTGTCCGTGGAAACAGCATCGACATCTCGGCAAAACTTGACATGACCAATAAAACATTGAATATTTCATGGAACGGTAATCACTACTACGGCTACGGAAATTCCATGAAAATTCAATTCAACGCAGCACGAGTTTCTCCTTTTTTTTGCTGTTTATCACCTAATATTAGTCTAACACTTGTCGAATGACAATATTTCGCTGCTGTTGAAATCCACGCTAGCTTGAATAATTTGATAAATTAATGATTTTGTGTTGAAAAGAAAGTCTTGGACTTCTGTAATCTATTGTCTGAAAGAAGTATGAATCTGACTTATTCTTATATATTTTAGTTTGTATAAATCTGCGAAAACATGTTATGATTACTTAGTTGTGTTGCCGAAGGACTGGCTGAAATATTTATTTTACAACTGCAAATTTTTCAACATTTTTGTAATGAATGAAATTTTCTTAAAAGTTGTATATTTGATTCAAATTTCTATATATCTCAAAATGTATAAAAATTGAAAACAACAAAAATTTTAATTTTTAGTCTATTTCAGTATTTTTTGTGATAATTATGTTTACATGCAAGGACATAAAGGTGGCTGAAGCCAGTTCAAGTGTCTCGTTCTCTTCCAAAAACGTTTTTATAACCTATAGCAATTTCATGGTAACCTCATTTCTTCCTGACATTCTGAAAAAATTACTTTCATTTGCCTTTTTTGTGGATTTTTGGCTGGTAACATTGTGTTCCTTTGGGCGGCTCATAAATTTTGGCTACCAGCTTACCTTATGTCCATTTAAATAACCGAGGTACTTATGTAGGCCTGATCCCGACACAAACCTCATAATGTAAACTTATAGACCACTTTCATAATGGGCCACACTTTAAATATTCTTTTATGTGCATCTAAATGAGCCTTTCTGACCTCGTTATGAAGCAAAAATTATTTTGAATTACGGACACACAAACGAGGTCAGAAAGGCTTATTAAGATGCGCATAAAAGAATATTCAAATTAGTCGCTATTTTGAAAGTGGTCTATAATGTAGACGACCTTATAATGAAAGCTTGTAATGTAGACGATCTTATAATGTAAATATATAATTAGACGATCTTATAATGTAGACCATAGAGATCATATAAATACTAGAGGGGGCATCCTATCTTAATTTCGGCCAACCATGGGTAACCAATTGAACGCCGCCATCTTGGATTTTTTAGGAGGCAAACATTAGGCGCGTTGGTTGGCAAAGGACTGGGTCTAGTACATTTGCCAACCAATTGACTGAAACATCATAGGTAATGGCGGCCCCCGTGTGGTTACCAAATTTTCCCGCCAATGCCCCCTCTAGTATTTATATGATCTCTATGATGTAGACGACCTTATAATGTAAACATATAATGTAGACGATCTTACGTAAACATTTTTAATGTAGACGATCTTATAATGTAGACTTATAATTTTGTTCTAAACGTCCCTGATCCAGCATTCATGAGCGACAATTAAAGTAAACGATCCTTATTTGTATTATTATTGAGGAAATCGTCCCTCATAAGTTCATTGGGGTAGCAGATTGGCACACTGATAAAGACAGGGTGATGTGAACACTGTTAACAGAAAAGAGTCTCCTATATAGATTGTTTTCACTTGTGTGAACGATAGCCCCATTGAGGTGGTGAAACAATACGAAATATTTGAATAAGAATTGAGCTAAATTCCCATAGGATAAATCCTAAAGCTATAGAATCTTAAAACTACAGAACCCTATAACTACTCTATAAGGCGATTATAAAGCTGCTGTTACACGATGCGGTTTTCCTTGCAACTTGCAACAAATCACTGAATAATTGTTAGTTGTTTGCTGTACAAGCTGTGTTAGTAATACTCAGAAAAACTCTGAGCTCTGAGCGGGACTCGAACCCACAACCTTCTGAATGCTAGCCAGACGCTCTAACCATTGAGCCACCAGAACTCAGCGGAGCAAGGTTAATTAAGGTACTTATACCTTAGACTGTGCCCAGTCCTCTAGGAACGAGTTCCAACCGCTCGGTTACAAGTACTTGTTGGTCTACGAGTTTTTCTGAGTATTACTAACTAACACAGCTTGTACAGCAAACAACTAACAATTATTACTAACATCAAGCTGCAATTTCTGAAACTAACAAATCACTGAATGTTGTAAGTTGCATAAAAAATGGCACTGCGTAGCAACTTGCGATTTTGTCATTTTTGCCGTGTTGCAAGTTGCAAGAAAAGTTGGATATGGGTTCTACTTTTTGGTGCAACTTACAACAAAAATCGCAAGTTGCTGAACATGTAACACCCTTCCTGCAACTTGCGATTTTTTTTTCATATGTAAATTTGTTGAAAGTTGCAAGAAAAATCACATCATGTAACAGCACCTTAAGTCCTAGACTTGCTCCAAGTCCGCCTCTTAGCGCTAGTTTTTGCGGGCGGGTGGAAAGGCGGGAGAGCGGAAAAGCGGGAGGAAAGAGGCGGACTTGTTTCGCTTGCAGGTTTTTGAATCTAATTAAATATTTTGGCGGGAAATCACTGAGATGTACATCGCCCTGTTTTGACGTGTTTCGGGTTGTCGTACATGCAATGGAAAGTGGTTCTATCCCTACTAAAACGTTTTCAAGAGTCTGTTTAACTCCAACTTCCAAAGATAGCACTTGCATGGCAATTTAGCCTGAATATAATTACTTCCCGAATTACGTCACCGGTCGAAAAATTCACCAGTGAATTTTGGTGCGCAGCAGGTGGGAATAGTCCTTTTCAACGAGGAACCGAAAGGTCAAAAATGTTTGAAAAGGACTTTGAGAAAGTCTACTTAAGTCCTGGCTTTTAGTCTGAAAATGGCCACGCGTGCACTTGGTCGCTTAGACTGGGAAAAAGGGCCGGTTGTCCGACCATGCATTAAACTTAAGATATCCTCATTTGGCTTCGGGTATATTTATTTCTCACTGATTTATATTGATTTATATTCCTAACATATAAAATATTACACTAAAGTATAGGCTGAACGTCAGTAGAAACAATCTATATACATTGATTATAAGTTTATGTCCAAAATATCTCAGCCACTCAGGTATAGTTTAACACAACTCTAGCTTAAAAGGTTTTGAACGCGTATATACAGTAGCTTAAAATTTTACTGTTTGGCACGACCCAACGTTTCGATGATCGTTCAGGGATGATCGTTGTGAAGAAAGGTCCCACTTTATGCTCTCAAAAAGAACAGATCAGTGATGACGTTATTTATCAAGAAAATGTTATATAATAAGCCGACGAGTCGACGTCCTTTAAACAAAATAATTCTTTTTGCAAAACAACAAGAATGAATTTTCGTCCCTAGAATAATCATAACGCCGTCCTCGTTCTCTATAAACAACGCCACTTATAGCATTTTCACGTCTTCAGGACGACGTTAACGGCCAAAAGATGACAACTGTTGCTTGAGATTGACTTCAATACAGACACTGGGATCATTTTAGCAATGCTGGGTCGTTTTGGAAGTCATTAAACTAGCTTCCAATATAATAGTTAACTGCATATGACTTCTTCAAATTGTAAAGTTTATGTTGCATCTTAAAGTCCCTAATAATCTAATAGGCCGCCGTCTTTTAAACAATTTAATGTGTGGTGGGTGCCATTAATATTAAGAAATTATATATATGCCTACCAATTCACAGTACCATCAAAGAAATTGTTTGGAGGTTTTTGTTAAGACGTCGGTCTACTACCAGAAGCCTATATAGTTGTATCTTGTGTAAATGTGGGACCTATCTTCACAACGATCCCTGATGAAGACACTAGGTCGGAGGGTCGAAACGTTGGGTCATGAACGGTAAATTTTTAAGCCATACGTACAAGAGCTTTTAAGGTGGCTCCCTACGGTAATTTCAATAGGGGACTGGTGACTAGAAATAGTATCGCTACGCATGCGTAAATAGCGATCTTGTCGATCCGAAATTCTATGACCGCGCCGACATAGATGTTAGACTTGTAGACGTTTTCTTCCGTGAATTTTGCTAAAATTTTGTAAATAAGTAGTTTATAAAAAGTTCTAAAGTATATATAATTTTAAAAGCTTTTCATAAGACAGAACTTTTTAAATCGATGATTTGAATAGCGAAAAATCTGTCCATACAACCCTCTCTGATTTTGTGCATGGATATATTCTCCCCAACGGTATCTATCATCTCAGCAATTTTTAAAAAATTTCACCGAAGCAAACTGAAGACATGCCGCTTCAATTATGCAATATTTGAAAATATACCAAAGTTCCAACGTCATTATTACCATGGTAACAGCAAATAATTGAACTTTTTGATAGATATTTCATATCTGCTATAGTAAGGTCTACTTAGTATTTATCTAACAAATCTTTAAACTTGTGAATAACATTAGATAATGAGCGTATGAAATAGCGCGTATTTATTGAAACTATAGGGAGCCACCTTAAGCTAGGGTATTTAAGAAATAAAAAAGGTGTCGCGTGCGATTATCGAGTTATAAAGCCGGTTTTCCACTAGGCGACTTTTTTCGCGCGAAGCGACTTTTTCTTTTGTCTCATGAGCTCTGAGCTGGAACTAATCAGACATCTATTGAATTCGAACAAAAGAAAGTCGCTTCGCGCGAAAAAAATCGATCGCCTAGTGGAAAACCGGCTTAATGCTCGAGAGATGCGTGTAAAGCACAAGGCGATAGCCGAGTGTTTTACTAGCTTCTCGAGTGCATTATAACTCGATAATCGCACAGCGACTAAGTTTTTTATTTCTTTTATAAAATAATGACTTTACATTGTCAATAAACACAATAAAAGTAAGCAAAAAAACAGATTACCTGTCTCAGGACGAGTTTGTTACCATTTAGCGCCACGCGTGTCCCCGTACAACACGTCGGGGATTTTAGCGATGATAACGCACTTAAAGTTGCACTGAAAACATTCTGCTGTGTTAATTACGTGATTAGATATATATCCAAGTAATTTTTGACTTTCGTTGATGATTAAATCCACATAAAATTAATCAAAAACGACAAAATCGTCGCGAAGTATCTCGTGTACCGTGCCGTTATGGAGTTATAATGGCACGCTTGTTTGACTCAATAGCCAATCAGAGTGCGTGTTGTCGTTCATTTACTTCCAGTTATTTTATAAATAGCGTTAAACCATGTTGGGTTCTTCACCTGGTTGCGTTGGGAATTTATTTGAAAACCCTTTATATGAGCCTGACCTTTTATGGTCAGATACTAATAGTAGAACTGATTACCTATTCACGTATACCACAATCAGTTAATCAGAATGTTAGAACACAATGCGGACAATTTACAGAGCAAAAAGGAACGACTCTTTCTGATGTTATTTCGAACGTTTTGTGCCGAAGACTGAAATTTGAGGTATTTGGTACAATTTTGCCACGGGCCCGTATCTTCATTCGCTTAGTATTCATATCAAGTTCAACGTAAGCGTGGATAATCTTGTTGGAAGACTCGGAGTAAACCCACTTCTTCGTTTTTCCGCTTCGGACACTCTCTTCCGAATAATCGACGCTATTTTCGATAACACCGACTTCGAACGCGGCGTTTTTGCACTCACTTCCTTCCTGAACACTGTGGCTGATTTGAACTTTCCATTTGTGAATGTCAGAGGACATGCTCCAATTGCCAAGTCGATAGCAATACTTTCCAATTTCGCTTTCACCGGTCATCTTGAAACCATTAGTCGCTAGGTACCCACAGCCATGGGCATTGCTTAACTTCCATCGTACGTCTTGCTCTAGAGAGCAACCAGGAGCAATACACCCATTTATGGTCACTTCAAATATGAGTGTTCCGGGTTCCTTGGCGACAAACGCGACGACTTGTGATCCATCTTCGTTCTGAATTACTTCCACATCGCTGACTTGCACTCCGCGAAAACTGGGCTCGATTTGATCTCCTTCTCCAGATCTTACACGACGACCGTATTTGTCTGTACATACAATCTCGATGATAGACTTCTCTCCTACGTGTAGACACTCGCCGTCGAGCGTTCCCAGTTTGATACTTGCTGTGCTTTTCTCAAGGCTGATGGCAACTTTTTCGACAGAACACTTCTCTATTACCAACTTCGCGATATCTTCTATTGACAAATCGTTTATGAACCTAACGGGATCACCAACGTTAGGAGTGATAACATCCTGAACGCCTTTCAAAGTTTTTAAGGATTCTGTAATTGTTTGTTTCATTTCTAAAACCTGAACGTCGTTTCCGTTTTCCAAGGCTTGTTCCGCGAACGTGACGCCACGATTGCAAGTTGACTGTGCCACTTCTAATTCTTCATTTAAGACTTGGAGTTGACTTTTTTGATCATCTGCTAAGACATTTTCTCTGTTAATCAAATGTTGCGTTTGAGTCCGAATTTCTTGTTCCAGTTGTGTAAAAAACGTGTTTATTTCATCAATAGTTGCTTTACTTTTGGCATCTATATCTCTGGTCATTTTTTCTACATTTTCTAGCCCTGTCGATATCCTGTTACGTCTTGCTTTTACGTCTTGCAAAAGGCGGCCTACTTCCTTTTTTGTTTTGCCCGCACTCTCTTTCACCGGCAAAATTTTATGTTTTTTATGGTCGACAACGCTGCACACCATACATATTGTCATTTGACACGTTTCACAGTAGAGTTCTATAACTTTTCCGGGATGCTTCTTGCATTTCATAATTCTGGCGTTATCCGAAGGCTTATTGGTCTTTACTTCATCCTTCGAAAGGAGAGAATGTGATTTTGTGTCCAGGGATCTTTTGTGGGCTTCGGTGCAGACATGGCACAGAAATTTCAAACACTCGCAGCAACGTGTTTCGAAGGGTTTGTCTTCGTCACAATTGTCGCAAGGAATCGCTGTTGATTTGGTGTCATCGTTCAAAGCCAGGGTCGCCAAGATGTTGTTAGCAATACAATTAGAAGGCAAAGAAGAAATATCGGCGGGACCATCAATCTGTAGAGAATTAGCTTAGGGTTAGAAGAAGAGCAAGAATGCCAAAAGAATGTCAAGAAAGATATGAAGGACAAGAAAAACAGGAAGGCCAAGAAGGGCAAGGAGGACAAGAAGGACGAGAAAAACAACAAGGAGGACAAAAGGACAAGAAGATCAAGAAGCACAAGAAAGACAAGGAGGACAAGAATTAAGGACAAGAAAGAGAAGAAGGAAAAGAAGAAAAAAAAGGACAAAAAGAAAAGAACAGTAAGGACAAGAAGGACAACAAAGTGAAAGACAGGAAAGACAAGAGGGAGAAGAAGAACAAGAAGGACATGGACGATAGACAAGGAAAAGAAAGACAAGAATGACAAGGAAGACTGGAAGGACAAAAAGAACAGGAAGGACATGAAAGACGAGAAGGGCAAGAAGGACGTGGAGAACAGACAAGAAGGACGTGAAAGACAGAAAGGACAAGAAGGAAAAGGAGGACAAGAACGACAAAAAGGAGGAGAAGGAGAACAAGAAGGACAGGAAGAACAAAAAGGACCGAGGAAGAAACGAAAGGACAAAGAGACAAGAACTTAAGGGAAGGCAAAAAGGGCAGGAAGAACAAGAATAGAAGAAAAAAAGACAAGCGGGACAAGTAGGACTATAGAAGGACCTTCACTAACCTTCACTGGTACTCGACACTCTGGACAAGTCAAACCAGCTTTGTTTTTATCGGAAAGATTTACGATGCACTGATGACAATAGGAATGAAGACAGGGGAAAACCTTAGGATTTTTCATTTGCTCCAGACAAATGGGACATTGTACGAGCTTTTCAAACTCTTTCCGAAGAGCTATTTCTGAGAAGGACTTTGTAAACCTCTTATTCATCTTGTAACGGATATGACCCACGCTAAAACAAGATTAAGGTGATATAGAAAATATTATCGTTCTCTTTTGGCAGTGGTTTTTAACCTGTGGGTTGGGACCACTATCTTAGGGCCTGCTATGCACAGAAGACTGAGTTATCTCAGGGGTAACTAGCTAGGGTACCATCCTCGTTCCCAGGGCCTCCTCGGTACACTGGGAAATCGGAGGCCCTGGTCAGATGAAAACCGGATGTCCTAGATTCTAGGACATTGAGTCATTGACTACATCACATCGCCCTGGGTGCGACAATGGACATAATATAACGAAACAAACGAGATACACTCCACTATTTCAAGAAAAGTTGCCTTGTTATGACGTCCGAAAGGTTTGGTGTTTACTGTTCTTCCCGCTGGACAAAATAGCACAATTTCGCTTACCAAAATGCTTTTCAATGATGAAACTCATCGCAGTTCCAATTCGCTTTAAGAATCCTACTTTGTTGGCTTTATTTGTAGACTTTTTCGGTGTTATCTAAGCGATAATCTTCACTTTATTTACATCGTTGTTTGACAGTTGAAAATATATTTGCCCACTTCCTGTTTTAAACAACCTTCGTCCAGCCAATCACATGCTTCAATCGTTTTCATCTGACCAGGGCCTCCGATTTCCCAGTGTACCTAGGAGGCCCTGGGAACGAGGATGGCTCATGAGATGGCTCGGTTCGAAGTTGGCCTCGTTCCATTGGAGAACTACCGAGTTATCCTCCTTCCTTGAGATTGAGTAGATTGAATTAATTCGTGTGAACTCGCTCCAAAGCCTGGTTCTCATATGTCGCCGATCGTCGGCGATTTGTGATTGAGATGCATGTTAAAACGGGAAGTGCAGCAGCATGTTAAGTAGCCTGCTGGCAGCCCAAAATTTCTTCTAAACCCGTAATTTCCGGGTTTAGAAGAAATTTCGGGCTGCAAGCAGGCTACATGTTAAGTAATAAAGAACAATGCAGAAAAGCAGTGCTTTTATTCTTTTACTTAACATGCTTCTAAATAATGGGTCGGCGACGATCGGCGACATATGAGAACCGGGCTTTACAGTGTGTCTACAAAAATGTCTAAATTTTACACGATGCTGGTACGAAAGAGTAGCGATATTTTGCCAGTAATTTGTGATCTTTTAAAAAGCTATAAAATTGACTATACACAACTTTTTCACAAATCTTTGATAACACATTGGTCGGTAGTTATTTGGATCTGTGCGGATATTTGCCTTAAAGAGTGGAAAAACCCTTGCCTTTTTCCATACTGATGTATACATTCACTGTCATCCATGCAGTATCACCAAGCCGTGTGTTGTTTAAATAGCCATGTTTCGTCAACGTATGGATGGTAACAACAGGCAGTTCATTATTTTCTCCCGTTAAAATGCGCCTAATGTTCTGTTCGAATCAATAGGGGCATTTAAAGTTCTACTAATCCAGGCAAAGACTGAAGCTATTTCAAAATATATCGCCGCTTATTAAAAGTTGACCGTTTAGCACGAGTGTGATACTTAGCGACTTAGATAAGACGTGTCTTAATCAAACCGCGACCTATTTTTTCTCGTTTAAATGGCCCTAGCGGATTCTTGTTAAAGATATTAACGACATATATATAGTCATCTCGTACCTGGCCTTTTTCCTGGGTGTTCTTCCTTTCAGTATAAACAAACTCTTGGAAGATATCGAAACACTGCAGTGTTAATACTTATAAACAGTGAGATTTAAGAGACATATCTTTGACCACACCTTGTTGTTTTTTTCAGACGGCTTTATCAGTTTGCATATATAACCAATCCAAAACTTTGCATAACAATATGAGACCACCCACTCAACCCTTTTAACGGCTTTTAGTATTTCACTGTGGCTAACGTCAGAAGATTTTACTCGTCATTGGGAGGCCTTTAGGGTTGAAAGGGTTAAAACCTACATCACTTATACTCCTTTCAATCTTGAATTGTCTTTTAGTAATTCAGTTACTTTTAGCTAACGCCAGACGAATTTTACTCGTTATTAGGAGCCCTATTGGGTTAAACGGATTATAAGTGTATGCAATTCAATTTTCAAACAATACATGCACCGTTTGAGATCCCGTTCACATTCACGATACCGGTACGAAATGACCTAAATGGCCAAAATATGTTTGGACCCCCCACACTTTTTAACAAGACCAGTAATAAACAAGGCCAGTAATAAAGTTATGATTAACAAAATCACTAACCGTAGCTAACCCACGACTTTGAGTAAAGATATAATAAAGAAATTTGAATGCAGATATTCAATCTCCGGAAAAGTGTTGTCTTTTGAGTATTTTGTGACGTTTTTGGACCTTTAGAATTCTGTAAATCCTTGTCCTAAAATGCAGGAAATGGCATTTCAGAGACTCTAGATTTCAAAATTTCCCAGGGGAGCATGCCCCCGAACCCCCCTAAAAATTTTGGGTACACCACCCCCCCACCCCCCCACCCCACACACCCCACCCCCACCCCCACTTTTAGTGTCGCTCCGACGCCACTGAACGAAATTGTCCCTTCATCGGCATCGCGTGTGAACACCTTACCGTATAATGATCATTTCATCACGGTTTTACGAAACTTTTTTTCTCTGTTTATAAAATACGGGGTAAAAGAAGCGTGATGGCGAGAATTTAATAAAATGGAGTTAACTAAACTGTAAAAATAGTAACAGAATGAAGTGATATCGGTGTGGACACAACTCGGATCAGTTCAATCTTATGGCAATATATAAAAAAATCTCCCCTACAGAGCGTCGCATTAGGTGGGTAAAAAAAAGAAAAGCTTAACTATATTGTTACATATTAGCATTGAACAGTGTTGCGCGACAAGTCGCGTGCAAAATTGCACTGTATATATAACAAGGCTTTAAAAACAGATTAATTTGAAATAATTGTTGGAAAATATCTAAGTATACAGTTAAAATAATTTCGTTTATAATATGCATGACAAAATTACTGCCTTCTGATTGGTTGAGAGGAGTGCAAATTAAACCGTTAAATTTATTCTGGAGAGTGCAAATTAATGTTACCATGGTAACAGTGGTAAAATGCAACAATACAATACAATACAATACAATACAATACAATACAATACAATACAATACAATACAATACAATACAATACAATACAATACAATACAATACAATACAATACAATACAATACAATACAACGCGATACAATATTTAATACAATATTTAATACAATACAATGCAATGCAATGCAATGCAATGCACGATGCAATACAATCACGACCCGCAGTAATCGGCCTCATGCAGCTGTTGCGGTGTTCCTAACCTTGTATTTATTTAGTCAAGGTAAAGTTAAATAAAATAAAATAAAATAAATAAATAAATAAATAAATAAAATGCAATTCAATGCAATAGAATGAAATGGAGTACATAGTGATTGTAAAAACCGTTATCTAAGCCGTTGAAAACTAGTGAGAAAGAAAGACTTTATCACATTTATAGATAGATATATTTAGTATCGGCTATATAGGCCATAATTTTTCTTCGAGTTTTCCTCATGAATTATGATTTTTGAACAATTATTATATACTCAAGGGCTTTTTAAAATTTGTAAAATTTTCAAAGGGCTTATATTTGTAAAATATTTATATTGTTTATTTCAGTATTTGCTTGCTGTAGTAACTTCCAGTCTAATCATCTTTCATTTCAACAATTGTTAAAATACAATGAGGACAATTTACAGAGAAAAAAGGAAAGACCTTCTCCGACGTCACATCAAAAGTACTTATTCGTCTAATGCTAAATAGTGATGATGAATTTCTTCCAGCGGGTCGAGTGGTTAATTGCTTTTCTTCCATGTCAAGCTCTACGGAAACGAAACGAATCTTGTTGGCAAGACCAGAATAAACCCATTTCTTTGTTTCTCCACTTTTCACGCTCTCTTCGGAATAATCGTCGCTGTCTTCGATGACACCAACTTCGAACGTTGGTCCTTCGGGAAGACACTCGTCCTTTGTCTGAATATTATGAGTTATTTGAACTTTCCATTTGTGAATTCCCGAAACAATTCCCTGATTGCCAAACCTAAAGCAATATTTCCCTACGTCGCCCTCGCCGGTCATTGTGAATCCACCACTAATCAAGAACCCACTGCCGTGATTATCATCAATATTTCATCTCACAACTTGCTCTAAGGAGCAACCGGGAGCAATACTGCCATTTATGATCGCTTCAAAATGACACACCCCAAGTTCGTTGACAACGAAAACGACCTCGTGTGACCCATTGTCGTTCTCTATTACCTCGACGTCGCTAACGTTCACTCCATGGAAACTAGGCTCGATTTTGTCTCTGCCTCCTCCGGATTTAATGCTACGCCCATCTTTGTCTCTGCAGACAATCTCCACGGCAGACTTTTCGCCTACTTCTAGAAAAGCTCCGCGGTTCTTCGATGTTGCTGTACACTTCTCCGGGCATGTCTCAACTTCCTCGACAGAACCCGATTCCTGTATCACTTTTCTGATATCCACCAAAGACAAATCGCCGTTTAAGAACCGAACGGGATTTCCAATACTAGGATCGATTTCATTCTGGACGTCTCTTAATTCTCTTAAACGTTGTGTAATTGTTTGTTCTATTTCAATTATTTGGACGTCGTTTCCGTCTTTGAGAGCTTGTTCCGCGAAATTTACACCCCGATTGCAAGTTAACTGCGCCATTCTTAATTCGTTGGTGAAAGCCTGAAGTTGACTTTCTTGATGATTTGCTAAAGAGTTTGCCGTTTCAATCAAAGCTTGCCTTCGAGTTTGAATTTCTTGTTCAAGCTCTGTGAAAAACGTGTTTATTTCAGTAAGAGTTATTTGTCTTCTCGTGTTTATAGTTTTGTTTAGTTCTTGTGCATTTTCTAGTCCCACGGCAATCCTGCTATACTTTGTCTTTACGTCTTGCAAAAGATACTTTACTTTTACTTTTGCCTCATTCGCGTTCTCTTGCAGAGACGAAAGTTCATGTTCTTTATGCTCCGAGTTCGCGAGGCTGCCCATCATGCAAATGGTCATTTGACATGTCTTGCAGTAAAATTCGACGACTTTTTCTGGGTGCTTTTTGCACTTCATAAGTTTCGCATTATCCATAGGCTGATTGGATTTCAGTTCATCTTTCGACAGGAGAACATGTAACTTTGTATTGCGGGATCTTTTATGGGATCCGGTGCAGACACGACAAAGGAAACTTAAACAATCCTGACAACGTGTTTCGACAGGGTCGCCTTCGGCGCAGTTGTCGCAAGAAAATGATGTTGATTCTTTGTCGTGTTTCAAAGCCAGTGTCGCCAAGATGTTATTAGCAAAATAATCGGTAGGCAAGGAAGAAACATCGGATGTATTGCCAATCTGTGGAAATCAACGCATAAATATATATGTATAATAACGACGTGGCGATGCACAATATAACAATGTAACAGTGTAAGAATGTAACAGCTAGTGTAAGAATGTAAGCATAAGAATGTAAGAATGTAACAGTGTAAGCATGTAAGAATGTAACAGTGTAAGAATGTATAAGAATGTAAGCATGTAAGAATGTAAGAATGTATAAGAATGTAAGAATGTAACAGTGTAAGCATGTAAGAATGTAACAGTGTAAGAATGTATAAGAATGTATAAGAATGTATAAGAATGTATAAGAATGTATAAGAATGTAAGCATGTAAGAATGTAACAGTGTAAGCATGTAAGAATGTAAGAATGTATAAGAATGTAAGCATGTAAGAATGTAACATTGTAAGCATGTAAGAATGTATAAGAATGTATAAGAATGTAAGCATGTAAGAATGTATAAGAATGTAAGCATGTAAGAATGTAACAGTGTAAGCATGCAAGAATGTATAAGAATGTATAAGAATGTAAGCATGTAAGAATGTAACAGTGTAAGCATGTAAGAATGCATAAGAATGTGAGAATGTGAGAATGTAAGCATGTAAGAATGTAAGCATGTAATAGTGTAAGCATGTAAGAATGTATAAGAATGTAAGAATGTAACAGTGTAAGCATGTAAGAATGTAATATAAGAATGTAAGCATGTAATAATGTAAGCATGTAAGAATGTACGAATGTAAGCATGTAAGAATGTAACAGTGTAAGAATGTAAAATGTAACAGTGTAAGAATGTAAGAATGTAACAGTGTAAGAATGTAAGAATGTTACAGTGTAAGAATGTAAGAATGTACGAATGTAAGAATGTAACAGTGTAAGAATGTAAGAATGTTACAGTGTAAGAATGTAAGCATGTAAGCATGTAAGCACTAAGCATACATGCATGTCTTACCTTTGTTGTCACACGGCACTCTGGACAAGTCAAGCTAGTTTTGCTTTCTTCAGCGAGTTTTACAATGCATTCATAACAGTAGGAATGAAGACAGGGGAAAACTTTCGGATCTTTCAACTGCTTCTTACAAATAGGACATTCTACGAAATGTTCTTCAGGAGACGAAACTAAGCTTGACGAACACGTCGACATGGACTGGTGTTGTATTAATTAGAAATATGACGAATACTATAAAGGAGTTTAAAAACATTGGTTAGTACACAGAGTGTCAGACGAAAATAGCAGTACAAACACATTCCATTCGTGATTTATATAAAGTGGATCCCTGGAGTTCCATATTCAATCGTACGGTCTTAATAGCTCCAGTTTTTGAACCCGGGTAGCTATAAAAGTTACTGCTTATTACCCAAAGTTTCGACACTTGTGATCTATAGTCTTTATCAAGGACGGGTGATTGTTGTGAAAACAGGTCTTATATTTATACACTCTCAGATTTTACTTTGTCTAAACGCCAGACTATCTTACTCTGTCTAATCATGCAAATGCCGGATTATATATTGACCCTTTACCGCGGGCATGGTTGCTATTTGGCAAGTTATTACTTTTACCCTGGCCAACACCAGACGATTTTATTCGTCAAGTGGAAATCTCCTGGTAATCTGCCCAGTAAGGGGTTAATAGACATACTTTCCGATCAAGCTAAATCTGACCCATGAACAAATGGTACTACGGATTATTTAGTATATACAACGAAACTATCTGCATGTCTACAGTGTAACATTATTGAGGACTTCATGTAGCTGTGGATTGTCTGACTCCAAATTAAACCCACCAATCCTAATCAGTAGTCAGAAAATGTACGTATGCCTACCTTCTTTTAGTTTGTATTAATATATAGTGAAAAAACTCCAGCCAAGTGACCAATACGCCGTTTCTTCTTAATAAAAACGCGAGATCCAAGAGACAGATCTAGAATTCATGCATTCACACCATTTTATTTTGAGAAGAATTTTCAATTTGCATAATCGTTTCAAAAATTTTCAAAACACATTAGGAGGTAGCCTGCGTGCAGCCTCTATCAAATTCTCCATAACAAATCGTAATCCTAACCCAGTAACCCAGAGCCAGTAACCCTAAACCTCAATGATCATTTAGCATACACTTGAAGCTCTTGTAAGCGACCATCTCGCAGATGTTGAAAGGTGGGCGTAACTAGAGCTGATCAAAAAAAATTTTTTTAGGTAAATCACTGTAACTATTCTAATTTTTTCTAGCTCAAATAGCGGGAAGGGGAGGAGGGGGTTTTCTAGCTCAAATAGCGGAAAGGGGAGACGGGGGGGGGGGGGGGGGAGAGAGAGTTAGCCATCCAATCCATCAAATTAGCGCCAAAGCGAATTGATTAATAGAACATCTGTAATCGAGTGAAATGCCCAATATTACTTCTAATATACCCAATTCTCTCCTGGCATTACCACCTCAATATATACAGAACTCACGGCAACGGCCTCCGTGGCTCAGTGGTCAGAGCATTGCACTAGCTAGAATTGCAAGGTCGTGGATTCAATTCCTGCTGGAAGGCCGGTGTAGTTGCATTTTTTGCAACTGGTCCCGGTTTGGTCTTATAATGTATGTATTCTCCTTCCCAAAAATGCCCAATATTACTTCTAATGATTAATAAAAAGCTGCTTACACCAATTATTGGAGTCCTAAATAATTTAACCGATGTACAGTTATATGGCTGGCTCAACTTAAAGGTTTAAAAAGACAAACATGGCGGCGAAATTGTCTTCTTCGAGTCCACCCAGTTCGCCACGTCATTTGGCCAGTTTATCAAGAATGGGTAAGTAACTTACTATGTAGACGTTATAGCAATGATTAAGACGTATTTAGTTAGTTTTTTAATATTTTTTAAGGCTCTTGGGATGCCGAGGAGGACACTCAGAATTTGTTTCAAAAACACTCGGTTGAAGAAATAAGAGAATTGGAAAAGAGAGCGAGGTTATAGTTACATAGATACCTTTATTTAACACTTTGAGGCCTGGACCTCTCCCCATGCTGAATAAAGTCGTCGGGCGTTAGCCAGAGTAAACCTTAAAGACTCGTCATCAGGCTTCAAAGTGTTAAATAAGGGTAGCTCCTCATTTAGCTTATAATAACAGATTATAAAGCTGGTATCAATACCAACTAAACAAAGCTATTAAAATTATTTAATTATATACTAATGATATAAAATACATGTATACTAAAAATTATTTACAAATGCAATTACAGAGGCTGATAATGCTGGTCTATAGCTGTGTTTTAATACACTGCAAGCCATGGCCTGGCCCAGGGTAAATGTTTCGTGTTTACACTGGCACAAGCCTGGTCAAGGCATAGGCCAACAAACGAAGCAAGCCTAGATATTCTGGCCTTTGGCTAGTCCAGGACGTGTTTACACTCCCAAAAAGTAGGTCAAAGTTAGGCTAAGGCCAGACCAAGGCTTGCAATATTTTACTCTGGCTAACACCAGATGATTTTACTCAATGAGAGAAGAAGTCTAGTAGTGAAAGAGTTAAGACCTGCCCTTGATAATATGTCCATGGTGTTGTGGGAGCTGTTCAACAGGGGGGGGGGGGCAAGTCCAAAATTTTCCAACATGTATATACCTTTAAGGGGTTACAAAGCAATTATTTCACTGACAGCCACAAAATTTCCAACAAGCCCAACTTGACAGAATTTCTGACAAATATCAAATTGGGTCATTCCAGAAAATATCCATACTCCCACCCCACAGGAAATGATAAATTGGTCCTCCCCTTGTTTTCGGACATCCTACAATAATTTAAGTAAATCTGTAGTTAATTTTACTCCCTCCCCCTTTGGACAGCACAAATTCCCTCTGTGGGGACTGGGGGAAGCATGGATCTTTTCTGGGGCAACCAATTGTAGGGGGGGGGGGGGGAATCTACAGCTCCCTCTGGCTCCACAGCCACAACACCACTGTAATATGTAAAGAAACTCACTTCTTCAGAATGAAAAAACATCCAAAAAATGCAATTCAAAGACAGAACTGCTTTCCCGTGTCTTCTTTGGTTTGCCTACGTGAACAAGTTGTGTCAGCACATGTATGATAAGTCTTTTTCTCTACACTAGATAATACTTCCAGAAACTGCAGATAATAGCATTGCAGAGTCAATAATTCCAATGGCAAATACAACTAAAAATGCACATATCGAGAATTTTCACCAACTTTCTGACCAATTATAATCAAGGATTTAGAAAAAAATGTATAATAAAAATGATTATTATTGTACTGTATATACAATGCAGCCATGATAATAGACTGATCTCTTGCCATAGAACATCTTTAAAAGAAGTGTATATAATAATAATAATATATCTAAATGGAGAATAATATATCTAAAAGAAGTGTATATAATAATAATAATATATCTAAATGGAGTATGATATTAAATGACTTGTTGAATTAATTTTTGTGTATAAATGTTATTATTGTAGAGGTGATATTGAACGGAAGAAAGAAGAATTACGTCTTATGGTTGGGTAGGTAACTTATTAACCAAGAGTATGGAGAGAGTATGAGTATATAAAGTACATTAAGATTTAAACAGGGAAACAATGTGTTTTGTGGTTCCAATCAGACCACTGTCATTTCCCAAGGCAAAGCCAAAGGCAACAATGAGTGATAAAGGGGAAACAAAACATACTGTTTCTTGAGCTACCACTAAACAAGAGTTCTATATCAAGTGTTAAATGACAACAAAAATGATGAAAAGAATATTTAGACATTGTTGTGAATGAAGGACATCTGAAAAAACCCAAAAAACAAACAAAGACTAAACTAAACTAACTTATATTTATACATTACTGGATAATTCTATCAGTTATATCTAAACTGTTATATGTATCCCTACTGTTATATGTTACTACAGGAGGAAACTGGAGTAACCAGGGGAAACCTGTGGTGTTAAAATATATTGTATAAACTGCACCTGACCCTAGGGAAAAATCAAAGTAATGTTGCTTGGGTTATCTGGGAAATGCCACAATTTTTGGACTGCCTTGTGAGGGCTGCTCACCCAATCAGAAAGCTAGAAAAACAGAGTTTAGCACATGATATATAACAAACATATTTATTTGTTTTAATTTACTAAAATGTATCTTACCTGTTTTTGTTTATTGTTTGTCCATCCAGTGAAAGATATCGGGATCTAATAGATGCTGCTGACACCATTGGTGATATGAAAGATTGTTCTAACAAGGTTTGATACTAATTAGAGTACTACAGTAGCCTGTGTGATTGTCATTCTGGGTGGGAGCAACAACCAACTGCATAGGTTGTTAGAAATAAACAGTAATTGGAAGATTGGGGGATTAAATAATCCTAGGGATGTTTGTTTCTAGGTTAAACAATATTGCACCTTATCAAATTAATTAAATTCAACAGTTTCCTTGTGGATCACTATAACTTAGCATTTTTCTTAACAAAGAAAATGAAATTCATGAATAGTATTTATCGATATATGTCAATGTGATTGGCCGATAACCAATCAGGCCAATAACTGATCAGCCTGAAAATTGCTGATTACTCCAGCTTCTACCATTTAATTTCCAATTATCAGCTCATCCCTACTATAAATCGCATCGTTGTATAAGTCACAGTGTTAATTCTTTGGGAAAATAAATCAGGACGATTACCAATGTTCCAGAGAGGTTTTACATAAAAAAAACAACCTATACAGAGCTGTACAAGTTAACATAAATAAAAAACTAATTGGGCTGCAAAGGTTAGAAAGCTTTTTATTTTTTGTTCTTTGTCCTATGCAGGTGAATGATTCAATTAAAACTATCCAAGGTAACTGCAAGCATCTTTACCAAACTCATCAATCACGAGGTGTTTCTGGACAGATTGCTCCACCTTCTTTGTGAGTACAAAAGCTGTTTTTGATGTTTAGAAATACTTATCAAATTCATTCATAATTCATGAAAAAAAATCAAAAGAAGTGAATATTTAATCAATATCTGTAAAATTCGTCCTGATTTACATAAACTTTTTCCTCAATTTACTTAGTACTAGCTAAAATCACTCCAATTTGAAAAATAGTTTGAAAACATGGCTATTTAGATGCGTCCATTACTCAATTTATAAGTACGATAAAACATTCGCAGCCGATCTGTAATTGATTTACTATGGCTCGCTTGCAGCTCGCCTTGTAAATCAGATACAGATTGCTGCTCATGCATGCTTTATCTATTAGTTAAACTATAGGGGTAGTGATCTGCAACTAGTATTAATATTTTAGATAATAAAATACTGGTGCATAAACTGCACAGCACTCTACTTTTATTTGACGTTACAAAATGTTTGTGTTCCATACAGGAATCAGTCAAAGTCCAGGTTTTATTCTGTGGCTTCTCAGATGAAACTCCTCGTCGACACCCCAGAAAAGGTTTGAGTATAAAGCCTTAATCAAACGAGAACGCAAGTTATCGCAACTTGGCAGTCACAATTTTCTGTGGCAGTTGTTTGAACACCCAAATTAACAAAATAAAGGTTTCATGAGTGTTTTAAACAAGTTTAACTTTGTCACGGTACATAATATTTTCGGGAAATTATTCAGAGGGGCTGGCTGAGATAGCGTGACTGCCAACTTGCGATGACTTGCGTTCTCGTTTGATTAGGGCTTGATACTGTACATATTTAAAGTGCCTGTGAGACTGTGAGTTGGTACTTTGTCTTTCTTGACTCTTTCACGACTGGGGGTTCTCCATTTAACAAGTAATATCGTGGCGTTAGACAGAGTAAAATACTACTGCTTCGTTCGAAAACGAACGATAGGTAGGGAAAGAGTTAAACATCTTTTGCAGTTTTTGGTTTCTTTGCTTAGTTTTTGAGACATTTCAGTTTGTTTAATATATAAATGTTACATGGCGTAACGTACACGTGCATACAGTCGAACCCTTATTAACGGACACCCATATTAAGCGGACACCTCTCTTATAAGCGGACACTTAGGCGAGATCCCGGCCACTTCTTTAAGCCTGGTTTTCATTTGTCGCATTTGTCACGGTAAATGAAAATGTGTACTTATTGATGAAAATCTGTTCTGGAATATACATATCAATAAGCTAATCAAAAAGATTGCATCAAGCGTTGGAGCTATAAAACGTGTAAGGCCTTTTGTTTCATTTACGACTCTGCAGTATATTTTCAATTCGTTAGTGCAACCGCATTTTAATTATTGTTGTGTCGTTTGGGATAATTGTAACAAAACCTATGCTGATAAGCTTCAAAAATTGCAAAATCGTGCAGCGAGAGTGTTAACATCTTCTAGCTATGACACTGCTGCTGATTCTCTACTAGAGAAGCTTGGCTGGAGAAAACTCGATACCCAGCGCAAGTTTGAAAAAGCTGTAATGGTCTATAAATCACTAAATGGGCTCGCCCCCGATTATTTGCGTCCCATGTTCATAGACCGTAGCAGCGTCACGAACTATTCATTGAGAGACACCGAAGGCAAACTAGCTGTTCCAAAGCCACGGACTAATTACCTAAAGAATAGCTTTGGCTATAACGGTGCGATGCTTTGGAATAGCCTTCCTACTGAGCTACGCAAAGCAAACAACCTAAGCGAGTTTAAATCGGGCTGCAGTAGGTTTTTTTCTTTTTTAAATGATTGAATTTTAATAAATTATACTATTGCACGGGACTTATGGAAAGCAGGTATTTTTTATTTTTTTATAATTATTTCTATGTAGAACCATTTGTAATTTGTTAGTTTGTAAAATTTTGTAATTAGTTAAGTGTACCATATATGTAAATCCTGATAAGTTCACTGTGGGTAAATAAAGAATCTATTCTATTTCATCGCCGATGCTCACATTTGCGACGATCGGGGATTGTCTGGGATGATCGCCGATCATCCTAGACAGTCGCCGTCGATAACCGATCAATGCGGGAAAATAATATTTTTTTGTCAAAATGGGCGCCCCCTAAACAACAGATTATTACTCTATACGAAGCTTTCACTCGTCATAGCGCTGGTACTGTGTAAGAAATATAGAAAGAAGAGTTTCTGGTGCGAAAAATATTTGGGACAAGGGAAGAACCGAAGAATCATGGCAACTTCATGCATGTTTGAAGTGCTTGGTTTTCTTCCAGAGACTGGGTCCTAATTTGTCTTCATCGGATTTCGGTTTTCATTTGTTTTGCCTGTCTTAATTCATCGGCGACAGTCGGCGATCATCGGGGGAAACAATTTTTTTTGGTTCTTGCGATGATCGCCGATAATCGGGGATTGTCCCCGATTGTCGGTTTTCATAATCCTATTTCATCGCAATTCATCGCAAAGCTGTATCCCCGGTGATCGGCGATGAATTACGATATATGAAAACCAGGCTTTAATAAAACACTGTACAGTAGTTACAACCCCTCTTAAGCGGAAACGGACACCTATCTTTGGTTCCAGTGGGCAAATTGTTGTATGCACAAACTAAACTAAACTAATCTTATTTATGTTCAAGGGATTTTTGGTGAAGGAAAATTCGAGTGTAGAATATATACATTTTAAGACCAAACCGGGACCAGTTGCGAAAAATGCAACTACACAGGCCTTCCAGCAGGAATTGAACCCACGACCTTGCGATTCTAGAGCAATGCTCTGACCACTGAGCCACGGAGACCGTTGCCGAGAGCTTGATCGCGAGTTCTGTATATATAATAAGGTGGTAATGCCAGGAGAGAATTGGGTATATTATAAGTAATATTGGGCATTTCACTCGATTACATAGCATGTTCTAAGGATTTTGGGTGAAGGAAAATTCGAGTGTAGAATATATACATTTTCAGACCAAACCGGGACCAGTTGCGAAAAATGCAACTACACAGGCCTTCCAGCAGGAATTGAACCCACGACCTTGCGATTCTAGAGCAATGCTCTGACCACTGAGCCACGGAGGCCGTTGTCGAGAGCTGCCGGAAGGCCTGTGTAGTTGCATTTTTCGCAACTGGTCCCGGTTTGGTCTTAAGATGTATATATTCTACACTCGAATTTTCCTTCACCAAAAATCCCTTGAACATGCTATGTAATCGAGTGAAATGCCCATTATTACTTCTAATCTTATTTATACTGGATAGCTCTATCAGTTAATAGCTAACTGTTCTCCCTAGAGGTCCAGTAAGTAAGGGCCATCCCTCATTGGTCCGGTATTTCTACAGGAGGAAACCGGAGTACCCGGAGGAAATCTGCGATGTTTGGTCGCGTCAAACTGGAAGCACTCTTCTCACATGCGTCCAAGGTGAAATTTTAATCAGATAACTGCTGAGAGCAGGAATTGAACCTGGGTCGCAGAGGTGAAAGGCACGTGCGCTAACCAATGTGCCACCAACACCCCGACAACGAGGACGGTGCAGGGATTACTCTTGGGACTTCATATTGTTCATTGTTTTTGTTTTCGTTTTAGATGTAAATTTCTTTTGTACGATGGATGTTATCACGACGTTCCCGTTGTCACAACACGTGACATTTACCTATCAAACAAACTGAAATATTTCAGAAACGAAGGCAGGAAACTAAAAACTGCAATTTAAGATGTCACTTTGTTATTTTAAGTGGGGTTTGTTGTTGTTTTTTTTTTTTTTGGGGGGGGGGGTTATCTACTGTTCTACAATATATACAAGATGCAGGACTTGCAATTTTGGTTCTGTATTACGTTAGGTGTGGAATGCTTTGGAACATCATGAATATCTAAAAGCAGCCCAGCTTTATTTGTTGGCCCAGAATATCGTGAGCAGTCTGCATATTGACACGGGAACCAACGCTCCTTCCAAGTTGTTGGTGAGTTGTGCAATATCGAACTTTATATCTGGCTAAAACTACAGTAACATATGACGTGACATGTTGTGGTCATGATCTTCCTCCTAGACTTTCTCAAAGTCCTTTTCAAACATTTTTGACCTTTCGACATTTTTTACCTTTCGGTCCCTCGTTGTAAAGGACTTTTCCCCACCTGCAGCGCGCCAAAATTCACCGGTGAATTTTTCGACCGGTGACGTAATTCGGGAAGTAATTATATTCAGGCTAAATTGCTATGCAAGTGCTATCTTTGGAAGTTGGAATTAAACAGACTCTTGAAAACGTTTTAGTAGAGGTAAAACCACTTTCCATTGCATGTACGACAACCCGAAACACGTCAAAACAGGGCGATGTACATTTCAACGATTTTCCGCCAGAATATTTAATTAGATTCAAAAACCTGCAAGCGAAACAAGTCCGCCTCTTTCCTCCCGCTTTTCCGCTCTCCCGCAAAAACTAGCGCTAAGAGGCGGACTTGGAGCAAGTCTATCATCCTCCATATAATTGCTTTTTCAAACATGGTGGTTGTTTCTAGAAACTCGACCATTTTTATTTTAATTTACAGGCATCGTTCCCCATTCTCCCTCGGCAGTGGTCTTCGATCAGTCACTTCAAAGACTCGATTTTACAGGTAAGGACAAACCAGGTCAATATTTGAAATATTCACAGACAAAACCCCATTACTAGAACGAGCACGTCAAAATGAGTTGTTTTCACCTATGCGATTTTTTTGTCAATCTGCGGCAATGAAACGTAATGATATATCGCGGAGTACAAAACTTTTAAAGACTAGTTGTAGGAGCTTTGAGTTTGTGAGCCATATATAAAGTGCTGCAAATATTGATGTCAGTATTGACTAAAGCACGGGTGGCGTGTGCTGTTAGGGCGCTGCCTCTCACCAATAGTTAAGCCCGGTTTGACGGGGTTAGCACTTGGATGGGTGACCGTCTGGGAATAACCCTGTTCTCGAGCTTGGAACACTCATGTGAGTAGAGTTTAGTTGGTCTCTCCTGTGCTTCGAGGGTTTTTCGCCGGGTTCTCCGGTTTTCCTCCCTCCATAAAATCAACACCTAGGTCTGTGATTCGTGGTCTGACATGTGTGTCATAAATGTGTCGTAGGGCGGCTGCTTCGAGCGCCTTTAATATGCCTTCGACTCGGCCACTTGAAATTTAGTAATGTAAATTGCTCTTGAAAAGCCCCTTGTGGGAAGAAGTAATTAAAATCTGTATTCTGTATTCTGTAAAGCTACGATTACACACGCCGATTTGTGTCGCAAGGTATTGCGAGATAAATCGGTCACCCGGCTACACACATCAATTTGTGTTAAAGGAAAATCAAGTTTAAAAATAAACAAAGGATGAGCGGAGCTTGAACAAAAGAAATTTGGCATGATTGCAACACAAATCGGCGACAAGTATGTTACACTTGTCGATTTGTGTGGTGTTGCAGATTTTCGTTGCAAGTTTTTGATCCCTTATCAAAAACTTGCAATGCTTCAGCAACGCATAAATTGGCGTCGACTGGGTGTGTTACACACACTGGTTTATCTCGCAATGCCGTTGCGACACAAATTGGCGACAAAAATCGGTGTGTGTAAGCGTAGCTTAAACCCGCTTTGTTGCCTCTTTTGCAGGGAAGTCGAAAGTTACTTCGAGATCACACACAATCCGAACAGGTAGAACAGAAAAACGAGAAACTCAAAGTTTCTTTTTTCTTTAGTTTATTCCTAGTTCTTCGCGTGCTTATGCGTGTCTATTTTTTTCCCATTTTGTTCCAGACTGTGGCCGAGTGTTTGTGCGCAATAATGTTTTTGGAAGATAGTTCTCCACGTCAAGTATTTAACGAGTTTCTAGTTGCGCGTCAGGTATATACTAAGATAATAAATTAGTTAACAAATAGATTCCATTTTGCCGATTTCTGTTCAGTAATAGATGCACAGATGACGTCACAACGTGGTAAGAACAAAAAAGTGGCCTACGAGACGCAGTCGAGTGGGTCACTGATGTTCTTACCACGTTGTGACGTCTTCTGTGCATCTATAACTGAACAGACAACAAAAAAATGGAAGCTATTTGTTTTATACAATATAAAAATTACACAATACTTCTTGCCGGATTTGGGGGCATGAAGAAAGAAAAAAGCAAGTCAGCTGACATGATCTGACGTGATCCATGTGTCTGTCCTCTAATAGATCATGGGCAACAACCAATGAAAACACGCATAGCAACCAGGGTATTGCATAATATGAGTTATACACGTATAGATGTATATAGTGCATGTGGTACGTTTGCGAGCTTGGTGGGAGTGTAACTGGTGGTACTGCACGTTTATATGTAGCTCAATGGTTATCGCAACAAAGGTCACAACGACGACAACCACTACGGCCTCTAACGGCACCAGCAGCACTACCACTACCACCGCCACAACTACCACCACAACTACCACCACAACTAGCACCACAATCACAGCTACCACGGTACAACAACAACAACCACGACCATCACCACCACCACCACCACCACCACCACAACTACCACCAGCACAACGGTACAACCACCACACTACCGCAACCCTCAGCACAACCACCACCATAACCACTGTCAAAACTACAACGGTACAACAACCACTACCACCACAACCACTTTGTCTGATGGAAACTCTAGGTGACTCAAAACTTTACGTTACTTCATCTGTCTATCTCTTTTTCAGGCCTCCTTACAGGAGCTTTTTCATCCAAGCCAGCAAGGTTGGGTTTGTTTACCGTAGTTATCTGTCTAACATTACAAAATTTTTGAAATTTGAGTCTCTGAAATGGCATTTCCCGCGATCTGACATCATATTTGAGCAAAATTTTGAACATTTTAAAACATGCTTTTTAAGACACATTCTCTCATTTTTACAAAAGATTTTGTCTAAAACTACAGTATTACATATTTACAAAGACAACTACAGTCACTTGCCACCCACTTGTCACTTTTCACCAAAATGTTCAGAAGTTCGTTACGAAGATTGTTGTAAAATGAGCTTTGAACTTCCCAACGAACTTGTGAACTTCGGAACGAACCTCCGAACATTTTCGTGAAAAGTGAAATGACTATAAAATAATAGTTAGGGATAAAGCGCGAACGCAACGCGAAAACTCATTGTCAGAGTTATTGATATTAAACAACCATAGTTAGTTCTTTATTCTGTGACTCTGGGAACAAATGTGATGTATGACATTATAAAAATCATATTTTGGATTTTGGGGCAACTGCCCCCCGCTATCTACGGCCCTGCTGTGCTATTATCAAACGAAATTGCTTCAAAGGAAACACGTGCATGTGCTTTACTCAAAACACCGAACATGTAAATTTTTGTTTCATGTGCACTTTAATAAATGACATGTTTTTTTCTTATTTCAGCCACAGGCATCAAGACTCAGTTGTGCGAAGTCGTCAGATTGGTTATGTCAAGTCTCTACCAGGTGTTTGTTTTGTTCAACGGTGACGATGTCAAGGAGACTGAGACAGGTGCCTATCTTTACCGATTGCCGAAAGCATCTACACGACTTAAAAAAAACCCAACTTATTCTCATCTCACATCTCATCTCATCTCTCGTCTCATCTATCATTTCATCTCATCTCTCATTTCATATCATCCTATTCAATCCCATCCTATTCCATGTCCAACTCAACCCACCTCACCCCACCCTCACTTCCCTTCGCTTCCCTTCCCTTCGCTTCGCTTCCCTTCCCTTCCCTTCCCTTCCCTTTCCTTTCCTTTCCTTTCCTTTCCTTTCCCTTCCTTTCCCTTCCCTTCCCTTCGCTTCCTTTCCCTTCCCTTCCTTTCCCATCCCTTCCTTTCCTTTCCTTTCCCTTCCTTTCCCTTCCCTTCCCTTCCTTTCCCATCCCTTCCTTTCCCTTCCCTTCCCTTCCCTTCCCTTTCCTTCCCTTCCTTCCCTTCCCTTCCCTCCCTTCCCTTCCCTTCCATTCCCTTCCTTTCCTTTCCCATCCCTTCCTTTCCTTTCCCTTCCTTTCCCTTCCCTTCCCTCCCCTCCCCTTCCCTTTTTCCCTTCTCTCCCTTCCCTCCCTTCCCTTCTTTTTACTTCACTTTACTTCACTTTACTTCACCTCGTCCCACCTCGCGTCACTTTACTTCATTTCATGTCTTTTTTCTTCTTTTCGCACAAACTCCTTTGTTCTTATTTACCAGGAAATGCGTCGCTACTATTTGAAATGATTAGCAAGATGACTTCAAGATCTGATAGCTCAACATCCGAGGGAGAATGTAGGTTCACTTTACATCAAAGCTACTGTCAAATCACGCATAAAAATCACTACTACTTCTACTCCCGCTTTTTACCTCTCGATTATTAATGACACTCCCTATACTTTACGGGGTGTTGGTAGCACATGATTAGCGCACGTGCTTTTTACCTCTTTACATTTTAAGCTGTCCTCATCTGAGAAGTAATGACTTAATATTATAAAGTAGTAAAAATAGACCTTTCCGTATGAAGTGAATGCATCATATGATCTTTCTTTTTGACAAATCTAATTGGCTAATGTTCAAAGTTGTCCAAAGTTTTGAATGTCCGAAGTTTTGCGAGGGCCGATCAAGTCTTTTAACGCGTTATCCACGCACTTCGTTTGGAAAGGTCTATTTTAACCTGCCCAAACTTTAATCTGATTCAACCCAGGGCTCGTAATTTGGGCTGTTTTTCTATCCATTTCTATCCATTTCTATATTTGTAGTGTTGAAGCAACTCTTTGGTCAGGACTTTGACTTGGCTTTGTTGCGACATCTTCCGGCTTCTGTTGCAGGTAAGACCTGTGTCCACACGTTAGAAGTCAATGCCGAGTCAAGTAAACAGGGTACAGTAACCGACTGAAAACAAGCTTTTTGTTTCTCTTTGTTAAGGATTTCGACCTCGACTGCGAAGTATTTCCTCTTATATAACTCGAGAGTACATTCAGAATAACTGCAAGACTTGGTTTCAAAAGTGCGTGTGCTGAGTTGGTTGACTTAGGGGTTCTAACTTAACTACTAACATTATAAATACAGACAGACAGACAGACAGACAGACAGACAGACAGACAGACAGACAGACAGACAGACAGACAGCAGGCAGGCAGGCAGGCAGGCAGGCAGGCAGGCAGGCAGGCAGGCAGGCAGGCAGGCAGGCAGGCAGGCAGGCAGGCAGGCAGGCAGGCAGGCAGGCAGGCAGGCAGGCAGGCAGGCAGGCAGGCAGGCAGGCAGGCAGACAGACAGACAGACAGACAGACAGACAGACAGACAGACAGACAGACAGACAGACAGACAGACAGAGACTAATACTCGCATATTCAGGAATTAATGTTTTACCGCTAAAATGCTCCAAGGCTGAAGGAAACGAATTCTAAATTTCTAAACTTCTTGTATTCCGCATTTTAGGTGTGCGGAAGACGTTAAAAAAGGAATGGATAGTTTTCTTCAGTACGTTGGAACTCTAAAAGGACTTGCTTCTATTCGAGACGCAGTTTGGGACCTGGTTAACCCAGTAAGTTTTTAACAAAAATTAAGCGTCTCTTACGGTGAATATTTACGATCAGGACAGTCGTCAGCCACATCAGATCACTATTAAATTACAAAGTCAGTCAGTCTCTTTCGAAAGCTACCAACAATGTGTAAGAACATCTTGATCAAAAGGCAAAGTTGTTCAACTTTTTGTCCAACTCCAAACGCAAAACGAGCAAAGAACTTACAACTGAACACATGCCTCACGGACTCACTCCGACACACGGCTAACAACTCACCGGAAGTATGAATAGTAGCGGAAGCAATCTCGTTCCCAGAGCCCACGTTCCCCACCTGGGAAACGAGACACTCTGGGATAATCCGTTTCAAATCGATATTTCATTGGCTGATGAACACAGTGAACTCTATATAACTCTTCTTCCGGATAACAAGAATCCTGTGATGGCGTGAATGGATTATCCCAGAGCCTCTCGTTTCCCGCCCGCTGGGTAAGGGGAACGTGGGCTCTGGGAACGAGATTGTAGCGGAAGTAAAAAGTGCAAAAATGCAAAATCGTGAGACTTGGCCTACCATAGGTAGCCCGAGTAATAACCAAGGCTGACGTCAAAGCCGACCTCATGTAAACCAAAACTGACATAAGAAAATTCAGGCCGATCCGACTTTAGTCAAGCCTTGTGTAAACACCTCTTTATTGCGTCCACTTTTGAACGTTGCTTACTTGGACCTTCACTTTATGTAGAGTGTAGATAACGGCACGAGCACTTATCACAATGCAGTCTTGAGAAAGTGGGAGGCGGTCACGTCAAGTTGCCTTGGTAACAAGCTGTCTCTTTGGCACGAGCTGTTCCGAGGTGAATTTGTTGCTCGTTCAAAGGTAAGTTCGTAAGAGAATAAAAATAACAGATCTTTTCTCTTTCTATGTTTGTTATAAGTCCATGTCCCAGAGTCCTAGACGCACGAATTTCTGGGTTAGGATTAGTATTTGTGTGGGGGTCAAGCTAGCCCGGTAACCACTAAAGACTTCTGCTTTTCTATTGGTTAAAATTTTCGCGCGTTTTTATTGGCTATGAGTAAAACTGCAATCGTCATCAAAGGATTTAGCCCTGATGACGCGAGATTGAGATTAGTGGTTACCTGCCCCATGTTTCTTTTGAAATTTGGCCAGGGTACCAGGCTAGGGTCAAGCTTACATAAAGTACCTGGGTTATATACAATAGTACATGAACTTAATACAACTGAGCCGTGCATGAGTGAACTTGTATTATTTCTCTAGACAATATTACATGGCCAACTCGAAGCTCTTACGTCATCATGTAAGTCATCAACAGTCAAGGCTCTGGAAGAATTGTGCCTCAAGGCATCCAAGCCTGATCGCAGTGTTTTGTGGGAACGGGATCTTTCGTCGTACGTGTGGTATGAAAGTTCTACCGACCTGCCATCCAAGGCGGGGTGGACTGGGAAACAACGTGATAGTGACGTAATGTGTGGTGAAGGTGGCCTATCATTAAAGACTAAGGCTTGCACACCAGTGATACAAGGGTAGGACATTGTTTTTGAACTAAAACGATGGTTACTCGTAATTCTTATATCTTACGTTTATGGCTCGACAGTTTGGTTAGTATTGGTGTTGACGATGGTGATGGTGTTGGTTCTGGTGTCATTGTCTTTGTTAGTGTTACTTCACTAACTTTGGTTAGGTTTAGTTTCTGTAAATGTTATGGTGATTCAGTGTTGGTCTTGTTCTCGCTGTTGGATATATTTTTTGTTAATGTGTTAGGGACTCGGTGTTGGTGTTGGTGCTGGTAGTGTGGGTGTCGGTGGTAGTGGTGGTGTTGATGGTGGTGGTGGTGGTGGTGGTGGTGGTGTTAGTGTTGTTGTTGGTGGTGTTAGTGTTGTTGTTGTTGGTTGTTGGTGATGGTGATGGTGATGGTGACGTTAGTGTTGTGATGGTTGTGGTGTTGGTGCTGGTAGTGGTGGTGTCAGTGTCGGTGATAGTGGTTTTGGTGTTAGTGTTGTTGGTGTTGGTGTTGGTGGTGATGTATTGTGATAGTGATGGTGTTGTGATGGCTATGGTGGTGGTGGGATGGCATGGTGGTGTTGATATTGGCGACTTGTCAATGTTTATTGTCATTTAGACTTGTTGTATCCTTAGGACCCTTTTCCGCCTGTTTCTTTTTCTAATAACAACCTTTTTACAGAGTAAACCAAGTTATTTGTTTTGGTCGGTCCGTCGTTCCGTTTATTTGTTTGTTAGTTTGATTATGTGTTTTTTATTTTGTATTTGTGTTTGTTAGTTTGTTATACCGATATAAATCGCAGTAGGCTTGATACATGTATTTTCTAAAGTGTAAATTCAGATGTTAACCTGCATGAATATTCTCTCGGTTTCTGCTAGCCCTGATCTGCAGTAATGACATTGTGTGCACATTTTTATTTCAAATACCTAGGTTGTGTAATGCATTTAACGACAGACTTGCCTTAATTCTGGACGACGCGGCTTACTTTATAAAATATTCGAGAACTAACGATTTCGCGCAAAACAAATCCGGGTTCCAGTCAAACGTTACAACTCAGTTAAGAGTAAGTAAAGTTGTATACTTTCGTTTGCTTGTGTGTAACTCTAGAATCGTGTTTGCCTCTGGAAGTAATATATCATACAGAGAAGCCGTTTATTATCTGATTTGAAAACACCGAGAAGTGTTTAAATCAGATAAAAAAACGGCTTTCAAACAAATAATTTTTAAAGAGAAATTTGAGGTAAAGCTTGTCTTAATTTATGGGCGTTTATTGCCACATTTCATAACAACGTCTCGGTATAACTGATTTCCATTATTTTTTCCTCATGAATTATTAACTCATTCCTGTCCGGGGGCTTCCCCAGAGGTGAATAAAATCGTCTGGCGTTAGCCAGAATAAAATACCAAAGACCAATTCGGACAAGAAAGAGTTAACCTCGTTTGAAGTTTCCTATCCAGTTCCCCTTCCATTATCTATGGTTTAGCGAAGCCCTAACCAACACTCGAGAACAATGAAAATTACTCCGTTAACGGCCTCGTGATTTTCATTGTCCTCTCGTGTTTGTATAACCCCTGGTAAAACACTCCCACTCGTTTATGAAATATTACTTCTCAAATCATTAAAAACTATCTCTTTAACTCTTTCTTGTCCGAATTGGTCTTTGGTATTTTATTCTGGCTAACGCCAGACGATTTTATTCACCTCTGGGGAAGCCCCCGGACAGGAATGAGTTAAAGAACCGGAAACGTTGTTTGCACAACTTGCTATGGTAATTACACACTTATAAGCAGCTAATGCACCTATTGCTGAAATTAGACAAAAGTGTAATATCACTTAAGTTCAGCAGTGTCTGATTTTAGCCATGTGGGACCACCCGTTAGGTGCATTGCCGCTTATAAGCGTAGAATTACCATAGCAAGTTGTGCAAACATCGTTTCCGGTTTCGTAAGTTTCCTATCCAGTTCCCCTTCCATTATCTATGGCTAAACGTCGCACAAAAGAGGTATTTAATTCAGACGAATTTAATCATTTAAAACGTTATACTATTGAAAAATTTGAGTTTTGTTGCTATTGCTCTTTAAGTTGTTAATACTAAGTCGTTAAGGATTTATTCAGTTTGTTGACGTTAATATTGTATAGGACAGTACTTCTTCAGAAGATCAGGAGAGTCCTTTCGACAGATATGGAGAATCAGAAGAGCTTGAAGAGTTTCTACAAACAACTTGTTCTGATGTAATAAGAAGGTAAAAGAAATGGATGTGATGGAATGGATAGATTGGGAAGGAGGAATGGATGGAGGGGTGGATGGGATGGAATAGAGGGAAGGATGGAAGGATGGATGGGATGGATGGATGGATGGATGGGATGGATGGATGGGATGGGATGGATGGATGGCTGGATAGATGGATGGGATGGGATGGATGGATGGATAGGTGGATAGGATAGGATGGGATGGAGGGAAGGATGGATGGGATGGGATGGATAGATGGATGGGATAGATGGATGGGATGGATGGATAGGTGGATGGGATGGATGGGATAAATGAATGAGATGGATGGATGGATAGATAGATGGGATGGGATGGATGGATGGATGGTGGATGGATAGGTAGATGGGATGGATGGGTGGATGGATAGGTGGATGGGATGGGATGGGTAGGATGGATGGGATGGGTAGCATTCAAATGGATGGACGGCTTCAAAAACACAATGGAGAAGTACGAACGGATGAGTTACATGTAACTTTAACTTAAATGATGGCAAAAACATAATAAATAAATAAATAAATAAATAAATAAATAAATAAATAAATAAATAAATAAATAAATAAATAAATAAATAAATAAATAAATAAATAAATAAAACGTTTACACATGTTGGTCTTTTTTGTTTGCAGTCTTCTAACCCATTTCGACGCGCTTCTCTCGTCGTACAAGAACGAACTAGCTACGTATTCGTGGGACCAGCCACTTTTCAGAAAAGACACTCCTGCTTTAATACTTGCTGTTGACAGGTAAGCTCACAAAGTCAAGTATGAATGGCAATAATTAATTCTCCTTATCTTTCATTGTTTTCTTGTAATATTTTGTTATTTTAGAGCACTGCTTCTTGCGAGGCTGTGTCGTGGTCTCTCTGACTATTGTGCCAACCTTGGAGAATTAATGGGAGAGAAAAAAGAAGAAAAAAGTCGAAAACCAAGGTATTGTTAACGTCTATATATACTGTAGTGCGATGAATATGTGAACTTACGTGAAATTATTGTGAAATAATATGTGAAATTATTAACGAAAAAATATGTGAAATTATTATCATCATCATGATTTTTCTCATCGTTGTCATCATCATTATCGTCATCATTTTCATCATCATGATCATCATCATCATCATCATCATCATTATCATTATCATCATCATTATCATCATCATTTTCATCATCATCATCATCATCATCATCATCATCATCACCATCATCACCATCACCATCATCATCATCATTATCATCGTCATCATCGTCATCATCGTCATCAACATCATCAACATCATCATCATCATCAACATCATCATCAACATCAACATCATCATCAACATCATCATCACCATCATCATCATCATCATCATCATCATCATCATCATCAACATCAACATCATCTTCAACATCATCATCACCATTATGATCATCATCATCCCCGTCATGATCATCATTACTATTTTCATCTCAAACTCATTAATAATTCATGAGGAAAACACAAAGGAAATCAGTACCGTGTCGGTGGTTTGGATATCGGAAGAAGAAATTACATAAATTAAGCAAACTTTTACCCCGATTTTCTCTTAAAATACTGTTTTGTTTGAGATGCTATATCATACACTCGGAGGAGTGTTACATCAGGATATCCAAACACTTCGAAGTTTGTTCAAAAACCTCGGCTTCGCCTCGATTTTCAACAAACGTCGCAGTGTTTGGATATCCTGATGTAACACTCCTCCTCGTGGATGATGTATTACATAATCACCATCATCATCATTTTATGGTTTTCTTGTGTTTTTTAAGGTTCCCAAAGACACCAACACGTAAAAAGGTGAGTTTAACTACAATCCTGAACTAAATCATGCGAACATAATAATGTATCTGTCGTTGATTTCCAAATATCATCTTTTTTGTGCCCATTGCTACCTAGATAAAATGTTCCTTCCTCTTCACGCGAGGTCTAAATCCACTAACATTGACTAGGGTGGAGGAGACCATATTTTATTTCTTTTTGACATAATTTCTTAATACTAATGAAAAGCGCATGCTGCATCCACATCCACATTATATCGATGCGATGATAAGTCCAAAATGTATAATATATTTCTTAATTTCGTAGTCATGTTTCTATTTCCTAGGCTAGTGGTAAAACAAGTAGCAAAATGCAGGAAATCAAGGAACGTCTCAGAGCTACTTACTTAAGTGCTTTTAGGTTTGTTATTATGACGTGTGTTTAAGTTAGTGTTAGTAAACGTACTTGGTGAAAACCTACTCTTTTTTTGTCTTCGCTTTTTTCCGTGTTCGTGTTAATGTTAATGTTAGTGTCGATGTCGATGTCGATGTCGATGTCGATGTCGATGTCGATGTCGATGTCGATGTCGATGTCGATGTTGATGTTGATGTTGATGTTAATGTTAATGTTGGTGTTAATGTTAATGTGTTAATGTTAATGTGTTAATGGTGATGGTGATGGTGATGGTGATGGTGATGGTGATGGTGATGGTGATGGTGATGGTGATGGTGATGGTAATGGTGATGGTAATGGTAATGGTAATGTTGATTGTAGTGTTAAGTCTTGGTGTTGGTGTTGGTGTTCGCGTTCGTGTTCGTGTTCGTGTTCGTGTTCGTGTTCGTGTTCGTGTTCGTGTTCGTGTTCGTGTTCGTGTTCGTGTTCGTGTTCGTGTTCGTGTTCGTGTTCGTGTTCGTGTTCGTGTTCGTGTTCGTCTTTATCATGTTCCTCGTTTACTTCTCCTATATATAATTTTTTCTTTTTCTTCTTGTTATTGCTGTTCCTCGTGATCCCATTGATCTTTTCTTCTTTATCCTCTCTCCTTCCTCTTTTGTAGTTCTTGTTCTCGCTTTCCTTGTCCTTCATCTTTATACTTCCGACTATGCTTCTCTTCTACTTTTTCTTCTTCATTCTCTTTATTTTTGGAGCTTCTTTTTCTTTCTTTGTCTTCTGGTGTCCTATCTTTTCTTTTTTTCAAGTCTCTACTTTTCCCTGATATATTTTTTTTCTGTTTTGCAGCATTTGGTCCCAGTGGGTTTCTGCAATGTTTCGCACATCTTTTCAAACCTATTTACTCAATGGTCAAGGCCCCAACGCTCTTCTCTCAGCAACGGTAGGTATATCCTTGCTGCTACACTGGAAGTATCTGCAAGCAGAATGACCAGCAAGTAGCTGTTAATTTTAGGCTTGCTTTATTTTTATACGAGTTCTTTCAACCATGAACCACCCTTTGGACTTTCTTTTTACATTAGAACTGGGACGAGATTGTGATCGATGAAGAAACAGAGGCGGGTCAAAAAGTTCACTCATCTATTCACGTTCCGTCGCAGGTCTCTTCGTACGTGACCAGTCTCTTGTTCAGTCTTTGCGAAGAGTTGAATCGTGTGGGAGGTCACGCTCTTGACAGGTAGCGTTCTTTCTTTCGTTCGTTCTACTCTGGTTTTATTAAGCCCTGATCAAACGGGCACGCAAGTCATCGCAAGTTTTAGCTTGTGCTTGCTTGTGTCTCGTTTGACCGCCAGCTTGCGATGACTTGTGGTGACTTGCGTTAGCTTGCGACTAATTTGATCTTGTTCAAATTTCATCGCAAGTTTTCTTCAACTTGAGAGAGCTTGCGAAACGTTTGAACACAAAACACAAGGCGATGCAAGTCTTTCGTGCTCCGTCGCCATAGAAACTACCATGAGAACTAGCGAAAAGGCGTGGGAACTAGCGGAAGTGCAGAACTTGCGACGACTTGTGCCGAACGTTTGACTGGTGGCATGACTGGCATCGCAAGTCATCGTAAGCTAACTTGCGATGACTTGCGTTCTCGTTTGATTAGGGCTTTATAGAGATATTTTGAACTGAAGAAGGGGAAAAAATCCCAAGCAGTTTAAAAGTGGCAGTTGATTGACCGTGCCATGCCAATTGATTTGAACTAGAGTCAGAATCTGAATTGGTTACTACAAATATTAAACACTAAAGCCTAACCGTCGGTGACTCGGTGGGTGTGTCGAAGACGATGGGTTTGTCCTAATTCCGCAGACATGACCGTCACTGAATCACAAAATTATTCTTCTCTGATAAATTTCTGATCGTCTATGATGTATTTGTATATTTTTTATAGGTCAATTTTACGTGAGCTTGTTCGTGGACTAGGTGACGATGTGTTAGCGTGTTATGAAAAGCTGCTGGAGCGCCATTACAAGGATAAACAAAATGCTGGTATAGATCAGAATCGAGCTTTGCAGTCCGTGTTTGACTTTAAATTTCTGTCAACTGTGTTTGGCGAACGTTCGAAAGTTGAGGTACGTTCCAATTACATGTCAAAAAGAGTAGAGGGTAGGTGGTGTGGTGTGGTGTGGTGTGGTGTGGTGTGTTGTGTTCAGTGCTTCCACTTTGGAAGGAAATTTCCTTCCATGGGCCTGTCACCATGGGGGGAGGGGTCAGATATTATTAGCCTTCTTTGCAAAAGTTCTTTGTTTCTCTTGTTTATCTAAACCCTCCCCCATAGTGACTGGGCTATGCAAATAAAAAGTGGAAGCACTGGTTGTGTTGTGTTGTGTTGTGTTGTGTTGTGTTGTGTTGTGTTGTGTTGTGTTGTGTTGTGTTGTGTTGTGTTGTGTTGTGTTGTGTTGTGTTGTGTTGTGTTGTGTTGTGTTGTGTTGTGGTGTGGTGTGGTGTGGTGTGGTGTGTGGTGTGGTCACTGTGGTGTGATGTGTGGTGTGGTGTGGTGTGGTGTGATGTCGTGTGGTATGGTGTGGTGTGATGTCGTGTGGTGTGTGGTGTGGTGTGGTGTGATGTTAGAGGTAGGGAGGTGTGGTTTGATTTGATGTTGTGTGATGTGTTGTCGTGTGTTGTGCATTGGTGTGATGTGGTGTGCTGCAGTTTGGTGTGGTGTGGTGCGGTGCGGTGAGGTGTGGTGTGATGTCAATGATGTCAATAACAAAATAAAAAAAAAAGAATGAAATGCCGTCTTCAGAATTTTTTCATCTTTTCGTAAATTTGTTTTCTAACTTGACTTCTGATTTTATTTCTTAGGAAAGCAGCAATTATAAACCGAGATTTGAAAAGGTTGTTGAACAGTTAGAAGATATTGTGGATCCTTTCGACTTAAATGTTTTTTCTCCTTATCTGAGCAGCAATTTAAACAAACATCTTCAACGTTGCGGGGTAAGCCTAGAGCGGTGTTTCTCAACCGCTGACTTTATATATAACTGGACTGCGGGCTCTACATATAACTAAGGTGATATCTGCTAGTCTTCGACCGGGCAAAGATTGGAGCCAAACATGGCGAACATTTAGGCCTGAAGTATACGTATAGTCTGGTCTTTTGACCAGCTCAGGCTTGATCAGACCGCGTAGAAGACTGGAACAATACGTATACTTCAGGCTTACATTGGCCGCCATGTTAGGTAAACAGTATCTTGAACAGTGCCGCCTTCGCGTCGGCGTGTATTTCATTACAACAAATATTTACATAATGGATAACTTACATGCAAACTTGGAAGAAAACTCAACATTAATTTGTCATCAAAACAATCTTTGCTTCAAAGTATTGACAAGAAAAGTATACAATTCCGTAAACAACAAATCAATAGTGATTTAGAACTGTTAAAACTGTTAGGCTCAAATCAGCTAAAATATATTCACGTTTCTCTCTCACGAAGGGCCTTCGCTCGAAACGTTAGACTCCTACGTTCTCTGTTTCGGCAGTATATCTAACTTTACTATATTTCGAGTGTTGTTTCTACACTGCCTACGCAGCACGCTACTTTTATTACACTATTTAAAATATATTTTAGCCCGCTGAATTCTTCATTTTAGACCGCAAAATACACCACGATAAAATTATTACTAGAAGTTTTTATCAAAAGTGAAGTGCTGCAGTTGCTACCATTTACTATTTATTAGTAAAATACTTGTTATCGTCCGAAGCATTTTCACTTAAAGAGCTTAAGCATGCGACGTTTCCCTCAACATGGACGTCACGCGTATAAAATCGAGCCATTAAAGAGTGATGGCGTCAGCACTCTTGCTTGAAGTGAAGAACGGCAATCTATGCAGTTTTAGGTTGTTGATTTGCAGCAATAACGGCCGTTGCCATCTTTAATGTTGCCATCTTTAATAATGCCTGCCGCTGATCGGTAGACATTGCGTATACCGAAGATCATCGCCCACGAAATCATAAATGGAGTTTGTGAACGCATGTAAACTCGGCCCAGACCTCGTCAAGATTAGTGAGCTGCTCGCCTTACGGCTCGCAGCAATAATCTCGTTCTGTTTTTTTTCTCTTAGGTTTTGTTTGGTGTTCTTCTGAGTATTGATAAACATTCTCAGTTTTATGGTATGCCTCAGAGACCCAGCCGCGGTCCCCAAGACCAACACAACGTCATGCCTATCGCAGTAAACCCTGTCCGCTTTACACTTTTACCACTTAGCTCACATCACGTGGAGAAACATGACGCTCACAATACAAAGGTAATTCAAGCTGCATTTCCACTGTTCAACGAACGAACAGCCAAACAACTTAGCCTGTTGACTTGTAATTTGCTGTATTTTGCTTGTTTTTTTTGTTTTTTAGAATCGTGAGGAATCCCCGGATACTGAGAAAATCCCTTGTGATCTACCGTTTTACAAGCACCAGCAGTTTGTCATGAGTGAACTTCTGATTGATACTCGAATACGCGATTGTTCACAAAACGACGAACTAAGGTACTTCATGTTACACTAATGTAGAGAGATCGTAAGCTGTGGTACGTACATCGGTTTGGTAGTACGTGTGTATTGAGTAACTCCATGAACAAGACCAGTCTGACTGGCGAGAATATATGCACGCAAAATATAAATCCGTATAACTGGGGTTCTCAATAGGCAGCCCGCAAGGCGAAGCCGGCCCGCGAAAGATCTTAATCCGACCCCCGAAAGAAAATCGGGATGAAAAGAAAAATTACGAATCTACGGTTGGAGGGTTACCAAATACGACAGAATGAACAATGTAGTGGAAATTCGCAGTTAGTCCTCAGTAATGTTATAAATAGACATGTAAAAAGAAACAACTTCTGAAGTTAAGCCTTTAATGTAGTAAACGTTTCGGTATACACATACCTTTTTCAGTAGAATGTATCATGTACCAGCTGACCAGCATGACATATTGACATTTAGTCTGACCGGCAACTACTGATCATTAACGGCTGCTGATGCATGTGACTAATCCGTGAATTTTATATTAGAATATTACGCGTGTTTATCGTTTATAACTTATACACTAACCTGACAAACTAGCGTGTTTATTGCCTAGCTGATGCACTAACCTGACCCACCACCGTGTTTATTGCCTAGCTGATGCACTAACCTGACCCACCACCGTGTTTATTGCCTAGCTGATGCACTAACCTGACCCACCACCGTGTTTATTGCCTAGCTTATACACTAACCTGACCCACTAACGTGTTTATACCGCCTAGCTTATACACTAACCTGACCCACTAGCGTGTCTACTGCTTAGCTGATACACTAACCTGACCCACCACCGTGTTCATTGCCTAGCTATTCACTAACCTGACCCACCACCGTGTTTATTGCCTAGCTATACACTAACCTGACCCACTAGCGTGTTCACTGCCTAGCTTATACACTAACCTGACTCACTAGCGTGTATACTGTCTAGCTTATACACTAACCTGACAAACTAGTGTGTTTACTGTCTAGCTTATACACTAACCTAACAAACTAACTGTTTATTGCCTAGCTTATACACTAACCTGACAAACTAGCGTGTTTACTGCCTAGCTTATACACTAACCTGACTCACTAGCGTGTATACTGTCTAGCTTGTACACTATTCACTAACCTAACAAACTAGCGTGTTCACTGCCTAGCTTATACACTAACCTGACAAACTAGTGTGTTTATTGCCGATAGCCTATACGCTAACCTGACGCACTATCGTCTTTATTGGCTAGCTTAAACGTTAACCTGACCAGGAAACCGCGGGTACTTTGGGTATAGTATATCTGCGTATATAGTAACACTGGACCAATAAGGAATGGTCCTTGTTGGACTTCTGGGGAGAACTTTTTTAGAAATACGATTGATATGGTTAACCAGTAATAACCGGAATCCAGAAGGTGCGAGTTCAAATCCCGCTCGAGTCAGCCGAAATTTTTCGGTTGACTTTAGCAGTGTAAGACATCATGAAAAAAGTATAAATAAAGTTAGCTTAGTTTTAGCGTATGTCCAAGCTTAAAGACAACCCTGAGTCCTGACCCACTAGTGTGTTTATCGCCTATTTTATATATACGTTAAACACCGCTGCCAAACGTTTGCGCGTGCGTGAGTTTGAAAGAGTAAACACTGCACGAAATGTGGGAAATAACCATGACAACAACAACCAGACAGTGAAGACTGAGTGACATCGAATATTCATTTGTGTTTTAAAAAACGGCCAAGAAAATTACAAATGGGCTATATCTCAGAATATTTAAAGATATTAATAATGCAGCTATACAACATGAACGAACCTTAAAATTTCAGTAGTTTTTTTTAAATTTGGAAGAAACGTGTGCCAGTCTCGTCGAATTACAGAATATTAACAACATAGTTTCCCGCTCTTTTTTGGTCGGAAGCTCTCGCAGGCGCAAAACGTTTGGCAGCGGTGTTGCTATAAACCGTCTCTCACAGGTAACTCGAATCCGGTAGTCGAATCTGGACTCGGTGATTCGCGATTTAATATTACAATACATGCAGTCCATATGCTGGTTGCCCATAATATATCAGGAACTTAGTGTGATGTCAAGGAGACAAGACATCTGTTGCTCTGAAGGGCTTCTAAGAGTTTAATCTAAAGAGCACTTGTGACGTCTTGAAGAACCAGCAGTTTGCTCTAAGAGTATAAGCAGCACGTGCTTTGCTATATAGTTCCACCTGTTTATTTGACAGCTGTCTCTCGTGGGGTTGACCAAGGTGTTTGGCTTTTTAAGATTAGATCAAAGTGAAAAGGTGGTAAGCTGCTGAGAATAGTTTTGATAACGTAATACTGACGTTTCAAGCGGCGCCCTTTACCAGAGTAAAATATCACGTGTTACTCAGCCCCTATAATAACTGAACGAAGTCAGTCGGCAACTCGTAACGATGGGAAATATAACTTCTTATTAGGGACCTTAAGATCTACGACGGTCGGGAACTTCTAGGACGGGAACTTCTAGGACGACGTCCTTCAAACAAAAGCATTCTTCTTGCAAAACAACGATAATGAATAATTTCTAGTCCCAAGAGTAATCTGAACACCGTCCTCGCTCTGTATACAACGCCACTCAGACCATTTCCATGTCTTCAGGACGAGTTGACTCGTGAGGTGATGAGAACAGTTGTCTGAGATTGCCCTAACACAGACACTGCAACCGTTTTAACACTTTGAAAATTATAAAACAAGCTTCAAATATTGAATACGGTAGTCAGTTCACCGTGACTTCTGTTTAATGGTAAAATTTGAATTGCTTTTTAACCGCCGTCGTCGTCCTAGCATCTTAAAGCCGGTTTTCCACTAGGCGATTTTTTTCGCACGAAGCGACTTTCTTTTGTTCGAATTCAATAGATTTCTGATTAGTTCCAGCTCAGAGCTCATGAGACAAAAGAAAAAGTCGCTTCGCGCGAAAAAAATCGCCTAGTGGAAAACCGGCTTTAGGTCCTATTAACCGAGTACGCGGTCATTATGGGAGAGGGGCCTTGCGAAGTACGACGGCAACTTCAACGACGACGTCTTTTAAACAAAAAAATTCTGGTTGCGAAACAAAGAGAATGAATAAATTTTCGTCCCTAGAGTAATCTCATCACCGTCCTCGTTCTTTATAGAACGCCACTTAGAGCATTTTCACGTCTTCAGGACGACGTCAACGGCCAAAAGATAAGAACTATTCAGTTGAGATTGACTTCAATACTGACACTACAAACATTTTAGCAGTACTGGGCGTTTTGGGAGTCAGTAGACTAGCTTCAAATGTAGTAATCAGTTAGCCGTGACTTTTTAATTATAAAATGGTGTTGCTTTGTAACCGCCGTCGTCGTCCTAGCATTGTAAGGTACCTAATATTAGACCGGGGTCTTCACAGTCATATATACGGGACGAACAAAGAGATGAAGCTAATAAAAGGTTTATTATTATATGGCTTCAGCGGCATTTTCATTGTTGCTGTCGTTAGGATTGGCCTTCTGCTACACTGGAATTCTTTTTTTATATCTATCACGGAACTTTCTTCTAGTTTTAAAAGTGACATTTATAGACATTTACGAAGCGACAATATATCCACAGTCATACAGAATTGTAGTAATTATAGTGATGTGTTTCAATATTGCGATCATATCATTGTAGTTTTTCTAGTTGCATTCTCGTTATACTATTCATTCATCATCATAATTATAACCATAATCCTAATCATAATCATGCTGATCATAATAATAATAATAATAATAATAATAATAATAATAATAATAATAATAATAATCATAATAATAATAATAATAATAATAATAATAATAATAATAATAATAATTATGATAATAATAATGATGATGATGATAATAATAATGATATAATAATAATAATAATAATAATAATAATAATAGATTAATTTCAGTGACAATGTATTTAGCTGCATGAATAGCTAATTTGAGGACACTTTCAACTATCACATTCCAAGAAATTATATATTACAATATAAGTTATATATAACTATATATTTTACAATGTAAGAAAAGTTATGAAATGCAGTAATTTACAATTACATGTAAGTAAATAAATAAATAAATATATATATATATAAATAAATAAATAAATAAATACATACATACATACATACATACATACATAAATAAATAAATAAATAAATAAACAGATAAACAAATAAATAGATAAATAAATAAATAAATAAATAAATAGATAAATAAATAAATAAACAGATAAATAAATAAATAAACAGATAAACAAATAAATAGATAAATAAATAAATAAATAGATAAATAAATAAATAAATAAACAGATAAACAAATAAATAGATAAATAAATAAATAAACAGATAAACAAATAAGTAGATAAATAAATAAATAAATAAATAAATAAATAAATAAATAAATAAATAAATAGAAAAATAAATAAATAAATAGATAAATAAATAAATAAATAAATAAATAAACAGATAAACAAATAAATAGATAGATAAATAAATAAATAAATAAATAGATAAATCAATCAATAGATAAATAAATAAATAAATATAATTATTATTATTATTATTATTATTATTATTATTATTATTATTATTATTATTATTATTATTATTATTACACCTTAAACTGTATTTGCCTCTTTTTCAAACGTCGAATTTGTCGATTTCCAAGTGTAATACATCAAATTGAGTAAAAAGGTAGCCAAAGTAAGCTTTCAATAAGTCTAAACTTAACAACAATGAGAGCTATAACGTTCAAACTTTAAAAGAGCGAAAGTCAAAGCTGGACGTGGTCTTCAACCAGTCGCGGATTAAGGAGCGTAAGCAAATACAACGCGAAAGTCAAGGACAACGTCCTTAATACAATAGATTTTTCCTCAAACAACAAAGAAAATGAATAATTTTTAGTCGCAAGAGTAATCCTAACGCCGTCCCCGTTCTACATACAACGTTATTCAGATCATTTTCACGTCTTCAGGACGACGTCAACTCGTGAAACGGCGAAACCTGTTAGTTGAGTTTGACTTCAAACTGTACGACAAAAATCCTTTTAGAACTCTAAAGCTTTCGGATGCCGAAAAACATACTTTAAGTATTCAATACTACGCAAATGATTCGTGGTTTCTGCTAGATACTGAACTTTATATTGCCGTTGCCGTCCTAGCTTGCTTAAGGTCCCTATTAACTCTCCCAAGGCCGGGGGCAAAGGATATTTAAGGCCGCTATACTTTTGAGGGGGGCGCAACTTTTGGGGGCTCGCTATTTTCGGGGGGGGCGCTACTTTCGGGATTCTACGATGAAATATAACGTTCAGCAGTGTTCTCACATTTTAAGGAAATTTCCTTAAAAAAGACCATCACTGTGGGGGGAGGGGTCAGTATTAATAGTATATATTATACAATCTTTTCAAAAGTTCTTTGTGTCTCTCTTTGGTCTAATCCCCTCCCCCGATGAGGACAGGACTATGCAAATAAGTTGTGAGAGCCCTGACGTTCAGTATACTATACACAGGTCCTGCATTGCATGATAAATTGATAACAGTATTCGTGTATATACTGAAGTACTCACCATTCGTTTGTAAAAAAGAGAAACGAAATAGTTTTTTTTATTCACTCTTTCTTTTTGGGCCGATCAAAATCTGGGGCTGGGGGCAAAAGATAATCGCCACTGCCTTCAACCATTTCAAACCAACGTATGTTGTTCATTCGTCAACCAAACGAATTCTCTTCGACGTCATTGTTTTTATCAAAACCTCTTGTGCATGGTTTTCTGAACAATTGATGTGGATAATTGAAGGGCTACATTTAGTAAATTATTCTGGCTGAACAAAGTTCGGCCAATTCACAAACTCGATGTCGACGATTGCGTGCCGTATATAGACTAAAGACAACAGCCAAGGGGTCTTCCTTTAAGCCTGGTTTCCGTAAGAACCGGCGACATGGCTGCGGCAAGGGGCGATGGTCCCCGCTCGCTCCGTGTTTAATCAGATACGAACTAAACTAACGTATTTCCGTGGCCAAGGTTGTCGCAGATACGCCCTTCTTCCGTTCGATATCCCACGCATTACTTGACAAAAGCCAAGGTAAAACAAACAGAAAGAGAAGAAAGTCTTTATTCCATTGCTCGAGGGAAGAAATTCCTATCGCGTTAACCACGCAAACGGCAAAGCAGAAAAACTACATCTCTCCTCTTTGAAAAGAGGTTAATCGAAATGGTTTGCTCTGTCAGAGTGAATAACTAAAGGTTAAGGAGAGTTTTTCCATGTTTTTGTATCACACTTACGCGTTTCATCTGCGTATTAAAGTTTATCAGTTTGATTATGCATATTGCATATATTCAATTTTCTCTGTACGTTTGTTTTGGGATAAAAAGACAAACATTTGGCAGTCATTGCATTATAATCAACTATAGACGCTCTACAAATGAAACGTATTTTGACTCCATCGGATTTAAGAGAAATTCAGATAATAAATGGCTGGTAATTGTTTCCACATATTCTACACAGTTTGTTTATGTTTATATATAATTCCATCGTTGCCATGGCACAGAAATTTAATGTTGGCCCACTGCGTGCTTAACCAGGTTTAATTGTCGCAAAGTAAGCTTTGCCGCTAATGGGATAGACTAATAATTACATTTTGTCTGTCTGACTGACATACAATTCTATCCATTTCTCTCGAACTTGCATTGGCTAACTCGCGTTCGAAACTGACAACCTGTAGCTGTCATTTCCTTTTTAATTATAACTTTTATTTGTTATATATCTATTTGGACTCCAGGGGTTTAACGTATTTCATAAATTGTCAGTGATTCTGATACATATACTCATGTGGGGAAAGAAATTACTCAAATATTTTGTGTTCTTGTTATCCCAAGATATTTTTAGATATATATTAGACTTAATTTAGTGCTAAAATGTTTCGCTTAAAGCTTGACCTTAGCCTATATAGGAAGTCACTGTTCGTTATACCCAACGTTTTTCGACACTTCGATCTAGACTAGACTAGACTGTCTGAATGTCTTATCATTTCGGATCCAGTGCCTCCAATCTTTGATCATGCATTGCGAAGACAGGGTTCCTATATTTCTACTGCTGTAAGGTAAGAGATCGTATAAATAATAGCTAAGTATAAAAGCTAAATTTTTACGACGATGTACCCTTGATGAAGACACTATAGTTCAAAGTATTGAAACGTTGGACACACACACACACACACACACATATATATATATATATATATATATATATATATATATATATATATATATAGCTACGTTGAAAACGTCGTAAGGCAGAGCATCAAACAAACTATATGAATGATTCCTCTTTTCCTCAGTGTAAAAAGTAAAGTGCTGCGTAGCCAGTGTTTTAGATAGATCAAAGTGAAAAGCTGGTAAACTGCCGAGAATAGTTTTGACAACGAAATACTACTGACGTTTTGAGCAGAGCCCTTCATCAGACTGGGGGAAATGTGAAATGATTCCTCATTTGGTTGCGCTAGAATTGGAAATTTATTTGTTAATCTCTTATTATGGGATTGTGAGAGTGTTATTATGGTTCTCGTTTTCTGCGAAGTTTGCCTTAGAATATATATTGTCTGTCTTGGAGAATAGAATATTCTCTTAAAAAGCTAGATTTCTACCGTGATAACACCTATCTCGCGAAAAACGATTCACTGCACAATTTCCAGTTGCTCATTTCAAGACAAAAGCATCATAAAACGAAGAACTTAAGGGTCATTTTTATCCTTCTGCAGTAATTTAGATTTCATCATTATACGAAATCTAATCAACAAGATAAAGACTTTCAGACAATTACTTCCTCCACCAGGCTTTCGTGCACTTGCTGTAATTCTTCATCATGAATCCCTATATGCTTTCCGTTTGCGATAATTATACCTTCGAGAAGAGCATCAAACTGTAGTTTCATAAACAATTGAGTCTCTAGTATATACATGCGGTTAACCCTGGTCGAAAATTAAAGCAAGCTTTGTGTGTGGACTCTTTGTTTTTGCAAATAGTGCATTTCGGGCCAAATTTATACCCACGCATGCAAATCTACATCTTGGCTCGTGTATAGAGAGTTTATGGTCAAGTTTACTATTTATAAATATCAAAAAACGTTCTTTACTTAACAAAACATAATTCAGTTGATTTGCAATTTCCTATTCTTTAAATAATCGACTAAGATTCGAGACCAAGTTTACATATCAATGAAATTGTTTATCGTTGGATTAAACACCAAAGGTTTCGCGCTCCTATTAAGTATTCCTATGGGAATAACACCGTCGTATGAGGCTCTCTGTGGTTGGTCGGATACCCAATCGACCACGTGTTTTATTGTTCGCGCCTTTCAAAGTGTTTGGACACCTTCAGAGTTCGTCACGGAAATCATTGTGCTGCTGAACATAATAGTTGTACTGATCCCAAAGTTGAACGAGTCAGGTCCGATTGGTTTTTGTGGTCTTTAAATTTTCGTTTGTTTTCGCAGCACTGCCTTATATTCTGGCTCGTTCTGTGGAGTGGCTAATTATAGAAGTTATAAAAAGGAAGTCTAAGGCATTAGCATGTCAATAAGCGTCATCTTGACTGGTATAATTGCCTTCCAACCCCCAGCCTGTTCATGCGTCCACTTCTCAAGCTGAGGCATTCTTCTGCCAAGTCCCTAAACATTTGTCACGATCGAAAAAAACAATTCCCCAGTCCGTGGTCGACGCGGATGGATATAGTGTTTCTTGAGAGGTTTGACAGTCTCTAGTCGGACACGTGGAAACTGAGGTTTATCAAATATTCATCTTTTCAGACAACCCTGACATTGAATAAGCAAGTAGCCGCTTGGTTGGTAAGCACATGACAAAAAACAAAGAGAGGGGCTTGTGTCGACCCTCTCGAGAGATTTATCGCGGCGTTTCGAGTCGTTTGTTTCTACTTGCGTCATGGCAATGGCAAGTAGTTTGTCAAGAACTCGCGATGGCCGCGCCGAGTCCAAATCCCACAAAGACGGGTTTTTTTGTCCGGGAATTAAGCGAGGGAATTATCATAAGATGATTTAATGTATATGCAAAGTTCGACAACAACGTGTTTATCTTTGCGGTGCCATGCTATAGTCACCTGTCAAAACGCATTGCTGCAAGCCGGTTGTCGCTCTGCTTGTTCGCCTTTAGATTTAGGGGCGCTGATTTTGCCCGGACTGGTTCCGTCGCGGCTTACGCTGTGTAAACGTGGTATTCCTTTCGGCCTTTTTTATTAATGGAGAAAGTTAAAGTTACGATTACGAGTATAGGCTACGACCGATTAATGACATTACCGATGTGTTATTTTGGGTGTGTGAGACAAGGTGACAAAGGGATTAGTAATAAGAATTAGCATTTCGCTCAAAATGGAGCCACTAAGTATCCTTAAGCTTCGGAGTGTTTATGCGAGCCGGTTCCCACCGGACGAAGCCCATCGATTAAATATGATCCTTTGGGGGAAATATTACCGTGACAAGCCACAACTTTTGTACTGTGTTTTGTGAATTTCTTGGCTCGGCGTTTGTTGATTGTTGGCAAACTCTCCCAAGGGCCTCTTTGTTTTCGGTTCGACAAATTAAGTGGATGCTTTGACGCGAGTGCTGCATATTTTAAGTGACCGACCAATGGCGCGTCGGCTGGCCGAGCACGTGCACCAGCTGGTGTTCAATGGCCTAATGCATTATGGGCAAAGGTTTGAAGTCAAAAACATGACGTTCATTCCACTTGGTCGTAATATATGTCACACACAGACACAGAGAGACATTTCTAGTTCTCGTTGTCAACAAACAGTAACGTAAGACCCAACTCGGTTGTCTACTTGGTGTGTTTCACGCCGAACCATTTTACCTATGCCTATCCCGAGCACCCTGTATTACATGGAGACGGAACTCGGTTCAAGCAATAGCCAACTCGAGGCCGACCAACGAGCCTTCCAACTGGCCATCGAATTCTCTATGCTCGGTCTGACAAGTGACGATGACAACACATCAAACACCTTCGACGAACTGAGGGCGAAGAAGAGCGTGAACATGACCGAGTGCGTTGCAGTGCCGAGCTCCGAGCACGTTGCCGAAATCGTTGGACGCCAAGGTAAGCGTATGTCGAAGTCGCTACATTTTCGCCTCGTGCTTCGATTTCCCGAATACCCCCGTTGATTCGATTAGCACGTCGAACAAGGTCGTGTCCGAGGCGGTAGTGTACAAATCTTGTGACAACTTGTCGACGTTCTCCTTCTCTAGGTTGTAAAATCAAGGCGCTTCGAGCCAAGACAAATACGTACATTAAGACGCCAGTACGAGGCGAGGATCCGGTATTCGTGATCACCGGTCGAAAGGAAGATGTCGTTCTCGCCAAGAGAGAGATTTTGTCTGCAGCCGACCACTTCTCGCAGATTCGAGCTCAACGCAAGAACTCGTCGTTGAATTCGGGTCCCTCGTCCCCCACTGGAGGCCCTGGTCAAACGATGATTCAGGTTCGTGTGCCGTATAGAGTGGTCGGACTCGTCGTTGGCCCGAAAGGCGCGACGATAAAACGCATCCAACAAGCAACGAACACCTACATCGTGACCCCTTCGAGAGACAAGGAACCTATATTCGAGGTCACTGGTAGCTTGGAGAACGTCGAGAGTGCCAGAAAGGAGATCGAGACACATATTGTGTTACGTACTGGAGGTTTGCTCGACGACGATGTATTTCAAAACAACGGGGATGCATTGAACTCGTTTAGCGGTTTCCAAGGTGGAGCTATCTTCGCGAATGGCGCCAGACCTAATCTAACGAACGTTCCCAGGGACCTCCATCGTACGATGTCCACGGACTCTTTCTACCTCGGCAATGGTTCGTCCAAGACTACCGACTATCATCCGCTCACGAGCCCTTTTTCTGGCTCGACCAACGGTTACTTCTTCAACGATGTCATACCGTCTCCAACAGACGATCTGATTATCCCAAACCACAGCAGCACCGGATTCAACTCCAGCCCACCGCCTCCTTCGCCGTCGATTTGGGGAACTGAGACGAAAAACGACAGCTCGGGTTTTTCTCGTACAAATAATGTCAACAGTGGCTTGAATGGCGTTGGTTCCATAGGAAGCGGTCGGCCAACGACACCACACGCTACTGCTCGACGTCTTGCCAGCGAGCCCCTTCTAGCTTCGTTGCCACCAACCACGTCTCTGGGCTCGTTCCCTCGTTTCTCTACGACCAGTGCTCCTGTAGGAACTTCGAGTTCATCTGTGAGTACTCTGACGACTACGACTGCTAGCAATGGGGACTTGGGTCGTGTGAACGGCTCCGGAGGAGTGATAGGTTCGCGTTCGCCGACCAATGCTGCCGACGCGAGTAACAACAACAACACCATTAATAACAATAACGTGCATACGAAGAAGAAGGACTGTATGATTTGCTGCCAGGCCGAGGTAGTCGCGGCCTTTGTGCCTTGTGGTCATAATTTCTTCTGCATGGAGTGTGCCACGAGAGTGCAGACCGAGAATTCGTCGTGTCCTGTGTGCCAGAAGCAAGTCACTCAAGTACTACGCATCATTTCGTAAGACGGAATCATCGCCGTGCTGGTTCGACTGTAAAAGCTAAGTAAATGAAGTATTTGCACCCAAAGTCGTATATACAATTCAAAATGAACTCAAGTCTATATTGTATGATAACCATATAACTAAAGTAAATCATAAGAAGAGAGGAATTCAGGTTCTATTTAATGCAAATAATCCGAGGTTGCTGTGCGTTCTCAATTTTTGTATTACCTATATAAGACGTTTTTGTACTAAGAAAAAAATTTAGAAGATTCTTGTAGCCATAGCCTTTAAGAGAAAGAGAGATAGAAATAGATAAAAAGTGTGCGACTCTTGTCGTTCACAATGCGGTTAAAACGCGAAACGAAGAGATTCTCGATTTCGAATACCGAAGAATCTATGTACAGATATTCGGAAAGGGTTCTGTTTGCTTTAGCTTAACTGTTTGGGGCTTATCGCTAAAGTTAAAAACACAATTTGCGATTAAGGCCGGACGTTTGAGCGAAGCGACGAACCGAGTTTGTTGTATAGTGAGATATTTTAGATGTCTATTTTACTACATCGATGTGTTTAAATACCTTTAAGATAATCAGATAGAAGTATTTATGTGAAGACTATTTTACGTGTTTAAGATTTAAGAATGCCTTTTGATATATGTTCACCTTAACTTGTCTAAAATATTACGAGAACTATATAATATTTGTATTGATTAATAGTATAATTTTCGCTAAAATGTCGTCATTGCGAGAGGACGACTTCGATAGTTCCCTATTTGTTATTTTATATATAATATACCACGAAACTTATTTGCAAAGAGATTTCACAATCATCCATATAGTGTAGTCTATTTCTTCGAGAGTTGAATAATAGAATATGTTAAGAATATATCGTACATGAAGTGAAAAATATTTTTATTTTATTCCCAAACAATGTAAAATGCAGAATATAACAGATATTGCAGATTGTATAGTTTTATTTTTGTTCATTAAAGACACTATAAATACTATAAAACGTAGACGTCGTATAATTTCTTTTGAACTACCCTTTGTTAGACAGTTGTGTTCGAGTTTCGAGTCAGTGGCGCTTAACTTGCGAGTTAGGGAAACTGTACATGGAGATTTGGGTTTGTATAGATGTCTTAAGAAAGATCTACAAAGCCCTGGCTCTTTTCAACGCGTTGGTTGTTTCTCCTTCGAAAGATTGAACTTTCGTGTCGTGTCAGACAATTTAAATACCGCCTTAGTCATTTTTGTTTGCTTTTGGGTTCTTAGTCAAACCAATATAGATGCAAATATTCCTCATACTTGAGTAAACAATACAAAGCTTTTGACATGCTCTTCACCGAAAGTGTACAAAAACGTCCTAAAACGTCAAAAAAACGTGTTTCGTGCGTTCGAATGGGACGCGAAGTCGAAGAACCCCTCCCTTTGAGGAATCTATTTTGTCGAATCATCGTTATTTAAATTTTAATAGGCTCAGCAGAACAACAGCGCTTCGAACAAAGCAAAACAATTATTTCGGGCAATTGTCCATCGAACTCCTTGCAACGAATTACTCTGAAACGCGACCGAGTTGATCGAAGTGGGGAAGGCCATTCGTGATGTGGGCGAGATTGGAGTTCGCTATAAACTCCAGTGTTTCCGATTGTTTTCCTCGGGTACAAAGTTCTTACTCTGACCGCCTATCGCGTAACGGAATTTTTCCCACAAGAGCTGTATCCCTCCAACACGTCTTTTGTCCTGGACTGGGCGAGCGGAACGGGAGGATATCGATCAGTCGTTTTTACGAGCGCTTGGTGTCATCAGGAAATCCTTTACAGCTCTACGAATGACACCCCGTTTTTCGGTTAAACATCTCTTGTTTGCTGACGGTAAACTCGGGCATCGCTTACACTATTACGCTCTTGTCGCTATTCATAATTCATGTCTTTAAACGCCCTTTGCCTCTTATCGCACTTACACTCAACGGGCGCTTCATAAATATATCGCTTATATGTTAAACAGTTCTTTTTATGGATTCCGAGCAAACGTTTCTTAATCCCCAAACAATTTCTATGATTAATTACCCAAAGCGATGCACTAACGTTAATTCTTCTCCCATATAGCACAAACAAATTGGCCTAGATGACTAGGATTTCGCTGCTCCGCAACAATCACCTGTCAAACTTAGACGTTCAGTCGAAAAACAAAATGATTACTATTTGGTTGGATCCTTGTACTGTCAAAATAGTGCGTCATTTTTCTTATAAATCGTCATTAACAAGATAATGATGATTTATGTAAGACGTTATTGATATACGCTTTCATTTAACGAAATGATCCTCGGGAATACATCGGAATATTCCATATGCACTGCCGAAGTTTACCAAAAAATGTTTATTTTAGCGCGGTTTAAACTTGACTCTCATACAATAGAAAGGCCTATTCACGCGATCCGTTCGGTTTTCTCCTGGTGCATGTGATTTGGTGGATTTAATTAGTAGTGTATTGTGTTATTTGTTCGCGAATATACTATACTTGTATTTGTCAGTATACTTTCCTATTTAAATCACATCTATCATGAGGAAAATCGGATCGGTTTTATTGTAACAAAACCACGAAATTTTCTATTTATTGTTTTTTGTTGTAGTCGGATAATCCATTTACACGCAAGACTACTATCTGCAGCGTTTGGTTTGAACTCTTTATTAAGTTTTAATTAAGCCGAGGTTTATGTAATAGTTTGGCATTAACACTTTGAGGCTGTGCTGAATAAAATCGTCTGGCGTTTGCCAGAATAAACTACTAAAGACTCGTCGTCAGGTTTCAAAGTGTTAAGCTAAAGTGCCTTTCCCACAACTAAACACTTAACGATGTCTTTGCTAAGTCAGAGACGGAACTAAGTTTGAGAAACATTTAAGTCTAAGAGTGATGAACATTTTGAGTTCTTTATACGTGCTATATATAAGAATGCATTCTGAGGCATATTTAGTTATTTATCATTTGAGATTGTGAAGTGTTCCTCATATCCTGTTAATAGAATTTGAAGAGTATAGAAATTGAAGATTATTTTATACATATACACAACTTTTCTAAAATAGAATTAGCCCACGGATGATGGCTCAACAGCCGAAAACGTTTGGCTTTCATTGTGTAATATTTAAAACATGAACAGCAGTGTTTTATCAGGTTTAAAACACGGGAGCGATCAAAAACGACCCATACCATTTGGTAAGTTCATTGGAGTAGTAATTTTGAAAAATAACGTTGTGTAAGTCGAGAAAATTAAAGCTAAAGTTTATGCGGTAAATAACTTGTAAATCAGGAAGATTCTTTATCAGATAAAACCCACGAACAGTAGACCATTTTCACGATGACGTGAGATAGCTTTGGGTGAAACAACTACCAGAATGCTTTACCAGTATTCTATATAGGGTTTCGGCTAAAAGGGATGACTCAAAAAGTCCTTTCGCGGGTTTTCCAAAATGTGTCGTCAAATATGGTTTTTCCAAATTTGTCAATCTAGCAATCTTTTCGATACCCTAACCACAACATAAGCCTTAACCTTAGCAGAAATTTCATGGTTTTCCCCAATTGGAAAAACAAATTTGATCACATATTTTGAATCATCCCTTTTAGCCGAAACCCTAGAATACTGGCAAAGCATTCTGGTAGTTGTAGTTACCCAATCTCACGTCATCTCGTGTCGAGTCTAGCACTGTTCTTTTCATGTCGAATCGAGTGCTGTTCTTTTTGTTTCGAGTATTGTTCCTATCGAGTCGCGTGCTGTTTTTTCGAGTCGAGTACTGTTTTTCTCGTTTCGAGTCGTGTACTGTTTTTTCGAGTCGTGTACTGTTTTTTCGAGTCGAGTACTGTTTTTTTTTCGTTTCGAGTCGTGTACTGTTTTTTCGAGTCGTGTACTGTTTTTTTTCTTTTCGAGTCGAGTACTGTTTTTTTCGTTCCGAGTCGTGTACTGTTTTTTCGAGTGAGTACTGTTTTTTTCGTTTCGAGTCGTGTACTGTTTTTTCGAGTCGTGTACTGTTTTTCTTTTCGAGTCGTGTACTGTTTTTTTCGTTTCGAGTCGTGTACTGTTTTTTCGAGTCGTGTACTGTTTTTCTTTTCGAGTCGAGTACTGTTTTTTTCGTTCCGAGTCGAGTACTGTTTTTTTCGTTCCGAGTCGTGTACTGTTTTTTCGAGTGAGTACTGTTATTTTCGTTTCGAGTCGTGTACTGTTTTTTCGAGTCGAGTACTGTTTTTTTCGTTCCGAGTCGTGTACTGTTTTTTCGAGTGAGTACTGTTATTTTCGTTTCGAGTCGTGTACTGTTTTTTCGAGTCGTGTACTGTTTTTCTTTTCGAGTCGTGTACTGTTTTTTTCGTTTCGAGTCGTGTACTGTTTTTTCGAGTCGAGTACTGTTTTTTTCGTTCCGAGTCGTATACTGTTTTTTCGAGTGAGTACTGTTATTTTCGTTTCGAGTCGTGTACTGTTTTTTCGAGTCGAGTACTGTTTTTTTCGTTCCGAGTCGTGTACTGTTTTTTCGAGTCGTGTACTGTTTTTTCGAGTGAGTACTGTTATTTTCGTTTCGAGTCGTGTACTGTTTTTTCGAGTCGTGTACTGTTTTTCTTTTCGAGTCGTGTACTGTTTTTTTCGTTTCGAGTCGTGTACTGTTTTTTCGAGTCGTGTACTGTTTTTCTTTTCGAGTCGAGTACTGTTTTTTTCGTTCCGAGTCGTGTACTGTTTTTTCGAGTGAGTACTGTTATTTTCGTTTCGAGTCGTGTACTGTTTTTTCGAGTCGAGTACTGTTTTTTTCGTTCCGAGTCGTGTACTGTTTTTTCGAGTGAGTACTGTTATTTTCGTTTCGAGTCGTGTACTGTTTTTTCGAGTCGTGTACTGTTTTTCTTTTCGAGTCGTGTACTGTTTTTTTCGTTTCGAGTTGTGTACTGTTTTTTCGAGTCGAGTACTGTGTTTTTTTTCGTTTCGAATCGTGTACTGTTTTTTCGAGTCAAGTACTGTTTTTTTTTCTCGTTTCGAGTCGTGTACTGTTTTTTCGAGTTGAGTTGAGTTGAGTTGAGTTGAGTTGAGTACAGTTCTTTTTTAATATAGTCGAGTACTATTCGTCTCGAGTCGAGTCGATTAGATTCCACAATAGTTATAGGTTTTTAATGTATAATGCTATGAAATATATTTTTGTAGACATCATTATTATAACAATTAAATTTTTTTTTCTATTTTTTATCTTATTATATTGTAAAGTTAATGAAATTCAGCCGAGGGCCGTTATTAGGGACTTTAAGATGCTAGGACGACGACGGCGGTCAAAACGCAAGTTAAGTTTTACAATTTAAAGAAGTCACGGTTAACTGACTTTTATATTTGATATTTGAAGGTAGTTTGATGACTTCCAAAGCGCCACCAGTATTGCTAAAATGATTGTAGTGTCCGTATTGAAGTCAATCTCAAGCAACAGTTCTCATCTTTTGGCCGTCGACGTCGTCCTGAAGACGTGGAAATGCTCCAAGTGGCGTTGTATAAAGAACGAGGACGGTGTTCAGATTACTCTGGGACTAAAAATTATTTACTCCCTTTGTTTTGCAAAAATAATTCTTTTGTTTAAATGACGTCGTCGTTGAGGTTGACGTGATAGATCTTAAAGTCCCTATTAAACAGTCTATGTGGTACACGTATGGTGCCAGTGCCGGTGCGAGCTTTGTATCAGACGTTCGGTGGACGTTCGTCAAGCTCAAAGACTCATGTGCCATTAACTGGGTTCGAGTCCAAATTCCGCTCGGGTAAACACTGTTTAAAACACATTTCTTTTGACTTTGGCAGTGTAAGGAAATCGTGAAATTTTGTCCTCATGTTTTTCTTAGAATGGTTCTGAATCGTATACCCAAATTGGAAAATTTCCAAACATGTCTATTCTGGTCAGAGCTTATACGGGGAGTGCATGGGAGATACATCCATTCTGAAAAAACCGCAAGATATTGCGTGTCGCAGGCTTCAACACTTAACTCCAGGACACCATTTCGGTGTTAAATTTAGGTGTACCTCTTCTGGCACGACGAGTCGTTTTCTACAACCCCTGCTGTATCTAATAGAACCATAACTTTGTTTAAATTTATGTACAGCAGCTGCCATATTGATTGGCACAGTTGGAGTTCGATCAAGACGAATTGTTCGCGATTATTCTAAAAGTCGAGCTCGTGGAGTTTTTAATTACGTATCAGACGTATTTCATTTGCTTTTGTAGTTGACATTCGTGAACCTTTGGAGAGGGTGAAATCAATTTTGATCCTGAAAAAGGTCACACGTATAAATAATTTTAGTTTTTAATTACGTCTTTGCAGCATATAATACATG
>OZ036000.1:5064708-5197208 GCA_964035015.1 Corallium rubrum
GGAAGTAACATTGTATCAATGCGCATCACTATGCCGCATGGCCTTGCTCCCACATTTCATAATTGATGCTTTTAGGAACATTTCAAACCTACACTAAATCAGCGGCCTGAGGGATTTATCTGCCTATAAAGAGTCTCTGAGGTACTGAGGGGACTTCATTCAGGAATGATAGGTTACTGGTTGGGTTATATAACCATCATGGTCTCATTATTCCCTCTCGCCAAAGGCACCCCCTGAGAAAGTCCAGTAAACACAACGTGCAAACGTAACATAGTAATTTTCATCAGATTGGGACACAATGCTTTATTAAAAACATATTTAAAACTTTTAAAATTTTGCTCAGAGTGTCGTCACTTGTAGAATACGGGATATGCCGTTTTAGAGACCCGAATTTCCAAAAATTTAATCAAACCCTAACCCTAAGCCTGCCACTCCCCCAGGCAATAACAAAACTGTGCATATAAATTAACTTCACTACAGAATTTTCAAAAAAATCCAAATATAACTCGAGAACGAAGTGAAATATGGGGAAATTGTGAAAGCCGTTATTTTCAGATTTTGGAGGAAACTTTACTTTTAACGAACGTGGAACAAATATGCATATTAAATCTCAGTTATCTTTCAGTGCCTACAGTCCTTTTGTCCAGCGACAAGAAGAGTGACCTGCGCCTGCGCGAGCTGCAGACCAAAAGAGCGGGAAACTGTTGTTCTGTAATTGAGTATTAAATACGACGAGATTGCCACACTTCTCTTGCAAATTTTAAGAAAACTACTGAAATTCTAAGGTTTGTACTTGCTGTATAGCTGCATTATTAATGTCTTTAAATATTCTGAGATGGCGCCTTCATAATTTTTACGGCCCTTTTTAAAAAACACAAATGAATAAATCGTAAAATTCTTTGAGTTAGTCTTCACTGTCTGGTGGTTGCCTCGGCTATTTCAGTATTTCTCACCATTCTTGCAGTGTTTAGTACTCTAAGACTTGCAAGCCCACGCATGTGTTTAGCAGCGGTGTTTTCACTGCCAGGGTGACCAAAACTGCCCAGGGCTGTTCCCTTTGCTGAATATCCATGCCATACGCCATTGACTGAGAGTTGGGTAATCTACAAGCTACAAAGGATGCTATTGTTTGTCTAGTGTCTACTATGACTTCAAACAGTTTTTAAAAATGTTTTTAAAGCTTTGTATAGATGTATAATTATAATCTTTTATTTGAATCTGATTCACTACCCACGTTTCTCAGGTTGATTTAAGAAAGTGATAGACCCTTTCAAAAATAGTAATTTTATCAGACCTTATTCTTGTTTTTGGGAGATTTTTAGGTTGTACTTGAAATAAATTTTGAGGAATAACCCCAAAACAGTGTCTATTTTTATAATGAGGTCTTTTATAACTCGATATTAACCAACTAAAAATAAAAGAATATGGCCTGATGAATTTTTATGTACTATTTAAAACATGAGCAGCGATGGCCAAGTGTTTTAGATCTGATAAAACACGTACTGCGAATGTTTTAAATGACTTAAAAAACTATCCATATAATAAGCTCATATAGAAATCAATTTTGAAAATTGAAGTTGTCTGAGCCACAAAATCGAAGAAAAAGTTCATCGAAAATAGTGAGAGTGTCTATCACATATTTAGTATACACCCAACCATCGTCTATTACAAATCCTGCATTCTGATTGGCTACTCAACCGTTGTCTATTTGTGATGGACAACGTTTGAGAAAAATGAAAACAAACCTGAAAAAATATGGCAGTTAACTCTCGTTTTGCAGACGTTTCGGAGGAATTTTTTGAGAGTTTGATAGAAAATTCTATCCCTGAGAAAACTAAAAACGCCACAAAATATGGCATGAAGATTTTTAATGGTAAAGAACAAAATACAATTAAACCGTATTTTATTAATTAAATCTGCTTTTACTTGCCGCTCACGAGTGGTTAAATAACACAACATTTTCGTCAGTTTGCACTAGAAAAACTGTATTTTTTAGAGTAGGTACAGGGTGTATACTAAAACAATTAGACAACTCGTCCTCGTTGTCTATGCGCGAATAGTCAACTCAGGCTTCGCCTTCGTTGACTATTCGCTCATAGACAACTCGGGCTCGTTGTCTAATTGTTAAAGAGACATGTCATGGTCATGATTTTCCTTTGTGTTTTCCTCATGAATTATGCCTTGGATGTCCGAGGGTTCTCCCTATAATAATTATAAGTAAAATAATCTGGAATTAGAAAGTAAAATGACTGGGTTAAATTATAGCCTTTTGAGCTTGGTTCTTGTGCTTATAATTCAAACTGGAGTTTTTACAGAACAAGGCTTGAAATGCTTAGTCTATCCATTCCTGCCTGAGCCAGCCAGTGAACTTGATGTACCACAAGTTAAAATGTGATAACTGGAACACTAACATCCAGTCATTCGTGGGGTGAAAAATGAGGCAAAGTTGTAGGCCCCTGCGTGGTTTGCAGGTAGGTTTCAGTCTCCCACAAAATGTTTTTTTACACGGCCACTGGTCTTGAGTCAGCAAACTCAGTTCACTGAAGATGGGTGGCTGTGTAAAAAACATTTTGTGGACTGAAACGGCTTCAAACCTACCTGCAAACCATGCAGGGGCCTGGAACTTTTTGCCTCACCTTTTGGTTTATGCGTTAGCATTCCAGTTATCACATTTTAACTTACATCGAGTTCACTGGAGCCAGCTGAACATTGATACAGCTGGTTTGTTTTTATTTTTGATTTAAAACAGTTGTGGGGGTGATATTTGAAATTTAATGAAATTATTTGGTATTAGAAACCAGTCCCACTCTATAGTGAGCTTCCTTGAAATTTTAATTGAGGAATTATTGAGGGGTGCAGAAACCCTCCCCCCCCATCACATCCCCTAGTGTCCACCACTGCTTTACTAGTCAAAGGAAGAAGTGCAAAGAAGAAACCTCAGCCAAGCTAGACAGTAATGGTTTAATCATGGCACTTTTTTTTGAAGACATACATATTTGATGTTGCCATTGTGTTTTGCCAGAAAGTTTAGGTATTTCTTCTTTAGAGAAGAACTAGAGGTTGACAAATTTGCTATCTTCTGAGTTCAACATTTAGGTTGGCATTGCTGAATGCCAACCTAACTTTCAGAGGCAACTTTTGTACATCTGGCATTACTGTAGACAGAGATGATAATCCATCTTTGGCTGGCTCAGACAAGAATGGGTTAATATTTAATTATGGCACAATGGGACTGTCGCAATGGGTTTTGGTTATTAATTTAGCCAATAATGGATGGTAGTAGAGTAATTAAATCTACCAAATGCGAATGAACATCAAATAATCAAATCCAATTTTAGTAGCCTGAATTGGTACAAATTCTTTTTGCTATAAAATCGTCTTCACTGCTTCATATTCAGTGATGGCTTTCGCCAGTTCCTTTCGTGCTTTCACAACCTGCTTTTCTTGTCTCAATATATCCTCCTCGGTAATCCTTATCAATGTTTTGGATGGCTGCTCCTGATTTGCAGACGAACAGGCAACAGTACCAAGTGGTGTCCTTTTGTTTGCCAAATCTCTCTCCATTTGTAAGGTCTTCACAATAGAATGCAACAGAGAATGAAATTCTCCATTGGTGTTTGAAAATATATCAATATCCTCCAGACCATTCTTACCACTGTTCATATTCTGCAGTCGTCTCTCCCAGAAGATTTGTCTAGGAGACACAATATCGCCCTCCTTATAGCCATTTTGTCGATGAGTTCCATTGAGAATCATGCCCTTATAATTCACACTGGATTTATCTTTTGAAACGACTGTGACTGGTTCATTTGAGACCTTTCTTAACTGTCTTGAAGGGACTGAAGGAAATACCATACTAATGCCATAAAGATCCTTGCTATACACGTCCACACTGCTAGGCTGTTTTCGTTTTCTTGTTGGTTTTCTACTTACAACGACAAACGAGCCAGAACGAAAATCGAAGTTGCTCAAGTCGATGACCTCACCACATGTCTTCAGAAGCAGTTGAGCCAGTTCGGGCTTTGAACGTGCCTTTTTCCCCGTAGGACTGTTTAGGAAAACAGAAACTTTGTCATAATATACCGATACAGTTAAATTTTAGGCACGGTGAAGATTTATATTGGTAATATATAAATATGGCAAAGGTTTATAGAAATTTAGTTTACCTGTAATAGTACACGTCACTTTTGCCAGCTGAAAGCCCAGATCTTCTGAATACAATTTCTTTCGTCCATCCTGCAGGCAAAGCATCGCAGGGCGTTCTCACTTTTTCTTCGCTCATTCCATTCGTTTTATGTTCTCGATTTGTTTGTTTCTGTCGTTCACTTTGAGGTCTGCAAAGATCAAGATCGATCGAAGTGACATGCGGTTGTGCAGGACTGGGTACTAATGTTGGCAAAACGACTTTTTTCCAACCGCCAAAGTGACATGATGCAATTTCATCAACAAATTTTATCAAGAAATGACGAAGTATTAGCTCATCACCTCACCAACTCTAATCATAAAACTAACGTTGAAACTAGATCTAACCCGCAAAAAGCCACTAATCGTAACTATGAAAGAGACAAAATTATGTTGTCAGTTTGGTAGATGTGTTCCAGTGCAGTGCCTGGCCAGAATAAACGCGGGCTCTGGGGGCGGGATTGAATTTTCTTTCTTTCTTTCTTTCTTTCTTTCTTTCTTTCTTTCTTTCTCTCTCTCTCTCTTTCTTTCTTTCTTTCTTTCTTTCTTTCTTTCTTTCTTTCTTTCTTTCTTTCTTTCTTTCTTTCTTTCTTTCTTTCTTTCTTTCTTTCTTTCTTTCTTTCTTTCTTGGGCTTGGGAATGAATTGAATTTTACTATTAGACAAACGTTTAGGACTCTATTCATACTATTTCTTGTCTCTTACTTTTGCCTTTATTTATTCTTACAACTACTCTGTCCACTAGTCTCATTATTGTTTGACATGATATATATATTTTTTCTTTTTGGAAAGTACCAATCAAATCAAAAACACCATATGACCAAATGTTTTGGCTAAGAGTGTGCAAAGCTATCAAACATTTCTTTTGAAAACTAGGTACTTGCCCAACAAACTAAATCTAACACATTATTATTTGTTGTTCTTTGTGTATATAAGTTGCTAAGAATTCTAATCCAACAAGGTGCCTATTATTAATACAGAGTTGTTTCCTAAAGTTGACAAACTAACTTAGAAGTAAGAACTGACGTTATTTGTAATGTACAGTATCATATACCTTACTGCACAACTCTATGATACATTTTTAATACAAGAGAATTTATGGTATCTTCTAACACTATTTGTATAAATTATGTGCAAATCTGCTATCAGAATTGAACAAGATATCATTCATTCATTTCTTACTTATCCTTTGGATTTTAAATAGTCATATTCTTCAATGGCATCAGCCAATTGCTTTCGGATTAACTGCACCCTCTCTTCTTGCTTCCGTATATCTGAATCACAGATCTTGAATGGGGCACACAGAGGCTGTTCTGTATTCAGCCACACACAAGGATTTTTCTCAAAAGCTTTCAGGGACATGTTTTGGCCTGAGATATTTGGCTTTGTCATGTAAAGTCCAGCAGATAATGTATTCACTAGGGATCCCCAGTCTTTCTTTGGCCCAACCGGACGAAACAAGCTTGGCAACTCAAAATCATCAAGAATATTTTCCTCCTTATCAACCACATGTAACCCTTGCAAACATTTTTCCCAAAAGATTGGTCGTGGTTGCTGCCCAGCATCAGTTTTATCAACTTTCTTGTCAACACCGGAAACATAGATTGGAGAATTGTTGACCACAGTCACAGGTTGTCGGGTAAACTTGATGGCTGTCTGTCGGAGTGGAACTTTTGTTTGTGACCCACAAGGTGAAGCAAAGTCCCTTGTGAACACATCAGCTTTGCGTTTCCTGGTACTATTCCGCACAATCCCACTGATAATGGTGCCAGAACGAAAGTCGAAATTCTTCAAATCTGCTTTTCCTTTCAAGAAATCTGCAACTTGTGGTTTGGATCGGAAACGTTTGCCACAAGGACTGGTGTAAAGAAACAACAAAACAAAAACAGCAATGTATAATTAGAAAATACAGTGGCTAACTGAAGTATCTTGAAAAAAAAGTGAAGTATTATGCTCAATGATGTAAACTTGTAGCCAAGAAACATAGCCTACACACGTAAAAATGCACAAGCTGTTACATACCTGCAAGCAAGTTGTTACAAGGCTGTTCAACAGGATGTCACCGTCATGTGTTCGCACTGGCTGTCCCAGTCTGTTAACATGTCTGTAACAGGTTGTTGACAACTTGTAACAAGGCTGATGACTCCAACAGACTGATAGCAAGTTGTTCCAACAACCTGTTACCGCTCTGCACTCAACAAGTTGTTAACAGATTGATGCTAACAAAGTTGTAGCAAGCTTCTTGAATGAACAGCATTGTTACAACTTGTTCCCAGCCTTGCTGCAAGCCTGTTGCGAGCCTGTTGACAAGCTGTGAGATTTTTATGTGTGTATAGAATATGTGTAGTTCCTTGTACTGTATATTATAAATTACTCTGTCAAAGGGAGAACCTTTAGCCACATTTAGCAATGGCTTAACAACTCAAACTACACTATTATTTTAGAAATGGGTTAAGTCACTTTTTGACAAATATAAATATCTGCCCATTTTATATTAACCTGATGCAAACACAAGAGTATATGAAATTGAAAGTTTGTAAAGGTTTATTATGGGGATAACAAAAAAACATTCTATGTACAGCCTACTGTAAAACAGTGAAAAAGTGTATGAGGAAGAGAAATCAACTTTTGGTCAAGTTAGGGGGTTTCTGAGATAACCAAGTTCAAGATAGCAAGGTACTACTGTACAGTACATGTACCTTTAAATTCTCCCAAACTAGCCCGAATTTTTGTATCAAGTTATTTTACACATGGTGTACATTTTCAATTTCTTTTATAAATTAAAATTGCCATGACTTCACAACCATGATTGCATAGCCAGATATAAATATGGTAACTGACCAATGACAGCATGGCGTATAAATGGAACTGTGCTAAAGACTTTCAACAAATCATATTTAAGGACGTTTTCAAACGGAATCCTTCTCATACTTTTAATGTTTACCAAGAAACGTAGCCTACTATATAATTATTAAACTGTATTATATATACTGTATATATTAAAAATACGTTTTGTGTCACGAACACAATGCAAGTAGCAAATAATGGAACACATTGAAAACTTGTTGGCAACAACTATTGCTGTAATAGGCTGTTGATCGGCCTATCGATGTGTAAAATATAAACATTACTGCCAATATTGATGTTTTTAGATCAAACATCACAAAGTAACCGTTTTTCGTGTATACTAATTTAACTTTAATAAACATACGACAAGTTGTCGTACTTGGGCATTCAAGCGAAAACATAAATCTCGAAAACAGATCGACTCAAGTTCACTACTATTACGTATATATTTTGGATACAATACTCATTCTTAACACGATCGAAGAAACCCATCTGGACTAAGCCTGTCCCAGTTGAAACTCAGAAAGCATGTTCTGAACTTTTATGTTATGAAAGCATTTTTTACCTGTAATAGTATATATCAACTCTGCCAGCTGAATGGCCAGATTTCCTTATAACAACTTCTCGGCTCCATCCATGGGGCAGACCTTCACATTCGGTTCGATAACGCTCCTTTCTCTCTCTGAGTTCACGTTCCATAGTAAAAAGATGTCCAAGAACCCTGTCTTTGAAACGAACGTAAACGACAAACCATTGACTGATCAAAAGCAAGCAAGCTGAAAAGCTTTTGGCCGTGACCTCGAGCACTTTGGGTCTGGATACGATATGTTATAAACGAGCCCGCGTTCCAATTAGTCATATTTAGGGTTAGGTAACATCACTCAAAATCACAACGATGAAATTATTTGTTCATGTTTGCAAAGAAATTTTCCGGGATAGAGGTAATTTTTGTTATAAATTGTAGCTCTTTGGTATTTTTTATTGCTTAAGTCATTTTTTTAAAATTTTTGAGTAAATCGTGAACGAGACCGTCACCAGCTCAATGGTTCGTAACCTTTCATTCTTTTTGCGAAAGGGCGGGGAAATTGCTGTCCTTCACTCCTTGTCATATTTGAAGGTCTAGAAGATGGAAGAATCTGATATTAACTGACTTTTTAGGCCTGTTCTGAACATTATAGACAATGAGTTGATACAGAGGATAAATAACTAACTGTATGTGAGTATTAAGGTAACAGGATATTAAAATAACATACTTTAATCCCAAAATTTAGTGTGCAATATACATGCTTTTGAGATTTCGCCATTTTGGGCAGCGACTGCCCGTGGAAGACATGATCAAAGTTTTGTGGAACCACAAAGAATTTGGGCGTGCAAAAGGCCATTTAGTTAAATTTCATCACTTCCCTGACTTCTTACCCCATTTGTTATTGTTATCCTTTACAATATATTCACCCAAGTTAAATTTGCATATTAAACAAATCGACAAATTATATAAAACGCTTGCTCTCTAATATTTTATGGTATTAATGTTCAAGGTAAATATATGAATTACTTAATAGAATAATAAATGTTCTCTCTATTAACCGTTTTCCTTTCTGGGTTTCCCACTTGAAGTTGAATATAATATAATAAATAATAGTTATACTAATATATTTCATTAATGCAGTAGTTGAATGCTTCATTGATTTGATTTGATTATATCGGTTCAATGGTATTTGTTGGAAAATTTCAGAATGGTTGATGACTGATTGACCAGTTTTAGATTTAAATAGAAGAATAAGGTCAGCAATCTCTCTTCTATATTCCAGCGGCAAAATGGATAGGCTTGTCAATCTCTGCTTGTAACTTTTCTCTTTTGGATACCCTAGTATAAACTTTGTTGCATGACGTTGCACGTTTTCTATTTGTAGCTTGTATTTTGCTGTGTATAGTTGAGTCCTTGGCTTGGAAGATTGGGCAATCACTTTCTGCAGTTATCAACAATAAGTAAATAAGCTTTAAGAAAAAATAAAGCCTGGTACAAATGCTACAATTTTTATTTGTTGACTTAACTTTATGTGGGCAACTAAATTTAGGGCTACGACTAAAATCATTACTGTACACCGGTATATGGTGTCGTTACATGGTGATTTTTATTGGTTATTTTTATGAAACTGGTTTGATATTATTATCTGATAAAAAATGGCCAAAATAACTCATGGTGTACCATGTGCAGTGAGTACCAACTTTTACTGAAACATGTGTGTTGTATGCACCAATTTATATTGGTTGGCTGTTAAAAATTGTAGCTGTGCACCAGGATATTAAAGTAAATTTTTAGCTCTATTCACTTTCACTTTGCAGTGAATAATTGTTAATATTTTACAGTATATACAGGTCTTGCTGAATGTAACATCTACCTCAGTCTTGAGCTGATTAAATGTAGTTTCTCTATACTGTATTCATTCGCAATCACATCATTGAATGATTATATATGAATACAGTACACCAATAAGCAAACTTGTCACCTTATGATTTTCTTTTATTGTTATAGAAAAACATGATTGTGATGATAAACCTGACTAGTCAGTTAATTCTGACCTACTAAGTGCATCTTTTGTTGAAGACTAAATGGCATTTGTTCCCCCCCAAAAACCATTTATTCCAGAAAGGCATACAGCATGGTTTTCCTCATCTGTTCCAAAGTCAGCTATTGATGAATGGGGTAAAATGTGTTCTACTGTACATAGTTTTATAATTATGATTTTTCTGTAAAATTTGAAATAGCTTCCATGCAGACTTTAATATATAAACTTCAGTATGCTAAATGTACTGCTACTGTACATTGTAAGACATTACCCTACATTGCTAGACATGATAATAATGTTTTGCTTCCGTTGAATGAGGAAGGTTTACTGTACTTTTAAGTGGTGCTGTGGTGTCTTACTCTCACAACAGATAAGGCATGTGGAGAACTCAGAACTGGACATGTCAATACCTTGAGAGTGAGTCTTTCTATTTTGAATTTATATTTTACTACATTTAGTGAAGTTTGGTGGCATTGTTAAGCCTAATGCTTGTGAGGCAGAATTTCTGTTTTCAGAAAACATTAAAACTGAAGATGTACAAAGGTATATTTATACTGTATATGGTAAATATTATGCTAAGGATAATATTTTAAATAAATTATATATACCATTTTAAACTTATGAAAATTTGTGGTTGGGGGAGGAATGGGTTATTAATAACCCATTTTATGTATGTATGTATGTATGTATGTATGTATGCATGTTTTTGCTTTGGTCAGTTTCTCTGTTTTTCTGTTTGTCTTTTTGTTTGCCTGTTAGCAGGATATCTCAAAAAGTTATTTTATGAATTAAAGTCATTCAATACTAGGGCTCAAAATTATAGCACCCAGTCAAGGACCAGCTAAAACTGTCACTGACAGATGACCAGCTGAAAACTTATCAAGTCAATAAAAAAATTGTGATCTGCAGTGGCCAGTTATAATTGACTGATGTAAAGCTCCGAAATGTTACAATATTTTGAGCCCTGAATACTCTCTGTATTTCATTTCTGTAAGCTTCGTAGAAGATGCACACCAAGATTTGTGTTTCTGTATACATTATTGTATCTATTTTTGTAGACTTTTCAAGAGTAAAATGTTTCTTGAATGTCATTTGACTATTTTTTCTTCTGATGTCATATTTGCTGCAGTGAAGAAAAATTTGAGTTATGTGGATGTGAGAGAGTTTCTTTTGCTTCCTCAGAAGAAATGTAATGGTACTGTATATAGTGTACTGTCTATGTTTTTACTGTATATTTTTTGTGTTATTGTAATAAGTATAAAGTAATAGCTAGTCCTTAATATAGACATTACACTTCTTGAAAAGTTAAAAATTAAAATTTGATGATTTCAACAGTTTTCAAAAGTAGCAAATCTCACAATAAATAATGATATACGTACAGTTCTTCACTTCACCTCCTTACTCACCTCACCTCCAGGTACCTAATTACTTCAATTCACTTTACTTTATTTTACCTTACTTTATTTTACTTTACTTTACTTTACTTTACTTTACTTTACTTTACTTTACTTTACTTTACTTTACTTTACTTTACTTTACTTTACTTTATTTTACTTTACTTTAATAGTTTCTTTACTGTACTGTACTGTACTGTACTGTACTGTACTGTACTGTACTGTACTGTACTGTACTGTACTGTACAGCACTTTACTTTACTTTACTTTACTTTACTTTACTTTACTTTACTTTACTTTACTTTACTTTACTTTACTTTACTTACTTTAATACTTTACTTTACTTTATTTACTTTACTTTACTTTACTTTACTTTACTTTACTTTATTTTACTTTACTTTAATAGTTTCTTTACTGTACTGTACTGTACTGTACAGCACTTTACTTTACTTTACTTTACTTTACTTTACTTTACTTTACTTTACTTACTTTAATACTTTACTTTACTTTACTTTATTTACTTTACTTTACTTTACTTTACTTTACTTTACTTTACTTTACTTTACTTTACTTTACTTTACTTTACTTTACTTTACTTTACTTTACTTTACAAATTTACTTTACTTTACTTTTTTAGATGATAGGATTGATGATGCATCACAATCTGAAGAGGTAGATGCAAGATTAAATCTTAAATCTTAGTTACCATCTTAACTGAGCAAAGTTTACAGTAAAAAATTTAGTGTGGCCTGACAAATTTCTTTGAATTCTTTCTTACCACTTGAATGTGCATGATATATACAGAGTTTACTTTTAGGCCACTGAGAAAAATCGTATTTAAACAAACGTGTTAAGAACACGTTTTAAACGCATCTATTAGATACGGTATTTTTACTTGCAAACATCAGTTTGATGAGTTCGAATGAAAATTGTGCTTATATTCATTCATCTTAGTTTATTAAGTGCAGTAATTAGAATTGAACTTTAATTTAGACCCCGTTTACGCGATGCCGGTACAATTGGAAAACGGAACAAAATCATGCCGTTTAGGCCTTGCGTTTACACGATACCGGCACAAAAATAACATGAAATGTTATATGCTGTATTTGCATACTGGTGTAACAGGACCAGATGTCCCCCATTCAGAATGCCCTGGGGGCATGTTACACCGGCATGATTTTGTTCCGTTTTCAAATTGTACCGGTATCGTGTAAACGGGGTCTTAGATTGTTTGTGCATGTCACGGTTTATACTGTGGAGTAATTTATCTTGAACACTTCAAGATAAATGTTTTAATGTCGACGCACCTGTCATGTATTATTCTTGGGAATCACTACCATCAACACCACCAACTGGTCGTCATGTGATCGCCGCCATCTTCATCATCGTCATCACTCTCAACACCACCGCGGCTTCCCTCACTACCATCTGTACTTTTATTTTACTGTGTATGTTTGTTTTGTAAATTGATGTAGTTCGACGTATCACCAAAGGCGAAGAGTGATAATTGTGACGCATCGAAGTCATCTAATAATGTTCCTAAAACTGTAAAGTCGACTAATGATACCCCGCATGGCGACAACTGCACACGTAGCGTTTTCTACCACAGTTTAAATTTTGGTACGTCCCGTCCGTTAAGCCTATATTTTTAGCGTACATGACACATACAGTAATGAAACAAACTTCATATTTTTTGCCCATCTTTGAATTTATTTATTAAAGAAGTTTTTGAAAGTCGGCGTGGAGTTCAAGAAGGACTAAACCTGATAAAACCAGATTTATACGAATATTTTTCTGTTTTGTTTTCTCATGCATTTTCTTATCTGTGTCATTTTGTTATAGACATCATTCATCTTAATGATATTCGTGTTGCACCAGTACGTCTGATGGATTTTAAGCCTGGAGTTGATGGCTGTAGAGTTGTGAAGAGGAGGATAAGAGATCATGAAGAGCACAGCAGCTAAACTGCGTAAATTCTTGTTTGTATCGTGGTGTGCATTAGGTAGCTTTTAATCACTATTTAATAAGATTTTTCACTTATTGCAATTGAGCTATAGAAGTATATACCGATTATGTAAGAGCTTTCAACAATATTCCATCTCATTTAAAATGTCTTGCCTTGAGAGTTAAAACGGAGTTTATTAAACTACAAGGCACATGATGCGTTTGACATATCTACCCCATGCAGCCTTCTTTTTTCCAACGTCAAGCAGGTTTCTTTTTTCAACGTCAAGCGAATTTGGAATTATCAGAAGCTATATGTTCTAACCAGTTCCCCCCGCAGCGCAACCAGCGCTTTCCTCAGAAACAAAAGGGACAGTCTTTTGCTAGACTGTAACGTCGTCAAAATGGGTTTTCGCGAGAACTGGAAACTAGTCTGCGTCGACCTATAAAAGTGGTCGAGAGTGCGCAAGTTAAACCTCACTAATCGTGTTATGACGTTAGGCCAAGTTACTTCGTTTTCGCATTGCATCTCTTCACGCGGAGCTCATTAGAATGGTATTTCGACCAAAATGAGCTGTGAGGCGAGCGAGCGATTTTCTCCAATGACAATGTTTGCCCGAACAGGTTGGATGACGTCATAGCGGCATTCAAAAGAAAAAGCATTGGTTTTAGTTAGCTCGTATCAGTGGTCATTGTCGGTCCTCATTTGTATTTGGGCGAGGAACGAACTCTGAAAGACGACACTGTTTGTTTCCAGTTCCACACGACTTACGATACTCGTGTAGCATATAGCGAATTCGACAGTCAAAAAAGCCATCAGTAATTCATGATCAGAGGAATGGTATTACTTTTAAATAAGCAATGAAAGCTCAGCAAAGCAAACGACAAAGACTTGAAGAAATAGCCAAAGCGGCAGATGTTAGTGAAACTAGCCTGCAACAACGAGAGCGTTTAGGCATGGGAAAACAACGGAAACTGGATAGATTATAGCCACAGAAGATGAAGAGGAAAGGGTTCACCTGATCACCTTGACCGAAGGGAGTATAATAATTAGAAGATGTAAGAGAATGGCGACAGAAACTCGACTTTATAGACGAGCAGGACGTGAAAACGGAAAAGAGGAAGTTACCGCCGAAGTAATTACGGTAAGTATATTATTATTTTCTGACTCAAATATTGAGTATAGATAAACCTTCACCTTCTCTAACTTGAGATTTTTTCATATTTGTAGTTATAGTTAATTCAACGTAAAATCTACATGTGTACTGTATAGTAAGTATTTCTCAACTTTTTTACTTGCAATTTCAATAGATCGATTTTACACCAAAAAGGCCCCTGGCCCACACACTCGTTATTTGTTTGCCATGCACTGTTTTCTACTTTTGCATTCACAATACTTTCAGACCAGAAGCATTCAAGGCAAGGACAAGGTAATCCATCTATGAGGTAAGGCTAGTAAACACTCGAGAAGCAAACTATTCTATTAAAGTTAACTAGGTAAAGCAGCTTAATTAGTTGTAAACTATATATGGATGGTAGAGAGGTCTTGTTTTCGTTCCAGCAAACGGCGAAGATATCACGTGGTCCCGATTCGCCCACCCCTTAATACGTTTCATCAACGGGACTTCGTAATCGACGTGAGTACTTTATTTTACTTTTTCGAAAGGTTTTTGCTGCCGCAGCGGGGAGCTATATAGTAGCAGATTAAAATATTGTAGTTATAGGCATTACACTTATATGCATGGCTATATACACAAGTAAGTTGAAGCAAAACTACTATAATACGCCGGCAAGACAGCACCGTAATATAATAATTGGGCCTTTATTGGATCCTTCAACCATTACGTAATTTTCCAACTTGAGTTTTTTGCCTTTTCCCTTTGGTTATCGCTCGTAATATTATTTTGTCCAGTTTATCAAAAACAATTTGTAAGACGCCTTTTAAAATATACGCTTTTGATTCAGGTGAATGCGATGTAACACTTTATTATAATAATACTTTGTATTTACTATGAAATAACACTAGTTATATGGATGTACAAATATGCCATAAGTACTTGAGACTTCAATCTATGACTTTGTGGAGCGGATTAACTTCTGTGAGGATGGCATGGTTTGGCTCCTGTTGTTGACTTGTCTGGTATAGCATGTAAGTGTCTTTTGGGAACTATTAAAGCGACACAAAACATTGCCCGAAACGAAACTCGACATCTTAAAGTGTTGAAAGGTGGTACACTTTCAAAATATTTGAAAGTAGAAAGTTGACTTGCGATATGATAGATATATAGGAATGTAATCATTTCCTAAACTGAAATAGCTCTCAACGGTGTAACTATATGTCTTCATAATACGGATAAGCTCAAAAGAACTATAGCCCTTGGTGTAGATGACCGGTAACTTGGTATAGATAACATTACCAGAAATTTGGGTCATTTTTGCCGCTGCTCTTGGTCAGCGGCTATATTCGCCTAAGAATATTGTGTATTCTAGAATTTCTAATGAGTGTGAGGTCATTGAGTTCTTTAGAATTCGCCTAAATCGTGCACGAGAAGGACTGAAATCAAGCAAATTCAAACGCTTTTGGAAGTACTATGCTAGAGACAAATGAAGACCTTTATGGGCTCTCGAAGTAGACTGACTCATGCCGAATGCAACGCGAGTTGGGCACTTCGCATCGCCTGTAACGTTGTCGGTCAATTTGGCCAATTTCTAGAACCTGTTTACAAAGATTACTATGGCTAACACTATGGATAGTGGCGCTTTCAGTGCAAAAATAAGACGAGCTAGGGAAGTACTTTGTCGCCGAAGTAACCAAACGTTTTTTAGTTATAACCAGTGAACTCTAAGTAAACTGGAACGATAACTCGATGGCGTATCATGAAGCCAAAAATGGCGGACATGGGGGCCGCCATGCACGTCAATCCCAGTCCCTTTTACTGTATAACCGAGAGAAAATGAAGCTGAATTTGGTGAACTGGGTTGCAAAAACAGCTTGAAATCAAAGAAAAACTAAACTTGTTAACCACTTTTAGGCTTAAATCAAATTCCAATATACCGTAGAGTAGGTGAACACTGACATGACGAGTAAAAACAAGGAAAACAGTAAAAATATAAGCTCTCAAATGAAAGTCTAATACGCAACCAAAATTGCCATTGGTTTGGACAAATATAAAGAAAATACATATGAAACCCAGGTTTAAAATGAAGAGGTTGTTTATAAAAACAGTTGGGTTTTAAATTTCTCAATTTTCAGTAGGAAAAAAACAACAAAATGCACTTTACCGTGTGTTATTACAGCTCTGGAATTACTCTTCGTATCGAAAAATGTCAGATTTAGCATTTCCACAACTGAAACTTGAGTTAAAGCTATAATTTAGCATTATCTTATTACTAATTCTTGGCAAGACAACCTTCAAACGTTTGAAATAACAAAGAAAAATAAGGGAAACCTGCATTTTCCGTACGAGTTTCGGACTCGAATTTTGCTTTTGTTCGGCAGATATTTCGTCATTCAATCCATTTTCGTGTGTAGAAATTGTTCAGGTACAAGGCCAATAAGCCCAATACATACTATCTTCTTCGTTATCATCCATAAAAAAACTTTAGGTCTAAAAAATGGTTGTTTTTTTGCAGCGAGTTTTCAGTTTTTCATTGTACGTGCCCCTCAGGTTCTGTTGACGTCAGACGTGCAATGGCGACCCCCAGCGGCCGGAAGTTTGACTTCACCCAATCATAGGGCCTTTCTTATGGAGTTAGCGTTCCAGTTTATTTAGAGTTCAATGGTTATAACTGTTCCTTAGTCCATGCTGAAGTCAAATGGAGTCGGGCAAAGAAGAAATATGTCACCGTTTATGCAAAATTTGAATTATTATGTGCTCTCATTATTTACTGTTGAGAATCTCCATTATTATGGTCCTTAATACGCACGCGCGCCACCATCTTGTCCCAAATTTCTGGTAATGATATCTGTAACTAAATACAGGTCCTTCATGAATACCAGATATATAGCTGATGAGGCTAACCTGAAAACCCAAGCGGTGATTTACTTTTCCACAGACCCATAAACAACCAATCATATTTCGCCGTGTAACGTCTTGATGACGCGACGGACGAGCGAAAGGGGAAAGAAAGCAATGTTTAAATAAAGTTATCCTATCTACCGGTCGCGTGGTTCTTATTTTGTGAAGTCACGGAGATGCCAAAATCGAGCCGTTTTTCGCGATACCGTACATGGTTGACATGCCAACAGTGATGTGAGCAAACGAGGTGCCTTTAATGTGTTTCCATTTAAACCCAGTTGGATTCCCCTCACAGACACCTTCCCGAGTATATAAATTGCCATCCGACGTGATACCATAGACAACACCTGCGACGCCAGCTTCCAACTGAACCAGACTGCCGTCTACATCTATCCACCCGGACCCAACACAGGAATCTGAAGTCACTCCTGTACGGAACGAAATACTGTTATCTGATTTTATTGCCCAGCAGCCGTAATCGCCACATGAAACATATTTAAAGTGACCAGGAAGCAGGGTCCAGTGATTACCATATAGTAAGCTCTCGCTGATTCCAGAACGACAAAAAATATTGTTGTTTACGTTAACACCGTAGACCACTCTAGAGATACCTGAATCTATTTGTTTCAGACCACCTGCAATCTGCTTCCATGACGTTCCTTTCGGGTTGGTCTTCGTTACGCCAATCCTGAAAAAGATATTATCATAGTGATTTACACCCCACACTCCAGCTTTGCCGTTTGAAACGTGGACTAGAAGTCCGTCAATGGTAGTCCACTTGTCTTTCTCCAGTATCCATATACTTTTGTCATTTTTAACTGCCCATGTTTGTTCTCTGCTATCAATTTGCTTCATCGTTCCAGGGACTTTCTTCCAAGAATAATCAGAACTTTCTACAAAAGAGAGCACAGTTGATCCGGTTTCTGTTGGAATAAGAATAGTTTGCACACACATGCACCTTGTGCACTTGTGCATGATTTATATACACAAATACCATCTGGTGCATGTGAACTGCCGACATCATAGGAAATACTGACGTTTCGAATCATAAACGTTGTGCATCCAGAATAAATCGTGAAAACTTGAAATGGAACACATATTTCAAAAAAAGTGGGCGTGTTATAAAGAAGTGATCAATATACACAGAGTTATCTCAGTAAATCTTTCTATCTAAGTCTCCAGTATAAGTCTCTAGATTCAAATCTCAAATTACTCGAGTTTTTAAGAACAGCTATAGTTTCAAGCCCAAGAACAAGGCACTAACAAGTGCTCAATTAGTCTTTGAGAACAAGTTTGAAGTCAAGTCTCGCGTTTTGGAAAATGACGGGCCTCGCGAGTCAAGTGTTAGAGAACAAGTCTTGAGAACAAGCTTCGTGCAAGTCTTTAGGAACAAGTTTTTCAAGAAAAGTCTTATAGAACAAGTCTCAAGTCAAGTTTCAAGTGTTTGAGAACAAGCTTTCAGTCTGGGAGAACAAGTCTCAAGTTTGAGAACAAGCTTCAACTCTAATTTGAAAACAAGTTTGAGAACAAGTCTCAAGTTTTTGAGAACAAGTTTTAAGTCAATCATAATATTTGAGAACAAGTTGCAAGTCAAGTGCTGTATGAGAACAAGTCCCAAGTCAAATTTTGAGGTCAAGTTTCAAGTCTATTAGAACAAGTTTCAAAATAAGTCTCAGGTTTTTGAGAACAAGCCTTAAGTCAAGTCTATATGAGAACTAGAATCAGAACAAATCTCAAAAAACCAGTCTCAAATCGTTGTTAACAAATCTCAAATCTTTAAAAGCAAATCTCAAATTCAGAGCAAGTCTCAATTCGCTATAGTCTTTGAGAACAGGTTTCAAGTTAAGTCTCACGTGTTTTTGTGAAAGTCCCTTGACTCTTCGAGAACAAGTTTAGTTTAGCCTGCGCCGCAGACGACTATAACAGTGTTATATAACACTGTTATAGTCGTCTGCGGCGCAGGCTAGTTTAGTTAAGTCTTTGCGAGTTTTTTCAGAACAAGCCTTGAGTAAAGTTTTCAATCTTACCAAGTGCCACGTCAAACCACCAAAGTGGTGAACCATGCATCATGGCGGCCCCGCTCGTGTTAATCAATCAGCGAAGAGCATTTGACATTCTATATTTTCTCTATAGTTTAGCTACATAATACTCCAGCTATCGCTTCCAAATTTTGGCAGTCTTGTGACTTTTGTTGTATTTTTGCCTGCTTTGTGCGCAACATAGAAATATTAAGCTAAATTAAGCTGGGGAAAAAACGTAATGGCGGTGGACTTACGACAGGTGCACTTTGACATAAAAAATCCTTTTGGACATTGGCATGTACAGGTTTTACTGTCACACATTCCTCCATTCAGGCAAGGTGATTTACAGCAGGATAGGGATTCCTAAGTGTATTAAATATAAAGAATATATAAGCGAGAACACAAAATAAAAGACAGAATGAACGCGCAGACTGGAGTATTCAGAGTATCAGAGCTAGGTACAATTATCCATCACAATCGATAAGGCCATGTTAACACGTGGAACATCCCGCGTACCTAATTATCGCCAATTAGTATTAATTAAAAAGCACGAAGTGTTATTTATTGATAATTATGTCATTACCATGAAATGATATACAGATGTGTTGTCTTCCAAGAAAAAATCTTCGTTTATGGATGATTGTGGGTACAGGAGACAAAGGGAATCGCATGTGTCGTTTTTAATAACCGCAAACGAAATACATTCGACGTATTCCAAACACCTCGTGAAGCAGTTCACTTTTTCTCTTCTACAAAATGATTCCAAGGCGCTGATGTTTAGTCGGTAACCTGTTCAAATGAGGAGCTTAAATTAAATTTTATTGAATATAATATAAAATTTAAGTTTGCTATAAACATTATTGAATAGAGATATAGTTATTAGATTAATATTAGAAAGAATTATTAGATTAGTATTCAAAATATACTATTAATTTTGTTAAATCCAGGTTCTTATATACGTAAGCTTTTGTAATTATTCTAATTAGAATAAGAATTTATCTTACCTACAAATTCTTTAACTTGCACAACACTGCACTTCTTGATTTCTGTAAGTAACAAAAAAATGTAGTTTAGTTCCGGCGTTAATCCTTTCCTGCATGACTTTTCTAGAGTAAAATCGTCTGGTGTTAGACATTCAAAAGATAAAGTTGTTTTACAACAACAGCAACAACAATAATATGAGTGGGATATATAACAAAACAATGAAACGAAATGCAATAAATAGAACTATTCGTTACCTTTTTGTACAGATTCAAGATGTACTCCTGTTTGCATAACGCACAGCATTGAAAAAAGCGTCACAGTCACAGACGAAATTACATGCATATGTGCATGACCGTTGCTATTCACAACTTGTCTTGGAGACGCCATATACTGACACGTCAGCCACTTGTAATTCTATAGCTAAACAAGACGTTTATCATTTTAGTGTTACGTAATTCACTGTAGCCAAAAAGATGGCGGGATGTCTGTTTTACCATAATCCTTTCTCTATGCTATATCTCGAAGAAAAATTATTGGAGAGCTGCAAGGATACTAAACTTGGTAATAAGAAAGCAGTTCATACTGGATATAATCCTATCAATCATACATCTAAACTGTTATCCTTAATAATAATAATAATAATAATTTCTAGTGATAATAATAATATTTAATATTTATGCAGGAAAGCCTAATCAGTTATGTTTACAACTGTTATCAACAAGGGTCCTTAGACCCAGTATATAAGGGCCATCCCTCATTAATTTAGTGTCGCTACAAGAAGAAAACTGGAGTACCCGGAGAAAACCTGCGGTGTTTGGTATAGAGTTAAACACGAGAAGAACCCTTCTGATAAGCGAATAAGGTGCAGTTTTAATCTGATAACTGGAATCTGCATGAAAAGGCCTGTGCATGCTAACTACTGTGCCACTATATCTGTCGACCGCCAGATAGCTAGCACCACTGCCTTCACATCTTTTTCCCAGATCTTTTGGTCTATCATTATTTTTGGCTTTTATATTGCTATATACATATTTGCAGTGTCTTTCTGAAGTGAGTTAACATAAGTCTTTTTGTTCTCTGTGTCACCTACGAAATACTGGAATGAAAGCGTCCTTCAATGGTTCCAAAATTGCAGGCGAAACATTTTGTTTTCAGTGATGAACTTAATTCATTGTTATCAGATATCGCTGGTTTCGCTTCTTTATTTTTTATTTATGTATTTTTTTTTGTAAAAACTACTTGCCGGAAGCAACAAATCAAGACCCGCGCCTATGCGTGGCGCCGTTATCGAATTATACTATAAGATAGCACACGCTTATTACTCGGGCTATCGCAGGTAGGTAATATACTGCTTACTTAGCAATGGCGTGCTGCTTGGTCTAACCTTAATCACTTATATCTATTGTATTTGTTTACATTTGTGAAATGGTCTAGAATTGATCCAGATAATCCTGAATATTAAAGAAAATGAAACCCAACCCTGACCCCCACCTCTAAACCTGACCCTACCTAACGACAACCCCCAGTAACCCTAAATCTAACCACAACCCCCAAAGAGAAAGTTCCACCTCTCAGACCCTGTATACAACACCCCTGCTGTTTTTTGTTATATGCTTTTTAGTTTAACATCCCGCATGTTGGACAGAGAAGTCCCCTAGGTTTCAGGATAATCCTGAATTCTAGACACTTTAAATTGACAATTCAGGATAGTCCTGCACCATGCACATTCAGACTCCAATCTGATCTTCCTCAGCCCATTCCCACCTCATTGCTCACGCGTTATAGAGACCTCTCACTTTCCAGTAGCCCGAGTGAACACCTGACCCAGGTGTCTTGTATTTATTTTAATATCTTTTAACGGCTAAAAATTGCAATGAAAACTTCAGAACGTGACAATCGCATGGCTCACAGTCATAGGTCTGCCGTTGCGAACTTTGCCATCAGGAAGATTCTCCACATTTAAAAAAAATGGAAAGAAAGTTGGGTCGTTGTTCATGTATTGCTAGAGTTGAAAAAAAAGCTGCGAGTGTGCGCGGGTACCACCTGCATCTAAAGAAGGTTTACTAGCAAAAGCAAACTGAAAATACATTAAACACTAATCAGGCAGAGTATCGAGAAGGAAGGTATTGATTTGTAGCAAAACAGTAGCTTACCAATGACAACACCTTGTAGTAGCAGCAGTTTCGCTAGTGACAGCTACAGCTCAAGCTGTCTCGTTGCAGCAGTCGAGGGTAGTTAGTATAGCCAGTCAGTACTTAGTATAGCAGTATGACAAAGCTTATACCTTTGCAAAGCTAATACAAAGCCAATAGAGCCAATATAAAAACCAGGTTATTTACAAATGTCGCGAAAGCCAATCCCCAGCTATTTTGAGGAAGTTTGCGAGAACGTGAAGTCTTCTTATCGGGAGAGAGTTGAAAACGTTTTCCAACTTTGTACACTTTGTTTCCTGTACATAAGTTATGAATAACTCAAATAATTGTTAATTATATATAAATAGCATGCACCTGCTGCAATTTAGTCCATCGGCAAATTAATGGTCAAAATTTACTGTATGCTTTGTCAGGTTTTCTCAACATTTGGATGTAGTGTATTTTTAAAATGACATTTAGGGCCGATACCCACATCATCGAAGTGCCAATAGCATAAATATATAATGCGACAAGTTATCTAAAACGTTTAACTTCTAATGGCTCGTATACGGTTTACTATCGTTTCAACTGATTCGGCCTTGATCAATATAGACAATTGTACTTTGTCGGCAGTGAAATGACAAAATCATATATATCCGATGCATTAAAATCCACAATAAACAATCCTAAAGAGTCGTGTATGTATAGAAGGGAATCTTAGTATTTTAGTTCTAAGGAATGTTTATATATTTTAATTTTTATATATATAGGACTGTATATCCCAACATCTAACATAGATTAAGAACATGCTTGTCCAAAACGCTGTCAGTGAATACAGGTCTAAATAATACCTTTACAGAAGTAACAATAGTTTAATAATACATTTTTATGCCTTGGCTCTCTTTAATGTTATATAGGTAACATATTTGCCTTAATAAAAAATATAATGTGGAGTAGTCTTGTTTTTATGTTTTTAACTTTTTCAAAACAGTAAATGCCAATCTTAACTTACAGTAAGTTTTCGCTACGAGGCTCGCCTCTTGGCATTGGCTTCTTGGCATTTTTAGCTTTTCTGGTTATTTCAAGAGGCTATTACCCTTTAAAATTTTGATCTTTGCCGGCTTTGTAATGATATGTGTATGTTTATAGGGTATAATAAAGCTGTTGTTGTTATTGTCGCCTACTGCTCAAAGGCACAACGTCAGGTATGAAACTAATATTTTTGTGCGACGCAAAATGATATTTGTGCCCATAAAAAACGTTAAAGAAGTCGGTGCATTTTTTCAACTATTTAGTCCACTTTTTGAAGTGCGTGATATTCACTATAATTTAAATCTGAACTTGAATTTGTGCACGATTTTTTTCATTTTAGTAACACTGCCTATTTATTAGTGTATTTATAATTCATATCAAGCATTGTAAATTTTATACATTATGGATAAACTTTACAAAAATGTCTGTTTTGTACAGTTATAGCTCAACGTTACCTTATCCTTGCGAAAATAACTCCAATGACTCTTAAATTTCTGCAAAGGTGTTCACAACAGCTCATGCGTGCAATATAGCGTGGTGTGATGTCTTTTAATTACACGAGAACCGGTGTCGCCGATGTCGTGCAGTTAATCGCCAATATTTCCTACTTGCATGCAAATATGTAATTTCCCAAGAAAGCAGAAGAATATGTTCAACATGAAAAATTCGATTTCAAATTAACATAATTGGATGTATCCTGTAACATAGAAAGCAGAAATACGTTAAACTAGTTATTTCTGAAGATCTTATATGTGGCAATATATTCAGAGTCGACTTCGTATAATGAGTTGAAGCAGCTGACTGGTTTAGCGTCTCATTTACCATCAGTAAGTTGATATACGTCTTCCATTGCCACCCGAAACGCAGAATTTTGCTAAGTAAAATAGAACTTTACGAGATACAATACCTGAGATGATATATTTCCTTTATTTCTGGACATTTATGCGGAAGTGTAAATAAGCAGGCAACATTTTAATTAAATGTTTATTACCATGACAGCGCTATTGCGTCTAATTGGTGAAAAGGAGTACGATTATATAATTATATAAATTGCTTTCCAGACCGTATTAATGTTACTATGGTATCCGCTCTTAAATTCTTAATATGAAAGGAGTTATCCATGAACAAACGTTGCGGGACGTTTTTTTATATGCACATGCATGTGTTCACACTGCATGTAAATACAATGGGAACTCGAACTGCGTGAGTGGTTTTCAAAATTCCACCGTTGAAGTTGAGAAATTTATGTATTTACACGTTATCTTTGAATTGCATTAATTACATTTATTTCTATGGTTCTCACGGGGAGATCATTTCTAGTTTCCTCATCAACATGCATATACTTTCCCCGTAAGAGGGTAATTTAAGAAATGGCTCATGGTTTAGCGTGCTCCATCGAGTTATGGATGCACGCGGGAAATTGAGTGCTCTCCAAATTTCCCAAGTGCATCCATAATTCGATGGAGCACACTAAACCATGAGCCATTACTTTTATAACATAGCATTAAATCCTTTCACAAGCCGGCGAATCGTTTTGGTTGTGTTTTTCTACTTTCGTAGCCAAGTCTTTTTTGTTCACTAAAATCCAACCAAAAGGACAGTTAATTTAAACTCGGTTACCCGGGTCGTTGTTCTTTATTACTCAATAAAATTAAGTGACTTGGTATTTTGATAATTTAAAACTCAGTTTTGTTTTGAAATTTTTCCCCGCGCTTTTTTGCTGTGCTCCATCGAGTTATGGAGCTCGCACGACAGCCAATCAAAAACGTTGCTATATCAAAGCTATGTTATATAAAGGCCATTTGCACGCTGACGTGAGATGGCGTTGGGTGACCACAACTACCAGAATGCTTTGCCAGTATTCTAGGGTTTCGGCTAAAAGGGATGACTTAAAAGGACCTGCCCAGCTAAAATGGCTTGAATCTCAAAAAAATTCGGTACACATGGCAATTTTTTTATATTTTTTTTAATTTAAACAATATTTGAGTTTTACATTCCCAAGAGGTCTTCATCGTGGGGGCGCGCGTAAACCATTTTATACATTTTTTAAGTCGCCCACGAAGGAGCAAAAAATTATTATAAATACGCAAAAGAAATACACACAAAAGAAAAGGAATCAAAGAATTACTAAAGTTACAGTTACCAATTTGCTACCAGTGAGGCCTATTAGTTAAAATGTCCAGATTAATTCTTACAGCAGCAAAAATAGCTGCATTTGTTTCAAAATTCAAAAATGGCTATTTAGATTCATCCAAATTTAAGGCAAGGATTTGCTTTGTAAATTTCATTCAGTTTGGCTGCTCATCAGGGGCGTAGGAAGCAGTGTTACTTTGGGGGGGCTACTTGAGTTTGTGTAATGTGCATTCGCGGCTTTGCCACAAATCCGCCTAGGGGGTCCACGACTATAGTTTTCAGCTTCAGAAAAATGGTCACAATGCGCTGTGCGTACTGGGTTCTACTGCAGCCCAGGCCCCTCGCGTCCCTGCCTGGTGATGCCTGCAGAGAAATAGATTTCGGTCATATGACGAATTTCCCGTTCTGTACGAAAGAAATTCATATTTTTATGGTGTTAGGAGGATTTATTTTTTATTTTTATAAATTATTACCAACGATCTCTTTAACTCATTTAATCTCAAACCGTAGTTGGGCAAAATATTGGGGGGGCTAATATCAACAAGTTAAAATATTGGAGGGGCTGCAGCCCCTTAGCCCCCCCGGTTCCTACGCCCTTGCTGCTCATAGTGCGTATCTATTACTTACAACATTTGTGAACCAATTTATTGCATTACAACATAGTTAATAGAAAATATACATGGTTTGGAAGCTCAACAAAAGTCATTGTTTATGTTTTTGTTCAGGTTTATGGAAATTTTTGCACTTTCACGGTTACTGAACATATTGTGTTTTCTGTATAATGAAGCAATCATCCAATAGCAACGTTTGGGTTCAATCACTCAACCGTACTGTTTAAATATTAATAAACCTAAAACAAAGGATTTGGCACCTTCATGTACCTTTCAACATGAATCGTAGCTTGATTGTTAACCGCTTTGAAGTTTGCCGGGTTTCTAAACCATGTATATTTTCTATTAACTATGATTACAATCAGTGGCGTGGTGGCACGTTTTAGGCTGGGGTGGCCAGATTAGCTTTGGCGCCCCCTCCCCCCCAAAAAAAATGAAAAAAAGAAAGAAAGACATTACTGTATCTGATAAATGGTCACATTTTTTGTTTTAAAATAACTCAAGTAGCAATATATCAATATATAATATTACAACAAACAACGCCACGCCAGGGGGGTCCGGGGGCATGCTCCCCCGGAAAATTTTGAAATCTAGAGTCTCTGATATGCCATTTCCTGCATTTTGGAGTGAGATTTTACAGAATTCTGAAGATTATAAAACTTCATAGAAAACACAAAAGATTACCGATTTCAGACTTTTATATCCACCATTGAAGACCTAGCTATACAAAGGTTTATTTTGTTAAGTTTTGGCGCCCTTGCTAATTTTGGCGCCCCTTCTGCAACCTCAGCTGGGGGGGCCGTGGCCCCCCTTGCCACCACGCCACTGATTACAATCAATGCTATATAACATCTGGATCTTTGATCACAAACAAAAACCTTAGCCTTGCATGGTCAGTAACCGAGATCACTGACTCGTAAGCGCGCATGTAGACGCACCTTTAGTATTTTACTCTGGCTAACGCCAGATGGGTCTTTAAGGGCCTGTTCATATGGTCCCGGTAAGCGACGGATGTCCCGCTTCCTGGGGATCTCGCGTAGTTACTTTCCTATTAAAATTTGCATTGCGTTGATATGAGCTAGCGGGCTGGCCCGCCTACCGAGATCTCGGCAGATTTTGCCGAGACCATATGTAGGCGGGTGAAAATTTTCCCATATGAACACGCCATCCCGCTTAACGGGGTAAAAGTCAAGAAACACAAATTTGGAATTTTTCGCTTTGATTCGACGATTTTTATCGAATTTATGGTTCCTTTACAGACAAATAACAAATTTGTTGTTAAAACAACGATTTTTTACCCAAACCAACCCATTAAAACAACAAAATCGCGAATATTAGATATTTTGCCAAATCGTGGGAATTTCTCGGCGTGCTAATTTTAATAACATACACTTAAATGTCATCGGTAGGCGGGATGAAATTGCCATATATGAACGCGTGAAATATTTCGTCTCGCTTACCGGGGCCTAAAAGTCTTATACATGTCAGATTTAAGGGGAACTCGAATTCCGTATGTTTGTAGCCCAAATGAAGCATTATGATGGGAGTTAGAGGTTAGCTTTAGAGTTAGGGTTAAGATTGGTTAAATTAGAAGCTTAATCAACAGAAATCGTGATGTTTATATGGAAAATAGTCGTATCAAGTTTTTGTACACGTCACGAGGAAGATCAGTGACTGGGGTGGTTGTCATGGTTCATGCGCTTTATTATTAAACCGCAAACTGAAGAGGTTAGAAACCTCTACGTTCGTAAAAACCATACGTTCAGACCTGTCCTTGTTGTGGCCTTTTATTATTTCTGAGTATTCAGCAATAGGAAATCGTGCATCTCAGTTTGACTGTATGACTTTCTGGAATTCAGGTTAATTTATATTACGTAAACACCAAACGCATTACGGGATTTAAATATGACAAAAATAAAGTTGACATCTACTTCCGCCAATTTTGAAAACAATCACATTTATGCCGTATAGCCATTTGGTATGGCTAAGATATGTTCCGAATAGTATATTTTGTGGCCTAAGTGGTTGGTATACAACTAATTGTGATGGTACTCAAAACAAACCATATCGCCACATTAACTTTGTTTATTGTGGTGTATTATTGCTATGCTTCAAATGATCAACTGAGCGTCGAGAGAAGAGTGGATGGTGACACGTTCGAAAACCCAACTTGCTCAGATAACAGTGGATGCAGACGGGACATTTGTTCAAATCTTAACGCTGACTGCGATTATTATTATTATTATTATTGTCAACAATGTATATGTAAAAATACTCACAAGACATTTGTTCCTTGGATTGGTAAATGGGGTAGCTGTGTGAAAGACGATTACCTATTATTCTTTCCGGGTAAGTTTGCTTCAAGTATATTTATGTACACTATCGCTTTTTATCTCGCGTAAATGGAAATAACATTTGAAGCAGATAACTAATTTTGGTTATGCATTCAGCAATGTTGGTTATGTTATATAGGATATATATATATAGCTAGAGATGTTGCCAGAGGTGTGAAAAACAAGATGTGTATGTAACCTGCGCTTCTTTGTCCACACGTAGCCCAATGCTGCAATAGATCGTTTTCATGCACTCACGTGATTGGTAGCCCCATTGGGGTGATGAAACAATACGATATATTTGAATAAGAATAGAGCTAAATTCCCATAGGATAAAGATGGTACACCCCAATATGGCCGCCGTATAGCTCAAGGAATTTAGCAATTGTTTTTACGTAACTAAATATGTAAAATGTTATCCTATATCCCATCTTTAATGGGCGTGTTTTGTCATTTCCGTCGGAAAGCGCATAGCGTCCCAATCTCAAGGTACCTACCTTGACCGCTTCCCCTGCCGTATTCAGAATATAAAGCTACCTAACGACCTACTGTACAGGCTCCCCTGCTCTACCCAGCCGAACGCTGTATGTAATTGCTTTATCTATATCTCTCTTTGGCACTGAAAACTGGTTCTCATATATCGCGATTAACATAAGGGGTGTTTACATGAGGCCAGCTTGAACTCGGATGAATTTTGCATTTCGGTGGGTTTTTTTGTGTCAATTGCCTTACAGCTCGTGACCGCCGGAGAATCATTTTATGTGGATTTGACACCAATCTCATTTAAAACAATGTATTGAGTTTGAGAGGTGCAAGTTCTTCAGTTTCGGTGGTCTAGCAGGCAACACGATCTATAGTAAAAACACTCTGAATATAGGCTATAGCCTATACCAGTATTTGCCAGGATACGATTGTTTATTCCGGAGTGTGAATAGCCGCATGAGCTGGACAACGGAGTAAGCTGTCGATGCAATCAAAACATGAACTCGAAACTCGCGTCGATACTGAGATCCGACTCATGCAGTTCTGTTCGCTAGGTATTAGGCCGCCTATAAAGATCTCAGTGGATATATTTATTTTTTTTGTTTTACAGTTGGCAACAGCTCGTTTTTGGTTCAAGACGCACAAGCATCAAGTGTGTGCATAAGTGGAGATAATTACCCTCGGAAAACAGTTTGTGACTCAAATACTCCTTCGCAACACTGGATTTGGACACAGGATAACCAACTTTTGAATGTAGTTACTTCAAAATGTCTAGGAGAAGATGGGTGGTATTCATGGAATAGTATGAGATACCTTTATCTTCAGAAGTGTAACGTCGCAACGAAGAAACAGAAATGGGAATGTTCAGGTCAAAAACGTTTTCGGCGATTAAGTGTTTCGTCAGATAGGTACATGTCGTACGCTTCGTACGACCCTATGGACTACATATTGGTAATTAGTAAGTCATCTGACTCGCTTGGCATCACCTGGCAACGTCTCCAGTCTGGCGAAAATCTGTGTTCAGTTACAACGGGTATGTCGAATTTCTTTTTATCTAATTCATTTATCAATATCTGTACACACTTCATTATTATATCTTGTTCCTGATTTGAACGGATTCAATTAAAAAGTTGTATATTATAAAATGAATGCAAGCGGTGTGAACACAGTGACCCAACCGCACACTAGGTTAATTTACAGTTGTGCTTGTTATATATATAAACTTGGAAAATATTGCCGTATTTTAACTTATATGTCCGTAAATCATTAAAATAAACTTACTTTTGACAGTTCATCTCTCATGTTGTCGAAGTTTATATATATAACAAGCACAACAACTGTAAATTAACCCAGTGTGTGGTTGGGTCACTGGTGTGAACAAATTTTTTGTGCAAAATAGTTTGTTTTGAGGGGTCGCTTTTTCGTTGTCTTACAATTTTGTTGTGATGTAATTTACGAGAGAAATTAATTCTATTTTTGAAGCATTGACCATTGCACATGTAACTCCTTTAAACTTATTTAGTTATTTTACGCTTTACTATATGTAAAGTTGTAAACCGTTTCAGTTTGCTTTACTGATATTAAATTGGTCACCTTTGCAGAACAAGTTGCAAGGAACATTGTATTTATTTAGTTTCAGAAATTGCAGCTTGATGTTAGTAATAATTGTCAGTTATTTGCTGTTCAAGCTGTGTTAGTAATACTCAGCAAAAACAATTAACTTTGCTCCGCTATCTGGCCTAGTTTCTAAGCCTTTCGTTTCCGCCATGAGCTTGGCCGCGTAGTCGGTTTGGGTTCTTGGGAAGAGGCTGGAAACGAGCAGCATATTCTCTCACTTAGAATTCATGATTATCATTAATTGTGAAATGTTGTAGAATTAACGATAATCCTCAATTTAAAAAATAATTCCCTACCTCCAAACCCCCAACCCTAACTCTAAACCTGACCTTAAAACTAACCTCAACCCCCCTGGCAACCCTAAACCTAACCATGACCCCCCGGTGGACCTAAACCTAACCAAAACTCTCTGGGGAAAAAGTCCCACCTCTCAGAACCCGGCCACAACACCCTATAGGTTTTTTAGTTATATGCAATTTAGTTTAACATCCCGCATGTGGGAGAAAGAAGTCCCCTAAGATTAAGGATAATCATGAATTCTAAGTGAGAGGACATGTTGCAACGAGAAGGCCTAGCAACATTTGTAAAAAGGTCCTGCCCAGAATCGTTCTGGCCCTTCGAGTGTTCCTGGGATCTAGCGTAGCGACTGCGAAGATTTTACCAAAGATCTTGGCGATCGGAAGAAGGAAATTATGGAATATATTCCAATTGGAGCCCGAAATGAAAATTTAACTGTTTAACTTTCAACTTTTGGTGGTTGCTGGAAGGAAAGCTAGTGATAAGAAGCTAGGACAGTGAACCTTCATCGATCAGAGGTGAGTAGGCTTGTATTATGCACCTATCAATGTTAAGCCCCAGGGTGGGGTGGGGGGGGGGGGGGCGGGCAGACCCACGGGAATTAGACATTTTTAGGTCATCCAGAGTCAAATTCCCCACCCCAGGACATCGAAAAAATGTCAAATTCCCAACCCTTAACCCTAGGGCAACTTTCTGTGACAGCAAAAGTATAATTACACTCCATAAATAAAAAAAATTTGGAAACTTAATATGAACTTTGAAGCATACATGCTGTAGCGTACAGTAAATGGGCTATTTAATATTGCGAAGAAAACTCATAAATATTTATAATATGTATGTAAATTTTAAAAACCATATTTTAATATTAAAAATTGAAACAAGTGATGGCCTTTTTATACAGATTTATAAAATATAGCAGGTTCACTCACCTTTTTGTCGCTCATAATATCTATTTTTTTTTCAACACTATCCACGGGTTCAAGGAGAAAAGCACAGAATATTTCAAGATGGCGGCAAACGGCGGCAAACATGAGCCAATCTCGTTCCCAGACCCCGGGTGTGGACAGCGGTACCACAAAATTCATTTCCAGGTTCTCTCGGTTTTCATGTCAAATTCCCCACCCTCGGGGCCCCGAGTTATGTCAAAATCCCCACCCAGGTGACAGTATTCTTTGTCAATTTCCCCAGGGTAGCCTGCCCCCCCCCCCTCCCCTGGGGCTTAACATTGATAGGTGCATTATTTTATGCAGATGGAAATAGTATTAGTGTCGGGAAACACAGATGTTGCTACGCCTACCCCAGTGGGTCCGTTCTGATCACTTCCGAAACAGGCTGTCAACCGAGGAAGGCCTGGAAACTAGGTTAACCTTGCTCCGCTATCTGAGTTATAGTGGCTAATGTTCAACATGTCCTACCTAGAATTACCAATAATCAGTAAGTGTGAAACGGCCTTGAATTACCAATAATTGGTAATTGTAGGTAATTCTCTGTCCCACATGCGGGATGTTAAACTAAATTGCATGTAACTAAAAAACCAGTAGGAGTGTTGTGGTCAGGGTTTGAGAGGTGGGACTTTTCCCCCGGAGGGTTGTGGTTAGGTTTAGGGCCACTGGGGGTTGGGGGTTAGGGTTGCTGGGGGGTTGTGGTTAGGTTTAGGGTAAGGTTTAGAGGTTAGGGTGGGGGTTGGGAATTAGTTTTTAAAACAAGACGCCCGCTAGGCGTTAACTCGGGCTACTTAATAGTGGGCACTGGGCAGTGGTACAGGCTGGTATGGGAAGATTATGCTATGCAAATAATCCAATACACCATGATTCTAACCTGTGTGCTAACAAATGCTATTAGGATAGTTGTCAAGAAAAATTTGAATTTGTTCAACAGAATTATTAAGGTGGGAATTCTGGGCACACAAAAAATTTATCAATCATTTCCTGTAAACATTATGCAACTATTAACCCTTTACCAGGCAAGATTACCAGGAGGTCTCCACTTGAAAAATAAAATCATGTGCCATTAGACAGAGTAAAAGTAAGAAGTTGCTAAATGGCAACCATGCCAAGAACAAAACTAACATGCTGGTGTACCAAAACAAATAAATGGTGGCTATACTGATGTACATGCCCCCAAAACATTGAAATGGTAGCCATGGAACCAAAACAATGAAATGATGGCCATACTGGTGTACCAAAACAATGAAATAGTGGCCATATTGGTGTACTAAAACAATGAAATGGTGGCTATACTGGTGAACCAAAACAATGAAATGGTGGTCATACTGGTGTACCAAAACATTGTAATCATGGCCATACTGGTGTAACAAAACAATGAAGTAGTGGCCATACTGGTGTACCAAAACAATGAAATGGTGGCCATACTGGTGTGCCAAAACATTGAAATGGTAGCCATACTGGTGTAGTACCAAAACAATGAAATGCCAGCCATACTGGTGTACCAAAACATTGAAATGGTCGGGCCATATTGGTGTAGCAAAACAATAATACACACTTGATGAAAGTAATGTATAAACTCTTTAATAACATCGACTTTTAGTGCAAGACATCAGTACAATAATAAACAATACAAGCAATATAAAGCAAACGACAAATATTAATACACTACAGTTACCTCAATACATTTAACATTCACAGACACAAGTCAGTTCAGCTAAATGACAACTTCGATGAACATGTAAAACACAGCATGTTTACCTTTCACTTGCAAGTTGGGCCAGTTGGCTTTATCAAGTTTCTTTGTTCTTTGATTTACAGCACTTGAGCAACATTTTTCAGTACAATTTAATTAATAACACATGTAAATTGATCGAGAATTTTCGTAAAGGTTTGATCGAGTACTACACATTTTCAGCGTACGGTTATCGAGATCGCGGACCAACCCACGTCTACTATAGTATAAAAACAATGCGAGCGTGTTTATCATTAAAACACAAATTCACTTCGAACAACACAACCAAAGGCGTCAGGAGAAGAAAAAACTCGCCACTCCTGAATGAAAAATATCCGCCATGATGAAACATTAGCATTTGAGCTGTGACGTCATGCTTGCAGTTTCGCAAAGCCTGTCGGGGCAATATCGCGACCCCAAAAAAATAATACCAATAACCGGACCGAAACCTAGACTCGTTCTACCACAGGTAGCCTGAGTAATTAACGATTAATGGTAATTCCCATTCTCGTCCCCAGAGCCTCTCCCGTGCTGGCGCGCTGGAAAGGCTCTGGGGGAATCCATAATCATCGCGATCTGATTGGTTGTTCAAATTCAAAGGCCTATATATAACGGAGCTTAGTGAATGTTTATAAATAAACAGTATTTGAGACACGAAATCTGACAGCGAAGCACAATTCTAATATAGTTCTAATCCGAACAATTTAATCGAACGTTTTTCAAAGCAATCAACCCGTTTCCCTTATATAATTAAATCAAACACAGAAGACAGACAGCAATTTGAAACCGATAGGCGATAGACGATAGACAGCACACTGCAGGCTGTTAGAAGTAAATATACAAGTCAAATATAAACGAACGGTGCAAAATATTAAAGAGAACTACCTTCACTAAAAGAAGCCGTAAATACGAAGAAATTCCGACACGGCTCTATTGCCAAGCTCTGAAGCGAACTCGTAAATTTTAATGTATTTTGCCCCACCGAGTAAACGCGGCGATGATCCACACTCGACAAGAACCTTCTTCGAACGGAATCTACCACAATCAGAATTGTTCCAAAGTCAAACGAGTCAATACGAGACAGAATCGAAAACGAAAGGAAAATTATATTCCAAACAACTGTCGATGATCTCGTGTCCAACTCCCAAACCGCGAACTTAAACGCATGCGCTTTAGAAAGAACACCAAAGAATCTTGGTGTTCCGGTTTTGGATTCTCCCAGAGCCTTTCCAGCGCGCCAGCACGGGAGAGGCTCTGGGGACGAGAATGGGTAATTCCAGGCATTTCACACTTACTGATTATTGGTATCAATTCTAGGTAGGAGGATATGCTGAATGGTTAGAGTGTCTGGCTAGCATTCAGAAGGTTGTGGGTTCGAGTCCAACTTAGAGCTCAGAGTTTTTCTGAGTATTACTAACTAACACAGCTTGAACAGCAAACAACTGACAATTAGAACATTGTATTTATTAAATTTTATAGATGTTCATGTACGCGTTGCTAATAAACGTCATGCATTGACTGCAATCTTTGATTATTTCTGAACAAATTTTTGCAATTATTTGTGCAAACACCATGCAAGTTTCCTATTTATTGCTCATCTATAAGCTATATTTTTTCAATGCTTGTGGTTTAATGAAATAATTGGCCGACATCTAGTGATAGTAACTTACTTTTGCCTGTTCTGTTGGCTAAAACTTGCATGACTGTATTTTTTTTATTATATAAAAGAACTCTTACCTTATTTCATTTTATTACTCTTATTCCTGGCAGCTGGGTGCAATGGATTTACTGGTTCTTCTACTGTGTTCGCAGCTGATATAAACTGTAGAAGTTGTACTAATAGTCCCAAGCCAATCAACGTTCCTATTGACTCCAAAAATAGCGCGTGTTTTATTGTATGGAATCAGGTACAGTTCCTGGATTACGATAAGTGGACGCAATTACCTTTTACAGAAAAGATATTTAAGATCTATAAATCCAGTGGTATTACATATTTAAAGGTAAAAATCAATACTTATGCTTTTTGTCCTTAGTGCATGAATGCAATTCAAAATCTTAGACTTCAGATCCCAGTTTGTTGGAGTCGCCATAACTTATTCTGACAGAGGATTGTTTCGGATTAAACTTTAATATAGAATACGAACATAACAACTTGTTTGGGAAAGAAGCACGAAGCATGTGTTTCTCATTTATTATTTTCTTAATTATTTTTACAGGATATATTATATGACATAAATTACAGTTATGTTCACGTGATCATTTGTTTATATTCAACACCCTCACTTAAATTGATGATCATATAACAATACAATATATGTGTACATATTATTATTATTATTTTTAATCTAATTATATGGAAGTAACAATAAACATAACTAAAAGAAGAAAATTACAACATTTTGTAATGCCTTAATATATCTAGATTAAGACATGCGAGATAAACAAAAAGGCTTTAATGTCCTATAAGAACTTCAATAAATTTACTTAACTTAATCCTTGTTACAGGCTTTGTGAAGATGTCTGACAAGTTTTCTTCAGAAGCTATATATATAATATCTACAGCTCTAGACTGAACCTCAGATCTTATAAAGTGGTACCTAATGTCTATGTGTTTGGATCTTTGATGCTGTACAGGATTTTTTGCTAAGAAAATGGCGCTCTGATTGTCACAATAAATAGTAGTTGGACTGAGAGTAAGTGTTCTAACAAGCTCCCCTAGAAATTGCCTCAGAAACGTAGCCTCTTGGATAGCTGATGCCAAAGCCATGTATTCGGCTTTGCAAGTTGATAACGCCACTGTTGGCTGTTTTCTGCTCTTCCAAGAGATGGCAGACCCGTTTTCAGATAGTTTAAACACATATCCTGTGATGCTCTTGCGATCCTCAGATGATCCCCAATCTGCATCACAATACCCTAAGAGTTTCAATCCTTTCTTTGATTTCCTAAACGTGAGCTTATTTCCTAAAGTTCCTTTAAGATAGCGAAGTACATGCTTAGCCATACAGAGATGGGTATTCGTGGGATTAGACATGTACTGAGATAACTTAGTCACAATGAATGATAGGTCGGGTCTAGTTGACGTCATTACATAAATCAAACTGCCCACAATTTCCTGATAGAGTTTCTTATCAGCAAATTCTTCCTGAGTCCCAATACTGGTCTTATTTACTCCTAATTCACTCGGAGTTGCCCTTGGCTTGCAACCTTCCATTTGGAACCTATTCAAAATCCTTTCAATGTACATGTATTTAATTTGATCCATAGTTATGGTTGTGGCATTTAAAGTGAAATTGATACCAAGAAAACATGAAAGTCTACCGAGATCTTTCATCTTAAACCTACAACTTAAATCCATTTTCACTTCATTCAGCAGGGAAATTGAATTTGATGCAATAATAATATCATCTACCCATATAAGCACAATAATTATTGCATCATTATGTCGTCTGATGTAGACGCACGGGTCGGAAACAAGTTGTGAAAATCCATCACTGGTCAAGAAAGTGTGCAACATATGATTCCAATTGCGCCCACTTTGTTTCAGACCGTAAAGAGACTTATTTAGTTTGCAAACTAACCTTTCCCCTGTCTCACTGTATTTGACAAACCCTTCTGGCTGTTCAACATACAGTTCACAGTCTATCGGTGCATTTAGGTACGCCGTTTTGACGTCCATTTGATGCACTTCCATATTTAGATCTAGAACTAATTGCATCAACATACGGATCGAGGTTATCTTTGCAGTAGGCGAAAAGGTTTCAAAATAATCAACTTCAGGCACTTGTGAATACCCTTTTGCTACATAACGTGCTTTATACCTTTGTTCACCACTTTGACTTTCCTTCACTGTATACACCCAACGAGCCCCCACTACGCTCTTACCTTCAGGTAATTTTGTGAGCATGTAGGTATCGTTTTCTCGTAAAGATTCCATCTCTTCACTCATAGCCTTATGCCATTTTTCAGAATCTTGTGACTTAATTGCCTCTTCATATGTTTTAGGGTAAAACGATGTAGCATAACAATAGTCTACACTACAGTTTATCAAATCATTGTCATCAAGATCATTGTCCACTATGTAATCATTTAAATGATCAGGTGGCTTTCTAGTACGCCTAACAGGGTATCTCAAATTTGGATTCCCTTCACCTAGTGGAGCTGGCTGGTCAACAACTTCATGTTCAAGTGGACCTACATCAGCATTTTAGGGGTGAGGAAGAACGTTTTCCTCCCCAGGTCCTACTGGAAGAGGGACATTTTCCTCCTCAGGCCCTCCTGGGGGGGGAACATTTTCCTCTTCTGGTCTTATATGCCTATCAAAAAATTGGTCATTACTTTCATGTTTATCATGATCGTGCTCATTGCTCTCACTGCTAAACTTGTTGGTAAACTTCACATTTCTTATCTTTGCAATTTTCCCACTTTCTGGGAAATATACCAAATAGGCAGGACTGCCCTTGTCATACCCAAAGAAAATACCCCTCTCACACCTTGCATCGAGTTTTGCCTTATTCTGAGTGTATGCAAAACACTCGGTGCCAAAGATTGCCATATTTGATATATTTGGCTTCTTTTGGGTTAGTGCCTGGTACGGGGTTTGTTTGATGCAACTGTTGTAACACCTGTTACGAATGTAAGCTGCAGTCATAACTGCATATGGCCAAAATCTTTTGTCAAGATTTGCACTTATGAGCAGGCACCTAGCCATTTCAAAAAGTGTTCGCCAATTCCTTTCTGCAGTCCCATTTTGATGTGGGGAGTAAGGAGCAGAAGTCTCGTGTTTGATTTGATTTTTCACAAGGAGAGATTTATATGCATGGCTGGTAAACTCTGATCCATTATCAGATCTAATGCATTTTATATTCCCATAAGGGGAAGAGTCTGCTAAAAATCTCTCTGTGGCACTTAAAGTATCAGACTTATTCTTCAGGAAATATGTAAAGGTGGTTCCTGAATAATCATCAGTTAGTCCCAAAACATACTTAAAACCTTCTTCAGATTCTGGGGTAATCGGTCCTGCCAGTTCTGCATGCACTAACTCTAAAGGGGTTTTTGCCTTACTGTCTGGATCCTTATTCCTAACGTTGGTCATTTTCCCCAAAATACACACTTCACAATCTCCTAGCTTTGTCTTATTACTGATTGACATGCCCTCAACAACATTCTCTAGCTTTAAAGTATCCTTAATATTGCAGTGCCCTAAAATTTTGTGCCATGTTTGTAAATCATGTTTCCTAGACTTAACAGAGCATAAATAGTATAAGCGACCTCTCTTTTGAATATCAAAATCTGTACCATCACATGCACTTAAGACTGCTTGTCCTGGCTTAAAAGAGATTGATGCACCATTCTCAGATGCTGCCTGTACTGAAAAAATATCTTGGCTAAATGAGGGTATATACAATGCATTTTGTAAGGTTACATTATGCTGATTACCTGCTCTATCATATAGGAGGACCTTAGCATCTCCCCTATTTAAAGCAATATTATTACGCCTAGTGCCATCCGCTAACTCAATAAAATGCACTTCTGGATTGAAATTTTCACCAAGATTAATAAATTTACTCTTATCATTAACTATGTGGGTCGTAGCGCCACAGTCAACAAGTAAACTTGCCTTCAAGTAGTCCATGTCGTTGTCTGCAGGTACATCACTCATTACTCGGGCTACCTGTGGTAGCCGAGTCTAGGTTTCGCGATTCTTGTTTTTTTTGTTTTTTGGGTAAACTGCAGGCGGCATCTTTCTTTTAATTTCGGTCGAGTTCGATCGAGTACTGTACATAGTTCAATGTGAAGTGTTTTTGCCAGCTGCTTGCTTGGCATGGAAGTGTTTGAAGTCAGTTATGCGGCTGGCAAGTATCTTGTTTATAAACTTCTCCACCGGTGTTCACAAAACGCTTTCGAACCTCGCCGAAGCTGTCGCATCCAAGTGACCACTCAGGACCTGTTATCATGAAAACTATTGCAAACAAAATCCAAGATGTGAGAACACAAGGAACATTCATGAAGATGACAGACTTTGAGGAAACAGTTTGTTGACATTGACAGTATCTTTATAATTTTTTGCATTATTATTTATGTGTTTAATAGTTAAATATATTTGTTATGCTGAGTAGTAGGAAGCTTGTTAAACACGTATTGTTTTATGTACCATTTGTTTTTTTACCGACTGTTCTTTGAGTTTGAGATTGGCAATGGACAGTAGCTTTATTGATCCATTAGGATTTATATTCAATGTTGTAAGTGGTTTGAACCTTTGAGTATGTAACAAGTATGTTATCCATATCTTGATGTTCATTTTGATATAAATTTTGATGCATAGATTGAGTAAAAAGATATTCATCATAAAAATAATTTTGAACCAGTCATGTTCCTCACATACAATTACATACAGTCATACTTTAATGACACATTGGCCATTATAACATCAGCCACCAAGTGTGTGTTATTATGTGGATGGTACCAAACTCTATAGAGAAATTACAGTATCTGACATTCCCCATACAGTGCCAGTGCTGCAGAGTCAAAGAGCCTTCTCAACATGCTCTAAAGCAAAAACATAGAATCAGGATTCATGTTGTATGAAGATATTGCATAGATGTAGGGTGTGGGTATATTTTACTACTCACCTATTGCATTTGTATTTGCTAGTGCATCTGTACCTGGTCTGCACGTGTGAAGTTTGGATTAATGCTGTAATTATTAATTAGTGCTTATGACATCAATAACTTTTTTTTTGGAAGTCAATGTTTAAAATGTTCTTCATCCCAACCTATAACATACGCTCTTCTAAACCCTACTGCTACTGACCTTAATCACTTATATCTATTGTATTTGTTTACATGATTATCCTGAATTGTGAAATGGTCTAGAATTCCAGATAATCCTGAATATTAAAGAAAATGAAATCCAAACCTGACCCCAACCTCTAAACCTGACCCTAAACCTAACGACAACCCCCAGTAACCTAAATCTAACTACAACCCCCCTGGGAGAAAGTTCCACCTCTCAGACCCTGACTACAACACGCCTATTGTTTGTTTTTTTTTGTTATATGCTTTTTAGTTTAACATCCTGTATGTGGGACAGAGAAGTCCCCTAGGCTTCAGGTTAATCCTGAATTCTAGACACCTTAAATTGACATTTCAGGATAGTCCTGCACCGCATTCAGCCTTCGATCTGATCTTCCTCAGCCCACTCCCACCTCTTTGCTTGTGGGCTATAGAGACCTCTGCACTTTCCAGTAGCCCGAGTGAACACCTGACCCAGGTGTCTTGTTCTAAATACAAAAGATTGTTCCTGATCCTGAACGGTCTTCACTGAGTTCTTAGTGTCCGTTTCTTGGTTGAGGTTCTTCTTTCTGCATTCCTGTGTATTGGGCTATTACATTTAATATGCGCACCCCCCCTGTCGAGGACCATTGTATGTCACTATTTTTACCCCTTTGGAATTTTTGAAAATTGCTGCTCCCCCTTTGGAAATTCTGTCTAACACCCCCTTTGGAAAAGTATTTATCCCCCTCTGGAAATCCACTCTTTTGACTTTTACCCACCTTGGAAAAACAGGTCTTCGACCATCTCTCGTACATGCAATTTAAGGGGGAGTGTGTGAGCAGGTGAGAAGCTAGTTGTTGACCAACCCCTTTGGAAATGCAAAACACCCCCTTTGGAAATGTGAAAATTAGTGTCCTAATATACAGTTAAAAAGGCCCTAAATCATGCATGGTTGAAATCCATGTGTACCGAGCCCGTACTGAGTGCATGGCTAAACTGTTGTGGATGTCCTGCCACTGGCCGTACTTGTTATGTGTAATGTTGTGCATGTCGTAAATGGTCATATTTGTATTAGTTGTAAATGTGGCGGAACTTAATAAATAAATATGAATACTTTTGTGGGAAAGACAGACTAGATAGTCCACTTAGACCAGTTTCTAATTACAATAAATAAATTAATGTTAAAAATGATGGGATTTCACTTTTCCATCATTAAATATACCATATGCTGGTTGTCATATTTGGGTCTTATCAAATATATCTTTTATTTCGGCAAAAAGAGCCGACGGCAACTATGTTGTCATGGCAACAGTGGTATAAATAGAAGTATGTTAAAAAATATTAAATGTTTGGAATAATTATTGGTCATTCTTCGTTGTCAAAAACTAGGCTTTCCTTTTGGTATTTCAGAACGAAATACCGGTCTGACGCAAGAATAATTTCATACAAAAGTTAACCAGTTGGCTAGATTCCAGAAACTTTACTTTAGTAGTGTTATTATAATTATTTAGACTGGTTAGATCACAAGAAAAAAACATCTTCATTTTTCTTCTTTTTTTCGTCATAATCACATTAATAAGATGTATCATATGTATCAATGTTATGAATTTCTAAGAGGGCTTTTTGAGGTCGGGACGCTTAGAAGTTGCACTAACCGTGACTGTCTGTAAATGCCCGTTATGCCATTGTAGTTTTTCCTTGTAGACAGAAACTCAAAGTATTAAAAATTAATTATAAGCGACCTGCACTATGAGGTCACATGATCCCAATCCTCTAAAAATAGAGGATTCAGTCATTCGAATGAAATGTTCAAACAAAAATGTCAACTGGTTCAATTAATATACAAGTAACAAAATAGCTTCATTCTTCTAGTTTCTAAGACTTTTCCGCATTGAATCTTGAGCTTTTTTCATCTGCGAATAGAGATAGGATTTTCTATTCTGAAGACATTTTATTGAGTTGTGGCCGTAGGTTTTTTCACTTTTCTTTCTAGAAATTTCTTCTTCGACAGTAAGAATTTCTGTTTCAAGATTCTTTATTCTTGCCATATTTTTTCCCAACGTTTTTTTCTTCAATGACTTAGATGGCCCCGCATCTTCTCCTGAACTTACAATGGTTTCAAACTCATTTTCAAGAATAGCAACTTTTTCTTTACGCCAATTTTGGTTAATCTTCATAGCAATTTCCTCCCGAGATAACTTAGAACACGAAAGCTTTTTTGCTTCTTTATTCCAAAATTCTCGCCGGGCTTTTTCATATCCGTGGGCACTTTCTACTTCACTAAGGTCATAGATTTTAATTCCCTTCGCTTCCCATGGTTTGGGCGAGCGCAAAAAAGAATTGATTGTCGGCTTTACGTGTTTTGGAGTTTGATACTGCTCTTGTTCCTGGAGACGTTCGTGTGGACCTTCTTCACTTTCACATTGATCACGCTGAGGATTTTCAAGTTCAGGGTCAGTGCTAAAAGAGCTCGTGGATGGACCTTCCTCGTCACTGTCTATTTCTGTTACGTCTTGTTCAAAACGGCCCGCTTTCACTGCCACTGGCTCACAAGCATTTGAAATATTTCCAGCTTCAGGCTGATAGTTTCTCTTTCTTGGACTTTGTTCCTCACACACTGCAACTGGTTCATTCGGTATAAAGGTGTTCTTTTCAAAACCGATAATCTGCACTCTAAATATTTTTCTGCAATCGCCCGTATTGCTTTCTTGCGTCGCCACTGCTTCGAGAGATAATGTGTTTTCCTGAGGGGTAGATACTCGAACACCGCCAAAAATAAATTGATAATTTGATAAATTAAATCCATCCCGTGTCAACTGCGTACGTAATTCCCACAGCTTCTTACTTTCAATAAAGTGAGGGAGAATGAACGCAAAGTTTTTTCCTTCAAATACTTTGATTACAGACATCGTGTTGGGGCAACTCACAACATTACTATGGTATATAAGCTGATGTAAACACGCCTTACGTAAGACTATAATTAGAAAGGTCGCGTTACCGCTTATAATGCCATGCATATACCGCTATTTTTAGCGATTGCATAGAAGAAATGCATATAAAGACTCATTAAACATGGTTTCTTTTTTCCTTCATAAATTACTAATGAGTAATTCTTAAACGACATTGTACCACTACATAAATACAAAGTTGAAAGTTTTGTTGTAATCGTTAGTTTGATCGGCTTCGTCCACCGGCATCCGGCTCTCCGCGTTTTTAGTTTACTTATCGAGATATATAGTCAGATAAGTTATTTTTGTTATAGCCATGGCATCACCTATATATATATATATATATATATATATATATATATATATATATATATATATAATGATAAAGGTTGTTCTCCGAGTTTGGTAGAGAGTCGGACTAGTAAACCGAAGGTTGCGGTTTCGAATCCGGCATGGCTTCGTTCACTCGGAGAACAACCTTTATCATCATTAATTACCCGAGTGTAAATTTCCACATTGACATCGCATATATATATATATATATATGAATGAAACATGAATATGATTTGGTTGTCCAACGATTTCTTCTATAGTGGAAGGATCCAATATAGGATTCAATAGTCTGTCATTCGTAAATAAATTTAGTTCGCATTTTTATACTGTACTAAAGAGGATTTAATAACATTCAGAAGCACAAACAGTTTTAATTTCTGGTTGGCCTTATTCACTGTGGGGGGGGGGGGGGGGGGACAGGAAAAAAATCCATGCAAGCAAATTAAGAAGAAAAAAATATATGTACGACACGAATGTTACATAAGAAAATATATGCAAATTAAGAAAAGAATTACATGCACAGCTGACCACCGAAAGAAAAATTGCGTGCATGACTAAAAAGTCCCCCCCCCCCCCCCCCCCATCACTTTTCTAATGGTCCGTCCCTAAGCAAACTGTGTAGGTTTCAAGCTGTCACGACATTGCTTTCGCCCCGCCCCGCGGAATTCTCCGACATAGAAGAGGCACGATTATAATAAACAAGCCCTGCATGTGAAGATACCAAATAAAGAACAAACGTTCTCAGTTTCTACTGTATTTTATTATATTATCATGAAAACTAAACATTAGCCAGAGGCGATCTGAATCAGGTAATGCATGAATGTAGTTTTAAGATTAGCCCGCAGGCTATTTTAAGATCGCCATCATTTGAACGCGCCATGGTGATGGTGTGGCTCGTGCATTAAGCACAGAATAGCGCAAACCCATACAGGAGGATTTCCCCTTGAATAGATCTGAAGTGGAAAATGCACGAAAGTCGTCAAACTGGGCAAGACTCAATAAAATATTCCTGTCAAATATCACCGAATTATACAAAATTTGGTGTTAAAGTCGTTAAAAACCCAGTCCAGTTCGTGTTTTACCCAATGCCATTCACATGCATGGCACAGGATGAAAAAGGATGTTTCGGTGGTTGTCAGCAACATCTCAGTAATCCGTGTCATGCGAATTGGCAAATTAACGTGTCAAATGCATTTCAAAATACATAAATACGAACATAAGATGCGTCCTGATTAATACTAATTATGTAGTTACTAGCAAATCCTATGCTGGAATGCTGGACGTGCCTTACGGCTTACGTCGTATTTCGCATATATACGCGAAAAAACAACCTTAAATGTAATGTTCATACGTCGCATTTAATTCAGACGAATTTAACTCAATCAATTAAATGCGACTGTAGTGCGACGTATGAAACGAATTAAATTCGACGAAGAGTTAAATTTGTCTGAGACGGTGTACCGTCACGGTGAGACGGATACAAGTCATACACTCGTACAACGTCTGAAGTGCGTGTTGGTTTCAGACGTCGCTGTATCGTCGCATCGAATTAAATGCATGAATTATGATAACATATTTTTTGAGCCCCTTATCAAATTTTTGTTTACTTCCAATGCGTATTCGGGACGTTTTTGGCCCGATCTGGCGGCATTTTCCTTGCTCGTCACTGAGTTGACGTCGACTAGTTGACGAAGCTAACTGGCCCTATTAACTATGAATGAAATTCGTCTGAACCAGGCCTTTCTTGAAACCCTCTAAATTTTTTTTCGCCATATAATTTTATATGCTCCGTTCACACTATACCGGATAGGTTTTCGTGCCGGCACAAAAAATATCCAGTATAGTGTAAACAGATTCGATAAGCCCCGTTCACACTATACTGGATAGCTTTTGTCCCACGCTCTATTCCATTAATTTACTTCCGGAACGATTTCGAACTCCGTTCACACTGGAGCTGGCACGGCACAAAAAGCTATCCGATACAAGATGTACCTCTTTCATGCCGGCACGCCGCTGCGCCGCTCCGGCACAGAAATTGTGCCGGAGCAGGCGTTTTGTGTGTGAACAGAAGGCCTATCCGATATGGTTTTCGTGCCGGCACAAAAGCTATCCGGTATAGTGTGAACGGGGCCTTTTATTAATATGAACCGTTTGTAGCCAATTGGCAATATAGTTCTATTTACATAATGAGTTATTTATAGGTAGCAATTCTATTCACTTTCGTAGTCAACTATGCAAACATCTTCAACAAGCTCTTCCATTTCGGCTTCCTTTAAAGGAGGGAAATAGTTCTCGTTTGTAGCACTACCACCTTCGCCGCGTTTTGAAGTAAAATTTTTGCACGATTTAACTAAATCTGCCTGGGCCTTTTTAAGTTCGGAAATTTTTTTATCAAGTTTTTCTTCCAAATATTCCTGTGATATTCTATTTGCCACCACGTCTTCGCATAGGAATTTATAAGTATGGTTAACTGCCGCGTGTGCCTTTTCCACTCGTTCAAGATTCTCCATCATTGACTTTCCTACTGCTGCATTTTCACGTAAATTCTGGATATTTAATGTTTCATACTTTTTCACGTTTAGTATGAGAAGTTCTGTTTTTTTCATAGTCCATGCTACATCTATGACTCCATGTAATGCTTGTGTGCCCCAGTCGCGCAGTGCCTCATCGTTTTCTATTTCTTGTGCTTTTTTGTTCCAAAAAACCTTCCTTTCTTTTTCAAACAACAACGAAGAGTCTTCTACTAGTAATTCATTATCCGTGTACCTTTTTATCACAGTTTTACAATCTTTCGTTGTTTTTGAAACAATGTCATCGCCTTCGTTTTTATCATTTTTGGCAGCTGAAACTATTTTAGATATTTCCACTTTGTCTTTGCTACAAAATTCCGTGCTATTTATCGTTGGTATTTCGGGTTGCTCGGTGAGAAAGTCGCACTTCATTTCTGTATCCTGAAGCTTTCCTTTAATACAAATCTCATACTTAAATCCATCTACTTCAGTTAATGAGATACAGTGTTTAAGAAGGTAATTACTCTCCTGTAATTGAGCTATGGGACAACCAAAAAGAGTGAATGTAAAATCTTCGCGAACCAATCCGCTCAGCTGTTCAAGGATTTGAGTCCGTACTTCAGCCAGGTTTCTTTCTAGGTCGTAATCGACCAAAAATGCAAGCGTGCATTTGCTTTCGTCGTCTCGGATGAGAATCATATCAAGGTTAAGGACCAACAAGTAAGCAGAACAGTCAGGCAGGTATCTCTAAATACTGACATGACGTTGGCGAGGCTGGGCGTTACCGCTAAACAAACAAACTTATAAATACCGTTTATCTATTTAGGGACAGAATAATATTAACCCACTTTGTCGTCGTTCTCATCATTTCACAGCAAGTAAAGATGTCTTTCAAAAAATTTAGGGAAGGAGATACGATTGCGGATCTAAATTACTTGGCGAGTATCTTAGAGAGTGGAAACGTGCCGAGTGTTACCAGAACGGTATGTACGGAGATGAAAAAGAAATACTCTTTACCAAAAGCATTGAAGGAAAATAAACCCGACTTTACACGTTTGCCAAACGATCAAGTCGCTCAAAGTTTACTGCCAGACGATGTTCCATATGCTTTAACCGCAAAACAGTCGAGGGGAGACGGAAGTTGTTTTTTTAATTCCATTTCATTAAGTCTGGTAGGGAGTGGTTATCTTAGTTCAATTCTGCGTATTCTAATAGCAATTGAACTTTTTGAAAATGCCGAGTGGTACAGCGATGCGCAGCGAATTGATGACGTCATTGGCGAAGGGTCGATTTCAATGAACAAAGCATCCCTATTTGTCATGATTACATCGTGCGAAAATATGAATCTGGGAACAGACAGAAGAAGCATCATTAAAAACGTTGCCGTAAAAACGTGTAACACATGTCAGTGGGCTTCACTTATCCATGTCATGGCTGCCGCTTCTGTTTTACAAAGACCAGTTTTCAGCGTCTACCCTAATAAATGCGGAACAGCGGGAATACGCTCTCTGTATCACGCCGAAATTAGACCGAGGACCGACCATGAAAGCATTTTCAACTACCAAAATCCGCTTTTTGTCATGTGGACGAGATTATCCGTATCTACACAAAGCAAGTGGTTTCAACCGAATCATTTTGTTCCCTTGTTTCCACAAACAGAGTTTCAGAAAGTTCACTATGATGCAGAGTTTCCTCCACTTTCGCAAACACTTGGCAAAGATCAGCACAAGAGGTATACAGTCGTTGGCATCTAAGCGTGGACGCCGCCCGTCAAAACATGTTTTATGTCATAGTCAAAGTTAAATGTTTACCTTGAAACATATTAGGTTTTCATTCGAAAACCAATACATTGTCACATGAATGTGCCCTTAGCCAATCACGTCTCGCCAATCCCACGGTGTTGATTTCAAAACGGTCAACTTTGGCTTAAATTTAGAACATGTTTTGACGGGCGGTGTACACGCTTAGGTGCCAACGACTGTAGTTTCCGTAATTTATGATTTCGTTTTTAGTTTCTTATTTCTTATTTCTTTACTTTAGAGAGAGGAGGATTTGAGTATTCCCGTCAGTCCTTTCGCGGCTTTTCCAAATATCTTTACAAATTGTTTTTCCAAAAAGCTAGGCGGTAAACAAGATTTCTGAATAGGGTTAGGATTTTTGTTCTGGTTAAGGTATGGAGAAGATTGCTTAAGTCTTGAGAGTCACTGAAACTTGATGACAAGTTTGGAAAAAGACAAATTTGACGATATATTTTGGAAAAGCCGCAAAAGGACTGGACGGGTCCTTTTGAGTCATCCCTTTCAACTTCTACCATGGAAAACGGTCTTTGTTGTACTAATGTACATGTACTTTACAACACGAAACAAACGAAACGTTTTTGAAATGGTACTCCGCAAACGAGTATAATCGTAATTAACCTTTTTGCCCAGCTTGGTCGAGTCAAGAAACCGTCATAAATAATAAAAATTAAAAATTACTATACACTATAGTCTATAGCGAGTTTCCGATTTATTCTTTTAGAAAAGATTTTTATTCTCAAAATATTTTGTGTTGGATCTAAACAGATTATTAAATCAACCACATCGCTTAATGTGTATACTGTGGCAGGTTTTGAATTGGCATGCATGGCTATAAATAATTGCCTTCAGCGATTGGAGGCAAGTTATCCAATTTAAGTTATCTAAACCGTGTAGGTTTCATAGCTCAACATGTATAGCGGCGCACCAGAATCCCAAAGGCGAAGTTCAAATATACTAATAAAGTAAACAAATTTTTCGCGACAAAATTTGTTTTTATCAGGCTTTTTTCGACATTAACAATCACAAGTACTGTTTATTCATGTACAGTTCATATTCAGTAAAACAATGAGATTTCGTGTATTGCCAGAACTGATAAATTACACAATTAGCACCATAAGCAAGCCAGCCCCAGCTATGGGAGCTAGCCCTTCTCGTGTAAACACGAATGAAAATCATCTCGCCAAAGCGCGCTGGTTCACTTCTAACACCCCCTATTATCGACGGATTCTTCATGCCCATTAAAAAGCAATGTTGTTGACAAATATGAGACACATGAGCAGTGGCGTAGCCAAGGGCGGGCCAGGCCGGGCAGCCCGGCCAATCCGGGTCAATGACATCATTATTCTACTAATCTCCAACGCTAGTCCGTGGCCAGGCCACACGTTTGTGATTTGTGTACTCGTGACTAAAGAATCTATGCACAATAAATACATAATCAAACTGACTAAAATGTTTGCCGCAATCCTCCAAAAAAATAACGTAAATATTTAATTTTCGTATTTTATAATATTCAGAATTCTACAAATTATTTCCCTAAAATGCAGGAAATGGCATTTCAAAACCCCTAAATTTGAAAAATTTTCCGCGATGTGCTACCCCCTTCTTTAGAAATGTCACTTCGTGCCCGTCCAATTGGTCAACCCTGGCTACGCCACTGCACATGAGGGCAAACAATCAGTTTAGATCCAAAAAATGCAAGCTATTTTAAGAATAATAATTTATAAGAAGAATCGTTTTGAAGTGAACGAGTTAGAAACTGGCTATATAGCAATTTTTTAACACTATTTCTTGACTTAGACCAAGCTATAGGCTACAGTGCCGGATTTAGGACAGGGCGGACTGGGCGGTCGCCCAGGGCCCCCCACAAAATGTTTAAGGGGGGGCCTCCACAAAAATGTCTTGAAAGTTGAAAAAATAGGTGTTGAAATGAAAAAAATCTTGAGAAAAATTCGATTCGATTTGACAGCTTCTATTGCTTTATTACACTTTAAAACACGAAACGAGTAGCAGTGAATGTTTTTGATATGGGATCAAAAACTTGCAACAATAAGTCTGCAAAGTCAATCCTGCAAAAAAAATTTTTGTTCAAGCTCCGCTCATGTTTGGCTTATTTTTATACTCGACTTTTCTTCAACAAAAATTGATTTCATTATACATGTATAATGTATTAATATCTCGCAACGCATTGCGACACAAATCGACGATATAATCGATATATTATATATATATATATATATATATATATATATATACACATACACGTTTATAAGATATAATATGAGTAACTATTTCCATTTCAGGCCGACTAAGGCAAACCAATCGCCTAAAAAGAAATTCAAACGAATCATTCAAGAAAAGGATCGCATGGATGCACCTCGAAACACGAAATCGATCAATACCCCAAAACAGGAACCGTTTCAACCATCTGTATCGTCATTGCCGTTTCCCACCTTATCAAATAATTGGTACAAGCGTCAAGCGCGAAAAGCTGACAAAGACATTAAAAACGTAGATCCCAAGCCCCAGGTGAAAGCAACTACTTTCGATGAAAAAGTCAGTTCGTCTGCTCTTCCATTCCCAAATATGTCGGGAAAATGGTACGCAAAACAGCCAAATCGCCAAAATAATGACAAAAAAGACAAAGAAAAGAAATCAAGTTTGCCGTTTCAACAACTTTCAAGAAATTGGTATAAAAAAAGGGGAAAGCTTTTTGCTAAAAATCGATCGAGGAAAGAAGAAAAAAAGCCAAGAGATGAAGGGAAGTCCTTAGAGGAAAGTGTTCTTAATCTCGAGACAAAGCTAAAAGATAAAAAAATGTCGGATAGGACACGAAACGAATATGTAGCAATTCTGGAAACCGGAAAATACTTAATTAATAATGGACCCTTGGTAGCTGCTCAAGAAATAAGTAAAGTTTATCGGGCAAGTAAGCAAAGTTCATTAAGTTCTGCGAAAAGACGGCTTCGCTCTTCTGAACTTCTCCAAAAGCTGAAGAAATATTTCAACGTCGTTGAGATTGACATTTGTGGAACAGCGTACATTGTGGAGAATAAGTATCCAAACATTAATGAACTGGCAACAACACTGGAATCCAACTTAAAATCGACTGCAAGGAAGAATATGAATGACCATATTAAAAACAAAATTGGTTCGCACTTTAAATCAGCTCTTACATTTTCAGACACAAAGAAGGACAGAGACATAATCAAGGCTCTTTTCACAAAAGCAACTAGCGTGCGATTTGTCGCAAATCTAATGGATGTAAAAAACAAAAGTGCCATCATGTCTTGTCGAGATGAATTTGAAGAAAAACTGTCCCAGTTCGAAGAACTTTGCAAAACTTCCGAAGTCGTACGTAACGACATGACTTGCGAGCAGCAACGACGACTAATCAAGAGAATCATAAATAAAAGAAAGCAGAATTTGATGCAACTTCCTTACGACAACAGAGGAAGAAAATTAAAAGCGGAAGTATTTCCTCAATTGGGAGCTTCCCTAGAAAAGATTTTCCAAGAAGGGGGGAAAGAAGAGATCGGAGGCTTGGAATGCCATCCTAGGCTTACAACAGATGTCCGATATCGAAGTAAGGATAATAACTTCTTCATGAGACAAGCTCGAGAAACTCTATTGAGCGTGGCTCCACCAAACTTTTCAATCGCATTATCAACGTGTTACAACTATACCGAGTCGTACAAAGACGGCACATATGCGGCGAAGCGTCATCACAGTGGAGCAGAAATCAACGCCAAAATTTCCCTGAAGCCACCTCCAAGAATTGGAACTCAAAAAGAAGTGATAAACTTGCACTGGAGTACAAAAAATGTAAACCTACTTTTGGAAGATGCTGAAGGCGGAAGCAGCGACCAAGTGATAGACTCACGAGACGCCAAGAGCATGATTTGTGGAGATATCCCACCTGTGCAACTACCTGGGAAAAGCTGGAAACCCATCATATATCCTGACCACACTTTTGAACAAGGTCGTAACAACGCTGTTTACCCCAAAACCCATTTATTCATGGATGCCACAAAGTTTCAGTCATCTCCAGGGCAGGATAGTGACGGTTCCGCGGACAAAGTTGAAGATAGGATCGTCACAAGAACTGGGAAGACGGTTATGCTTGTGAACATTGCTTTCTTTGAACCAGAAACAACTTTCCGTGGTATGAATGAAATATTTCACATGCTAGCTCTGCCAGAACTGGACAGCATTTTCCGTAATCCAACCAGTGAAAGACTGAAAAGCGTTTTTAGTTTCATTGTTGATAATGGTCATTCAGAAGATCCTGATAGCCCTCTTACACAAATGTGCATGGTTCGAATCTTGCGAATGCTCTCCCTTTATAAAATATCCCAAAGGTCGTTTGCTGAATACCACAGCAAAAGAAACTTTGCGGAAAGACCGCACGCGGCTGCAAACGAAGTACTATCCAGGCATGGTTCGTTCGACAGTAGTCGTATCCACAAAAACGCAGTTGCAGGCAGCAGTGAACACCGAGAGAACATGGAAGCAATGGCTGAAAATGTAAAGCAATGTTTGCGCCAAGCAAAATTCGGCGGTCATTTTATTAAAGCATTGAGGGGAGTAACGGAGAAAGAACAAATGTTCAACGATGAGGATAAACTTAAGCAGTTTTTAGCGTTAAGCGAAGAGCGTAAAAGCGAATGCACATGGACTTACAAGCCTGTACAAAATTTTTGTTTAGAAACACTTATCTGTGCTTGGGGAATACCGAATAGCTTTGAAGGGTCGTATGCACAAGACTATGACATTATTACAAATGCGACTGGGCCACGGACATGGAAAGACAAATACAGTACTACAATTTTTAGCAAAGAGAAAGTAGCCAAGGATGGGGTACTAAATGTCGAACAACCAGTGCCAGATTACGTTCGCTGGTTTCGGTCAAGTGGAGAACTCCATTACCTGTCATTCGAAAAAACAGTTGCCATCATATCACAGTCCAAAGAAATCGTCCTCCGTCCTGGAGAGTTTCTTCCAACAAGACTGTTAGAACTGTTATTTCAACTAAGCAGTGATCCTCCTGAAAGTGTTCTGGCCAATTTAGCATTTTTGTGTTGGGTTCCAGTCAACGACGTTAAGATGCATTTCAAAGAGCAAAGAGAGAAAATGGAAAAAGAATATGAAAACGACCTTGAAAGAGAACGCTGGAAACAACATCATCTTTATGGGAAACGAGTGAAAGATCTGCAAGATATGTGTATCGAGAACGATATTCACTACAGAGGTCTACAAAAACACGAACTTGTTAGTCAGTTATCGGCAAAAACAGACAAAGATCCTCCGCCAGATTACAAGCCCATCTACAATGGAAACATACAATCAATATCAGAAGACATTATCACCATTAAAAAGTTTCCTGTCACCCTTCTCAAGTTCATCCTCAAATCCCATGGCATTACTTTTAAGGGATCCAAAGATCAATTAGTACTGCGCGTTTTTCTTTTGCGTCATCGCCGACATCATTTTGCCTTTAAATCCCAAATCGATGAAGTACAAACCACAATTGAACACGCAACGCAAATCATGTATGCAGAAATTGAGCACGACATTGTTAACACAAACATCATAGATATAAGACGACAACGAAAGTACGGCACGGCTGAACTGACGAAGGACAAATCAAAGCTTGCAATTCCAAGTCAAATACAAGATCTACCGGACATACCAACCACCGCATTTTGTGATTTGATGGAGTACGTGAACACCCTTGGTAACACTGACAGAACTGACGTTCCTCACCCAGGAATAGATGAAAAACTACAACCAACGACTGATACAGACTCGATTTTCTCGTTCTTTGAAATTGGACAACGGATAAAAGTTAGATGGACCGCAGACGACATTGGTGATACTGGATGGAGAGCAGGCTGGTACACTGCTGAAGTTCAAGGATCAGATGTAGAATCAGACAAAATAAATGTAGTATATACATCAGAACCAAATTGTGTGTACGATGTTGAAGTAACACCTAGTTTTATTGAAGGAAAATTACGATTGTGGAAAAAAAGTGCGAAAAAATAAGATTTATAGTAAACAACCTTCAGAACAATAGTTTAATGTAATAATTATAATTTACATAATGCAACAACATTGCAGACTTAATCCAATCTGTATTGAACTGGCATGTAGTTTTAGCTTCAACTGTTTGCTGTATAGATCTTAAACCTTGCACAGCATGTCGTTACTCAATACATGTATCAGGCTTCTAAATTTAAATAACTAGTTGGTTTATATTCGCTTTAACTGTACTTGACTAATCATATATTATATAATATATACTGTATGTATATGTATGTGTATATATATATAATTAGCCAAGGAAATACATGTAGTAATGTGTGTTTATATGGTGTATATATGGGGTGCTTACATTTAACCAATAACAACTGAACTTCTATTTTTAATAACAATCTTTGTAACAAAAGCAACACAACAGAACTAATAAGTTTAACATTTTAGTTTTTTTCAGGTAAATTAAAGGCATGGATGTTCATTGTTGTTTACGTATAAATATATTTGTTCTTGTGTTCTCTTTGCTCTATATCACGTTAACTTTTATCACGTTGTATTAGTTGGCCTGGAAACGTGAGGGGTATTGTATATTCAAAAATTTGAAAGATGGCGTTTTAGATTTTGAACACTTAGAAAAAATAGAAAAGGCAAACCTGTATTTGTGCTTTTACCCTCTTGGAAAAGCGGGGAAACCATGCAACACCCCCTTTGTGGAGAAAAAGGGTAAAACACAAAAATCCCCCCTCCACTTCCTATAAAATAATTATACGCCTTTTTAATTTCAAATGTGTTTTCAATAGAAACACTGGAACATCCCCTCTGGAAATACCTTTTCTACCTTTTCACCCTTCTGGAAATACCTTAGCACCCCTCTGGAAATATGGAAATATGTTATAAATCCCCCTCTAGGAAAAGCAAGGAAAAGACTGGCAACACTGGCTGTCACCCCTCTGGAAATCTGTTTCTACCTTACAGCCCCCTTTGGAAAAGGTAATGATGGAGGCCCGTCTGGAAAATGGTCAGTGTAGAACCCCTCTGGAAAACGGAGGTCCTCGACAGGGGGGGTGCGCATATTAAATGTAATAGCCCATTGTGAGTCCTCGTCTTACAATGGTGGCACCATTTCTTAGATCTTGTGCATTGGTCTGCTTTATGTCCTGGCAACTTGCATGCGTAACACTTGACTTTCGCGTTATAAAAGCCCGTCTTCATCACGTTGTCTTTCGATGTGGGTTTCTCGTTTTCTTCGAACGCCCGTAGTGCAACTTTAAACTCGGGATAGGATGGTTGCTTGTCTTTTTGTGTGATCACTGTATTAAACGCCTTAAAGTCTTGAGGAAGTCCTTTCAAGACCATTGCTATTAGAAGAGCATCGCCAACTGTTTCTCCGGCGTTCTTTAATGCTGCCACAGCCGCCTCGGCTCTTAGTAAATAGTCAGTCACACTCTCGGCTTCCCTTTTACTAAGCGTGGTTAATTCGGTATACAGCGAGATCACTTTGGGTTTCCCACTCGACATATAATGTTCCCTGAGTATGCCGATCGCCTTCTTGCCATCATCTTTGGCATCTCTCATGACTAGAGCGAGTGACCGATCGTCTAGTACTTGTATAAGTTCAGCATAAACATCGGCATTCTTTGTTTCATCTGGTTCCTCGCTTTCCACAGTAGATTTTAACTTTAGAATGTGTAGATAACCCATGAATTTTGTTTCCCATAGTTCGTATTTCCTTTCATCTCCATTGAAAAAGTTTCTCGCTCTGGGCCCATAACCTGTTGGAGTCGCCATAACTTATTCTGACAGAGGATTGTTTCGGATTAAACTTTAATATAGAATACGAACATAACAACTTGTTTGGGAAAGAAGCACGAAGCATGTGTTTCTCATTTATTATTTTCTTAATTATTTTTACAGGATATATTATATGACATAAATTACATGCAGTTATGTTCACGTGATCATTTGTTTATATTCAACACAGTTTCTCATAAAAATATAATCCTAATATATGAGTAAGTACAATTAGCATTGTGTGACTGTGAATTGTATAGTTAGAATCACACAGTCCAATTATACATATATATAATATATATATATATATATATATATATATATATATATATATATATATATATAATTGGACTGCAGGTGTCATATATCAATGACTGACACCTGATTCACGTGGGGGTTTGTAACGTAATCAGTCCATCGTGCCATTACACCAATTACATGAAGTACCTGATTTCTTTTGGACATCGACTTCTTACGGTACCCACAGACGGTTCACAACAACACGATGAGCCCGCAGTATTTTTAACAGCGTAAACAGATTTCCCTGCTGTTCTTGTAACCACTTCTTTTTTAAAATGAATTTATAACGGATTGATCGGTATGCGGGCGCGATGGAGCCCGCCGTAAAATTAACAGTGGCTACATAGTAGTAGAATTAGGTCAGCCATTTCTACTGTGAGAAACTACCCATATTTCCACTACCTTTATTTATATTTATTATTTAAAACCATTGATAATTTATGATGAAAACATATGAAAAAGGGTGGAAAATGCATAAAAATACAGTTTATCTTTATGTTCTTTACGATCTTTCCGATCTTTGTGGGCATTTACAATGGCGAGCCGAATTAATCAATGTTTTAACAGTATTTGCTAATATTGATTAAACATTCATTTCTTTTTAATTTTCCTTATGGATTATTAATGAATTTGATAATAGTATGTAAACATTATAAACATTTACATTTGGGATACGGATACCAAATATTTATTCACGCTGTTCTTGCAGTTGGATTTCACCAATGCTTCATCCAGATGGACTGGTTTGATTGTAAAATTACACTTCTATTGTGCACAGTCGCAGTTCCCTCCACCTTCAAATACTAGATGCGTTTTAATCAAATTTATAGGGACTGCAAATTGTAAGTACATTAATCTTGAAATATTACATGCACTGGTATAGTTAATTCAGTATGTTTTTTTAAGTTTAGGCTCCATGAAATCCTTTTATATATTTGTATATACATGTATTAACGCCTTCGTGTTAACAATTCGCGTGATCACAAACATTAATAGAAAAATGTTTCTCCAATAACAATTCCAGTCTCAAATTTCCTTTTTTCTTTCTTTTAGATCCTACGGCAGCTCCACCTAAAGTAAGCAATCACAGTTTATAAACGCGTGTTGTCAATTTTTTCCCCCTCGATTTCTTTTCTTTTTAAAAATGGAGTTAAGTTAAATCTTCGCAGTAGAATTCAACTCGGAGTTGACTGGATAATTTCTCCTTTCTCTCTTTCTTTTACTCTCCTTTTCTCTGTTTATTTGTCTGTCTGTCTGTCTGTCTGTCTGTCTGTCTGTCTGTCTGTCTGTCTGTCTGTCTGTCTGTCTGTCTGTCTGTCTGTCTGTCTGTCTGTCTGTCTGTCTGTCTGTCTGTCTGTCTGTCTGTCTGTCTGTCTGTCTGTCTGTCTCTGTCTAGACCTCAAACTCAGTTTAGGAAAAACGTGTCCAATATAACGGTGGTTTGGTTTGATTTGGAATTGAATTCTAAAATATATTAAATCAATGTCCACTTTAAAATGTTTTAATATAAAATTTAAAGTTTACTGTTTATCATAACAATACATATATATATATATAAAAAAAGTCGGGGTAAAGAATAAAAGCAGGAATTATTTTAAGACTCATAATTTATGAATAAAATTCGACCCGGCAGACCGATCGAGATTTGCCGCAAGGTGCGGCAGAAGCTGTCAAATTTAGCTGAATTACATTTAACATGTCGAATTTAATTCTTTTACTTCCGCCTTATTTAAATTTAAGTTGAATTTGACTTAAATTTGACTTATTTTACAATATTGACTACTGAAAACTGCTATTTTGTATATCAATTATAGGTACGATCGACTCAAATAGCAACCACAGAGCGCAGTACCACTACAACTACAACCACAACTACAACTACAACTACAGCTACAAGTACAAGTACAAGTACAACTACAACTACAACAAAAACTACTACAGACACCACTACAAAAATTTCAACATCCGCAGCAACTGTAACAGACGCAAGCACTCCAAAAGGTGCACCAGAATCCAAAACGGATGGAATTTTTCCTCCTTTTTTGTCATCTCATCCTACAACATCCCGCCCACAAACAGATTTCCTTTCCTCAACAGCATCTCTTCCAAACGTAAAAAGACATACGGGTGAATCGTCGAATGTGGTGTTAATTGTTGTTCCTTTGGTTATTGTTATCCTGGTATTCTGTGGTATCCTAGTTGGACTCGTCATTTACAAGAAAAGAAGGTTGACACTTACATATTATTGTTTATAAATCATTAAAGTGTCTATGAAATGAAAAATTCGTTGGCATTTTTGTTGTTTTATTGTACAGAGGAGCATGGCAGGAGCACTCACTGAAAATTTCAAGAGAATTTGATGTGTAGTTTTCGCGCTATTAGCTCTGAAAGTTTGCCATGGTTAGTTCGTTCTTGGAGAAAAATTGGGCTTTCGGAAACAATGCTTATGATGTACGCAGATGGACAACGATGCATAAGAACAATAGATTTCACTATTAATGATCCATCTGCGTACGTCATAAGGCATTGTTACCAAGAAGCCCAAATTTCGCCAAAACAAACTATCCACGGCAAATTTTGAGAGTTGATAGCGCGAAAATTACGCATCAGATTCTCTTGAAATTTTCGGTGAGTGCTCCTGTCATGCTCCTCTGTACAATAAAACAACAAAAATACCAACGCATTTTTCACTTCATAGACATTTTAATAATTTTTATAAAATAAGGTGTCCTCTACGCACGCTCTGATTGGCTGGGCTCCGTGCATTTATAAGAGAACATAGATCATGAATGACGTAAAATGGCGTCAGCTGGCCGGAAAAGCCCGCCAAATTCCTAAACTACCTTACTTTTAGTTTGATTTTTCCTCTTCTTATTTTATAAAACAAATAAAACATACCGCTCCTGTGCATATGTACTCTTATAAAGGTACGTTTGACGTCATGTGAACACGAAAGAAGTGTTATATAGCCTCGTGCCTCTACTCAACTTCTTTCGTGTTCAAATGACGTCAAACGTGCCTTTATAAGAGTACATATGCACGGAGCTTTATGTTTTATTTGTTAAATAAAGAAAAGAAAACTAAGAAACGAGTCTTAATTAGTATGCTGTAAATGGGATTCAACATCGTCCTAGTTTGGATAAACTTTTCCTGCGATTTACTCAGCTAAAATGGCTTAAATCTCCAAAATAATGAGTAAACGTGGTTATTACCCTCTACAAAATATAAAGAATTTAATTTTAATATCACTAACTTTTTTTAGTCTTCATGACTCTCTGACTGAAATGCATGATCAGTATTTAGTGGTGCTATATTTACTTATTCATGATTACCTTATATATTTGTTTTAGACGTCCAGTTAAAGCATCTCAAAATGAACCAAAAGGTAAAAGTAGATCTCTGTCTGTTTTTTTAATAATTGATATTTTATGCAATGCTTAATACACGAGCAGCAGTGTTTTATTGCATGGATTTACGACCGGTTTAAAAAACGACCTTATTTGTGAACTTTATTTTCCACATCTGGAACTCTAACTTCAGTCATTTTCACGCTTCAAAAGTAAAGTCAGGATTTTCATATCTCATGCATGCATGTCGGATACAGTCATTTATACGCTGTCTGTTACCTTTTGCCTGCGTAGGGAACACTTTGTAGGGTGACTAAAGGCAATGTAATATAGCTGACTTCACTTTCTGCCCTGGAGTTATAGCATTCCAGTTAAGAAAATTGAGTTTACTGGTAGAACCTTGTTGGGGAAATTTTGAGTACTCCTTTGTTTTGAGAAGTTTACCAGTTACACCACTCTCATGCACACGTTTTAATTTTTAAACGGCAGATTCAAACGACAAAGGTGGTTTATCAGTGAGGCAGACTTCTGCAGATACGTTGAATCCTATCTATTCGCCAGCAGATAATAGCTTTGCTCCCCACTATTCTGATGATGGTGGGGTATATCAGGAACCCACGAGCGGTGCATCCCAGGTGTGCGACTTGTACGAATCCGGTGGAGGTCACGACTACGATTATGCAAAGGTCGACCAGAACAACCATCGCGCACCGTTACCAGAAGAAACGTATGATTATGCAAACAGCAAGGACATACGACCTGTTGCACAGCCTAATGGTACTAATAAGAAAACACCAAAGCATGCGTGTGAAAGCAAGGTGGAAGGAGAAGACAACACGTGTCCTTTGTACGAAACACTGGAAGATTCTTCATCGAATGGGTTGGAGATGCATCCGATAACAAATTACAATAAAAAAGATCCAAATGAAAGCAATGTAGAAGGAGGAGGAGAAGAGAACACGAGTCCTGTTTATCAAACACTAGAGGATCCTTATGTGAACGAGTAGAAAGTGAGTCAGACAACAAATATTATATGACAATGGTATATATACTTTCCAATGAAGACCTAAGGCGCATTACTAAGACCCCGTCTATCTCGGATTGCTGCATGTCTCATCATTTAAAATATATAGCACATGTAACACGCCTTGAACATAGCAGACCGAGGTTGTTCTATGGCCTCTATACCTGGGAACGAGTCAACCAGTACGTGTGTTTGTCACAAGTACTTGTTGGACTTCAAAACCGTGTATTTTTATTTCTCGATTAAGTGCCTCGGCCCTCTTTAGTTTGGATTTTTAGAGTTTTAGATGCGGGGCGCAGAATAATATTTTGGGTTCACTTTTTGACGTTTTCCTATGTAAGCAGGCCTCATTGAAAATGGCTGCCTCTGACATTATTTTTATATTTTTACACTTTAATTAATAATTAAAAGATTTATATGTACATCACGCTGCACAGACAGACACTGATCGCCTCCATATAAACACCCCCTTAAGCCGGTTTTCCACTAGGTGGATTTTTTTCGCGCGAAGCGACTTCTTTTGTTCCAATTCAATAGATTTCTGATTAGTTCCAGCTCAGAGCTCATGAGACAAGAGAAAAAGTCGCTTCGCGCGAAAAAAAGTCGCCTAGTGGAAATCCACCTTAACAGGCGGTTTTCCACTAGGCGACATTTGTCGACCGACTCGACATTTTTCTTTTGTCTTGACTAATTAGTTCCAGGCGAGAGCTTGCGAGACAAAAGAAAATGTCGCTTCGCGCGACATTTTTCGCCTAGTGGAAAACCGCCTTTAAATCGGATACGACATCGTTCTAGTTTGCATAAACCTTTTACTTTGATATACCCAGCTAAAATGGCTTGAACCTCCAAACAAATATGTATATATGGCTATTTGTGAACTAATTTATTGCAAAAAAATATCGAGTTTCTCCGACCGACCTGAACTTTTCACCACTGTACAACCATTTTTGTTCCATAGTTTCCAAGACTTGGATTTCAAAACAAAATTATTAAAGTTGAATGAAATAAACGAAGTCGAAGTTTCTGATAGCTCTATGTATCCTAACGTCAGACTCCCATTGCTGCCTGTAGCGTTCGTCAGCTAAAATATATTCAAGAATGTTGAAGCTTTTGTCCATATTGTATAATTTGTCTAGTTTACGCTATAAATATATACGACCTTCTTTTCACGGTGAGCTGAATCCTCTCACCTGTTTTATTTTTACTCTATATTAATGACATTTCTGAAAGCATTAAATCCTAAATTCGTATATTCCCCGACGACAGTATATTATCTATAGAGAGATTCATTAATAACGACCATGCAGGATCACATCACTTTACAAGCTGTGATGGTCTAGATAACCTAAATATAGATGGGCCAAAGAGTGACAACTTATATAATTTTAATTTTTCAAAATGCTATCATTTAGGCATGACAAACAAAGAGTAGCTTCAAGGTATTACAACAGTATAAGCCATAACCTAAGGTTGCATGTCGGTTGACATTTGATCTTATCAAAAAAATACTTAACAAAATATAATTATTTTCCTAAAAAATTGTTTACCTTAAAGTGCCTATCTCATGGTTGGGGACTTTGAATATTTGTAATCTTTAGATTGTTCTGAGAAAAATTGTAATATATCTTGTCAGACGAAAATTTCATCTTCATGGGCTTTTTCGCTGTTAAAGGTTCCGGAAGTGATGTCATTTTGACGTCAAAGCAGGAATATGTGTATATTAAACCCTATTTCTAAATCCCTGCTTTGACATCACTTCCGGAACCCTTAACAGCGAAAAAGCCCATGAAGATGAAATTTTCGTCTGACAAGATATATTACAATTTTTCTCAGAACAATCTAAAGCATATGAAACTATCGGTTAACAAATAGTCTTATCGTGTTACACGTGACCACGCCCCCAATATTCTCGTAGAATAAACTTAGCCAAAATTTGTAGTTTTTTCGCTCGTGTCCTTAGTACACTAAAAATATCGCTTAGGTAGCTCCGGATTACGAAAGATAGATCTATGGGCTATATTATGCACTATTTTTCAGTCAGATACATGTCGATTTTGTCACGGACATTTGCCTTTATACGCCGCTGGTTAACAAGGCAATCAGTCGGAATTTGGCCTTGCGACGGGCAAACTGGAGAGGAAACTGGATCTAGTGCCTACTGCGGAAGTAAACACGCTAAGGTAGCAGCCAATGCGCAATCTCCAATAAATGGCGCGCAGATTGATACCAAATTCATCTATATTCATGTCGATTTAGACACGGACAAATGGCTTTGACTTTCCACGGTTTTGGAGTTTTCTTCTCATTATTGCCTTTGTTTACCTCCGCAATTCAGTTGATCGCGGCTGTTGAAGATGTCGCAGACCGGGCAGTATTATTTCATGATGAATCAACTCCGGTCTCGCAATGCTCGCATACTCACCATATAAGCAAGTAAGTAGATCGGATTTTAATAAATTTTCTAGTTTTATTCATATATAGATGGCTTGTAAATTGCGCAGTGTAGCATTAACTGAAGTATATCTAACTTATATTTCTTGTTTTGTCTCGCGACAGTTACTTGATTTATTCATTGTCGAAAGAACGTAAGCGACAGGTTGGTGAAACTTATCAATCGTGGTTGGCTGCTGTTGTTAACAAGATTCTTGTAGAATCGGGAATTCGTGGTGTTATCGTTGGCAGCCGCATACTGTCAGCCCTGAAAACGAAAATTATCAGTCTTCATTCTGCCTTTAAACGTGCAAGTAAATCAGGAGGAAAATCGATTAAAAAGCTCTTAAATGTGTGGAAGGTTGGTCCAAAATACAGTCTTACTATCTATTATAATGAAATAGAACTTATAAATTTAGAGAAAGAAAACAATGAGTTGAGAGGGGAAAAAAGAGCACTGGAACAATCCTTGGTCAATGAATCTACCAAAAGAATGCGGGTGGAAGAGAAATTAAAGTCTGTTACAAATTTGGTCAAGAAAAATGAAAAAATGTACAAACAAAAATTTAAACAATTAGTGAAGAAAGTAGCCAAAATAAATAGCAATAAAAAGTCAAGGGGTCCAGATAAGAAAAAGACTTTTAATGAATATTCCAAACAGCACAAAGCTCGAGTGCGAAAGCAACTAAAAGAGCAATGTGAGTCTACATTATCTTTCCTTGGACACTATAATTATGTGCCATCAAGAGTTGAATTGTACAACCAAGATACTGAAGAGGTTGAAATTTTTGTATTTATGGATGACAGTGAGTTAAATGTGACTGGGGAGGATGAAAAAGAAATTAGCCAATGCGAAGTGGATGACATGAATATGTGGTTGTATATCAAAGATAAGTTTAATATTTCTAATGAAGCCTGGCATGAAGTTGCAATGAAATCTAAGGATCCTCCCTGTTTAAATAAAATGCTAAAGCATATGAAAGGCTTGAACAATAAGTGGAACATTCAACCAACACCAGGGGAGGCTGAAGGAGTACAAATTAGTTTTAAGGAATCTGTTGTGGAACAGATTAGGCGATTAAAAGCCAAAGGTGTACTCCAGGCAGAAGAAATGATAAAAATAAAACTGAGTGGAGATGGTACAAACATTGGCAAGAGAATTAGTGTTATTAACATAACATTTACTATCTTAAATGAGAAAAATTTGGCAATGAGTGAAAAGGGAAACTATCTCTTGGCGGTTATCAGGACAAGTGAAAGCTATGATACCTTGGCTAATAGTCTTGCAGACTTAATAGAAGAAATGAAGAATTTGGAAGAAATAGATGTAGATAATAGTACATATTATTTTGAGTACTTTCTGGGAGGGGACTGGAAATTTTTGGCCTGTGTGTGTGGAATTGGGGCAGCCAATGCAGATTATGCTTGCATATGGTGCAGGTGCCCTCGGTTGGAAAGATGGAATACGGAAAAGCACTGGTCAGTGTTAGATCCAGGAAGTGGGGCAAGATCATTGGATGAAGTAAGAAAATATGCTAGATCTAAAAAGTTCAATTGTAAAAATAAACCATTGTTTTCATTCATTCCCCTCAGTCATGTTGTTATTGATACCCTTCACCTTTTCCTAAGAATTTCAGATAACCTAATAGCACTATTAATAAGGGAACTAAAATTTAGTGATGCAATTGAAAAAAGGAACACATTTGCAAATGGTTTCTGTAGAGATAAGTACAAACATATGGCTGGATATGAGACTTTTCTCAATAGTTTAGGGATCCCATTTCACTGGTATGTTGGAAAAGAAACAAAACAATTAGAATATAGAGATTTGACAGGGCCTGAGAAAGTAAAACTATTAAAAAATGTAACCATTTCTTCATTATTGCCAAACTCACCAAATAAGCAGATTATCCAGGAAATTTGGGATGATTTTAGTAGCATCATAGAAGCCATAAAACATGATTTTAAAGCTGAAGATGTAAAACGCTTTGAAAACAAGATAACTGCTTGGCTAAATAAATTTTTAGTTGTATATCAGAAAAAAGATGTGACACCTTACATGCATGCACTTTATGCACATGTACCCGAGTTTCTCAGTTTGTACACAAACATTGAGTATTTCACACAACAGGGAATGGAAAAATATAATGACATCACGTCAAAAAATTTCTTTAGGTCCAGTAACCATAGGGGTGTTTCTGCACTTAAGCAGATTTTTTTTAAAAGAAATAGAGTGCAATACTTGGAGGCAGCTGGTTGTGCTAGAGTGAAGTATGAGTATACCTGCTCTAATTGTGGTGATACAGGTCATACAATAAAAACCTGTACAGCTGAATGTAAGAATTGTGACAATTCAACTTATTGTGCACATCTTGTGAAGGTTGATGGAAAGTATCACCCCACTTGCACTATATCACTAAATGCTAATGAACAGCAATAGAATATAATTATTTTTATTGATATAATTTGTCTTACATATTGGGGACTTTTAAGTTTAACTTTGTAATACTGTAGAAAAATATTACCAGTTCTGTAAAGGACCAGTCATTATTTATGAGGTGTACTGGGTCAGATAAAAGTGACCTGGGTTTACAAATTCTTTTGTTATTATTTATATACATGCTATGAAATATCAGTAACAAAGTGTTTGGTAACAAAAATTAATCAGAATCTGTAATGAAAATTTTAGCTATTATTTAGATAAGCCATGAATTAAATTTTTGGGTCACAAAAACTTTTAAACTTGGTAGACTCAATATAATGACCAGTCCTTGTAATGACATGAATGAATGGTTGTAAGTTGTAATTATAATTAACTGGTTCAGGTTCTACCACAAATGATCTATCCTTTCCCAAGCAAGCAATTTTCAGTGGACATTTCTACACGTACATGTTTATAAATATTTATGATAGAAATATCCTCAAAAAACAAAGTTGGCCAAATTGCTTGCACAAGTAACTACAATGGATTTTAGACAAGAACAGATGTTGTACCTGTTCAGTTTTCAATGTTTCTGGTAAAAGAGAAGAAAGTTGCTTTCTTGGGACAGAATAGATGACTATTTTGCAAATAATTATAAAGCACTGTCAATATAATTAAGATATTTTCATTTTACTTCAATAATTTAATAATCACAAGAGATATTTTGTACATGTAATTAAGAATAAAAATAAATTTGATTAAGAAAAAAATATGTATAATAATAACTACTGTATTTCAAGAACATGATGAGAACATCAACTAAATTGGAAAGTTCATAATATAATATTCGAAGTATTATTTGAATCCTATAATAAATCCAATTATTGTCTTTGTTGATATTGTAAACTGTTCCCATCACCTCTAACAAACGTAAACACTACATACGAACAGTCTTCAACCTCTGTTTTGACATATTTTTCTTTCCCGATAAGTTTATATTCAATAATGGGTGATCTCTTACCCATCCAAAACTTCACAGTACCTTCAACGACAAAGGCGAAATCTCCACAATAATTGATGATACGTTCATCCCATTTCTGACCAAGGACGCTGTCAAGTGACCGATTATCAGGAACGTTGTAGACTAATCTACCCCTTTCCATAACACTGTCGACAACATTCCCAAGTACCATACTAAAAACGTCTTCGCAGGCATCAATTTCAACTCGCACAGCAGGGTCATCCTTTCTAGTTGAGTACAGCGTTCTTTTGATTGCTCTGTATAGCTTGTCCTTGAAGTATTCCGCTCTATCTGGCAATGATGTGGTCGTCAAAACATGCGGCTTCTCTTGGCGAACAAACGGGAAATATTCTTTGCCAGAACTGTCATATGGTCGCCACTCATCGAACTTAGGACTGTAGCCTTTATAGTGAATGCGCACTAATTTCCGTTCCTGATCGACTTCTTTTACCTCTATCTCATAAAGGTTATTGTCTTTCTTCATTTTTTTGTGCTGTTTTGAAGAAGAAACACAATATTCTTCGGCAAAACGGTCAGGTTGTCGCAAAGTTCGCTTTGGCCTGGTCGCCATTTTGTGATTTTGACCATAGGCCGCGTCATATTTCTGTCATAGAAGTACTGGACCCTACTTCACTCAAATGTTCATCCCAATAGGAGAAAGTTTGATATGATTACAAATATTCAAAGTCCCCAGCCATGAGATAGGCACTTTAAGACTGTTTACCGATCTTGATTGTTCTCAACTCATTGGAAAAAAGTCGTTTTTGTTTGCCCCCCTATATATTCACCTGTGCCTGTCAACGTCTTTGTTTTCGGGCCTGGTCACGTATCTAATTATCTGTTCCCCCCTATGGATTTAAATACAAAAGAACATAAAGTTGTCATTTCATACTTCCGCTTATTATCCAAACTGAGTTTTTGTCACGACTCAGTGCGATGTTTATGGCGCATGCATTGCATTGATTCGATAACATCCTTGTAGCATATTTTATAGACTGAACCGTATGGTATATACCCAATAATGATGGTGCTCAAATTAGAATGTATCGCTGTCTTTGCTTTGGTTATTGTCATTGATTGCTATGCTTCAATAGAGATTGAGAGAGGAGATCATGATACGTTTGAAAACCCAACTTGCTTAAGCCAAACTACATGCAACTGTAATGGTCTCAACGCTCACTGCACTGGTTCTCGCTGCGTTAAATGTAAATGCTCTGGTGATTACAAGACATTTCTCCCTTCGGTTGACGAATTTGGCAGCTGTGTGAAGGATATTTACCTATTATTTTTTCCGAGTAAGTTTGTTTGTATATTTAAATGTTTTGGTTTGTGACTTTCAACCGACTGATTATAAGTGGTATTTACAATATGAGTGGCCGTGTTGTATTGTATGTATATATATTTGTGAAATTCATTACTAATTCATGAGTTTTGCAGCCAATCCAATTTCAGAAATTACATCACATGTATACCCCTGTAAACCCCATACAAACTAAAACCAATGATGCTAATTAGTTACAACCACTAGTGGATGTATACTCTTCTGATACAACCACTAGTGCTTGTAACTAATTAGCAAATTAGCATCTCAATATCCCAAAGGGATTTTTACTATTTATTCATTTCACAAGTTGTTTACAACACTCGCCTCATTGTTGTATTGAATATACAATCACTCGCCTTCGGCTCGTGATTGTATATTCAATACAACACGGCCGCTCGTGTTGTAAACATTACATATATATATATATATATATACATATATATATATATATATATACATATACATATACATATACATATACGTGTACGTGTACGTGTACATGTACATGTACATATACATATACATATACATATACATATACATATACATGTATATGTATATATATATATATATATATATATATATATATATATATATATATATATATATATAATATAATATAATATAATATAATATAATATAATATAATATAAGTCAGCCTGTCTATTAGAACTAATATATTAACTAATTCTAAGACATATAAAGATTAATCAGAATGTCTTAGAATTAGTTATAACAGACCGGTAGTGCATGATTGGTATACTGATGTGGCGACTCTGTTATTTATTATTTTATACTTGGCGAAGTTTAATAAACAGATAATATCTGTTCGTTTACGCATTTCTCAGTATTGCCTTATTACTTCCTTATTCCCAATCATTACCACGCATAAATTACAAAAACGTCAAGTGTGTATGTCATCGACTATATGGCTGAATAAGTCGGACATTAAAGGCGGTTTTCCACTAGGCGAAAAATGTCGCGCGAAGCGACAGTTTCTTTTGTCTCGCAAGCTCTCGAGTGGAACTAATTAGCCAAGACAAAAGAAAAATGTCGAGTCGGTCGACAAATGTCGCCTAGTGGAAAACCGCCTTAAGAAAGCTCACCTCTAATGAAAAGTGTATGTTGACTGTCTCGTTGAAGCATCTGTCACTCACGTGATAGGTGGCCCCGTTGGGGGTGGTGAGACGATACGAAATGTTTGAATAACAATAGAGTTAAATTCCCGCACGATAAAGATTGTGCACCAAGAATTATTTGTAAATTATACTGGCGTTAAGCTAAAATGTAAAATATAAACCATCATGAAAAGGCAAAACATATCAGCATATAGGATTATAGTCAAATGGCAGGAAAAACTCGATTTACAAAAGTAAGTCTGTCTGTCTTTGTCTCGAACGGCAAAGCATACATATGCGATTTACGCGATGCGATTTTTCTTGCAACTTGCAACAAATAGCCTGAATGTTGCAGGTTGCAAGAAAAATCGCACTGTGTAACACCCCGTTGCAACTTGCGATTTTGTTATTTTTGCCGTGTTGCACATAGGCGTAGAGTAGGGGGGGGGGGGGGCTGAGGGGCTTTAGCTCAAGGAGAAATCTCAATGGGGGGGCTGAGCCCCCCCAGAAATTTTGCAGCAACTGACTCATCAATCACCATTCACAAATTATAGGTTACTCGTTAGGCTAAAGTAACTGTTACAGCCTCATTCCTGTCAACCAAAGCACCCCTATACAGTGATAAGTCAACCCAGTAAACACAACAACGAAAAATTGTTGAAATGTGTTGTATTTTAACTAGTTTTTATGACATTTCATGACCTTCAGTGTTCTTAAAAATCACCCCTCAGAATGCAGGAAATGGCATTTCCAAGACTCTAAATTTCAAAAATTTGTTCCCGGACCCCCCTAGAAGAGTCCCTTTTTGTAAACGCCCCCCACAATAAAATTCTTAGAAAGGTCCTGTTCAGCACTTCAGCCCCCCTAGACGAAAACAAAACTCTACGCCTATGGTGTTGCAAGTTACAAGAAAAGTTTGATGGGTTCTACTTTTTGCTGCAACTTGCAACAAAGTTCGCAAGTTGCTGAACGTGTAGCACCCTTCCAGTGCAACTTGCGAGTTATTTTTTCATAGGTAAATTTGTTGCAAGTTGCAAGAAAAATTGCTTCGTGTAACAGCGGCCTTTAGTCTGATCTACGCTGACACTGTTACGTAGTTTTAATCTTTATTCCGTGCATGCGAACGTTTTACGAACGCATACGGGATGAAGCGGAATTAAGCCGAATACACATTTCGGAAGTACCTCGTGTGCTGTTAGCGTTCCGCCTCAGGCTCAGTGCTGTAGTGCAAAAAATAAATGGGAAATAAGTAAATAAATAAAAATTTTATGATTTTTTTATAAAAAAAACTAAGCATATAAGAAGAAATAAAATAAAGCAATTCCTTGATTTGCAGTTAATACAAACTCCTTTCTGGTTCAAGCCGAAAGAAGAAAGCAGACCTGCCTAAGACATCGTCGGCCATCAAACTTTCCCAACACCTATTTTGTCATAGGAACAACTTGTAACTCAAGTGAACCCGCACAACACTGGATTTGGACAGAGTATAACCAACTACTGAATGTGGATACATTGAAATGTTTACAACAAAGTACTACCAGATACTGGTGGAATACCGACTACTATTATTACCTTATTCTTGGAAATTGTGTTACCACGGATATCAAGCAGACATGGGATTGTAACAACATATATTTTCGGTTACCGCATAACTATAGATACATGTCATATGGCGTATATAGTTCGTATACTTTGGCGGGTCCTTACTCTTCTTCTTTATATATTACCTGGCAACGACGTTATCAGTCTGGCGCAACTCTCTGTTCTAAAGGTAGGTTGGACGGATGCATGGTTGAACAAACGAAATGAATGATAAAAAGATTTGATTTGATTTGAAGACTTTATTAAACACGTAAGTTTTATATAAATGAACTAAATACATTCAAGTTGCTCTTCTTCAAAGCTGTGTATTCTTAAATGAGAGAGTTGACATGTTCTTCTATAGCGTTGTCGTGAAGAAGACTATTTATATATACGTGCATGTTGTGGCGATGGTGGTGGTAGTGACTGACATTTTGTCACAGGAGGAGTTCGGTGAACGGAGTCCGGTCATGAACGCCAGTCACTACAATGATGTACTATATATATATATATATATATATATATATATATATACTGGCATCTCAACATGCAATAACAACAGTACCAACATCGAAAACGACAATGAGAACGACATCTAAGACAACGAAAAGCCCAACGATATTGACATAAAACAACGACTACAGCAACAAACAACGACAATAAACAACGACGAGCAGTAGCCACATATATACACATGGTCCCGGTTTGGTCTTAAAATGTATATATTCTACACTCGAATTTTCCTTCACCAAAAATCCCTAGAACATGCTATATATACACATACACCAACCTATATATAGAGGATATTACATGCACGGTGCATGGTGCGAAGATATGGATTTTATCTTCGAGTGGTGAAAACAATATTTTACGAATGAGCGTAGTGAATGAGTAAAATATCGTTTTTACCACGAGAAGATAAAATTCATATCTTCAAGCCAGCGTGTAATTTTCTTTTTATTATATAGATTCAATGCAAAAAGAGGTAAAATTCTTAATGACGTCATCGATATCTTCTAGTGAGGATATGGAAAATACGACACTTAATAAAACACTCGCATCTATATAATAAAGACGAGTGTGCAACTTTCACATGCACGCCTATATACCGTGTAATTAAGGCGTTATTTATATTGGTATGTCAGTGGTATATGTATGGCTTGCGAACCGATTACTGCGGCTTTAGGTTGAGTGTTTCAGGGCATCCGTTTCTGTTAATTATTTAGCCAATGAAATCACGGCGTTACTATCGTAAAAATTCGAAGTTTCCAAGGGACACCTGACCGTGAGTCCGCGTGACAATCGTGCATGACAAAGCCTGGTTCTCATTAGCCTGGTCGATGGTCGCCGATCCATGATTTAGATGCATGTTAAGTAAAAGAATAAAAGCACTGCTTTTCTGCATTGTTCTTTATTACTTAACATGCTGCTGCACTTCCCGTTTTAACATGCATCTAAATCACAAATCGCCGACAATCGGCGACATATGAGAACCAGGCTTCAATCAAGTAAATATGTGGAGCGTTAGTGGCACATAAATTGGCGTCCTTCAAGTCCTTCAAGTTGATGAATAGTACGAATACTCATTAAAAAACACGTGACATTTTTCGCTAGCAACGCCGTTAACTATATATAGTATTGGTTAATGTTTCATTAAAAGACACGTGACATTTTTCGCTAGCAACGCCGTTATTTTATTGCCTAAACAATTAACGGAAACGGAAGACCGGAAACACTTAACTTGTTCAAGGGGAGGGTGAGTTGTTTGGGTGATTTAAATTTTTTAACTGTTTTATGGGATTTTTCTTCTTTTAGCGTTTGGGTGCAGTGAATTTTCTAACCCTTCTTCTGCTATATTTGTAACTGATATAAAATGTACACAATGCCAAGGAATAAAGGAGATCAACGTTCCTCAGCACTATTACGCCTGTTATATCGTGTGGGATCAATCAAAGTTTTTGGGTTATCACGGGTGGAAACAATTGCCCTTTACAGAAAAAATCTTTACGATCGTTCATAATGGAGACACATCTTTAAAGGTAACAAACACACAGTACAAAAGCTAATGTATCTGGTGATGTGATGTAGGTCAACATCCCTAGTTTACATTTTTGGATGGTAGCATTTCCAGATCTGTGTCATTTTCAGGAGGAAATGGATATATAGTTTTCTAACCCTAACCCCATAATAGGCAGTTTTGCAGCATGAGAGCTAGAAATACGCCATTACATCGTTATTTAATTTGTTTTATTCTACTAAATTTTATAATATACTATAATAAAGACTTATTAACCGAGTGCGAGGTCTGTACGGGAAAGTATTTGCCTGAGGTTTTCGTACAGACCGAGCGACGAAGGAGCGAGGTTTGTGCGATAAAACCGAGGGCGAATACTTTCCAGTACAGACCGAGTAAACGAGGTTAATAAGGAAGTTATTATATGGCTATTGGTTCATTTTATTTTTAAGCTTCGAGCGTTGTTTTCGTCTTCGGAGTATACTGTTTACCTATACCTGTTGACTTTTTCGTGTCGCTTCTTGGCCTTCTTATTCACACCAGTTCGGCTTTTATTTGTCGTGTTTTTAGATAAACAGCTTTAAAGAAAACCAGCAGTGATGTTCCAACACATTTTATTGTTCAGAATATTTGAATAAAGATACCTAGTTCTCTTTTATTTGTATTCAAATCAACTCAGAAATGTTCCCGCCAAAACGTACAGGGCCGAGAAAAAAGCGTATTGACCGATCGGTCAATATCGTAAAATCCCGACCTCTCAGGAACCAATCAGCGTGCGTCATTTTGCGTACGGACCGGAAATCAAACCCAGCCATATAATAATATACTATATTGAACATTTAGGGTCTAAAAAACATACCCACAGTGCAACAAAAAAGGGGCCGTTTTTGTCATGCATGTTTTGCAAAATATTTTCTAGACCCTTACTAGATCGCAAAATAGAAGTTAATATATATCTAACATGGCAACATAAACTGCAAAATAATATGCTAAACCTACTTTTCTGAAAAACGATACAAGATGACACTTTGGTAAATGCTATCACACATTTTCATTTACTACGCATAAAGACCTTTTCAAAAATGTATAGAACACCCTTTGTCTCCTAGAGTGGTAAACCGTCTCGCTCATACACTAACACACAATACAATACGATAAAATATACGATAAACGGCAATCGTAAATACAAGTATGCATGTTCTGGGTTGAGGTTATGAACGTTTTGAATAATTTTCAAATTGTTCAATAATTTTAAAATTCATGAAGAAAATTCAAAAGTTATGAATGTTGAATCAGATGTTGTAAATTGGATACAAATTCGCCCTGATTTACATAAATTTTCTCAGTTTATATCTCCCAGATTGTTGATAAACGTGAACAATTGAGATGTTTGAATTGAATAAGTTGCATGTAAACAATATTCGCGTTTGAACGGTATGGGATTTGTGCTCGTCTTTGGCTGTCGTTCTAAATGCCTATACAGTCTGGCTGCTTGCAATATTGTGTATATATTATTTATTTAAGTTTCAAAAAGGCATTAATAATTTATGAGAAAAACACACAGGAAATTGGTACCATGTCATGCATGGTTTTATATCTGATAAAACACTGCTGCTCGTACTTTAATTATTTTGATGATCGGCAGTGTAAGAACATCATAATTTTTTTTCTTTATATATAACCTGGATATATTCTTTCTTTTTTAAGCCTAACATGCATGCAATATGTTCACGTACAAATATTCACTTAATGAAATCATTTGTTTGCCTGTTGGTTGTTTTTTTGTTCGTTTTTTTTGTAGTGGAATTTTACAAATGCTTCATATAAATGGAGTGGTTTGATCGTAAAATTACAGTTTTCTTGCACAGACCAGTCGGGGTATCAACTGGACGAATGCATTTTAATCAAATTTAAAGGAAAACACACTGGTATGTATAAATTTAACTTCGTACCAGATCCTTTTATAAAAAGTCTTGTTGTAAATAAACACTGTTATTTTTTTAATTTTTAGATCCTACGGCAGCTCCTCCTACGGTAAGTGAGTATGTGGACGTTTCCAATCAAATGTTTCTATAAACGCAAATACGATATTATATGGTGGTGGTTGGTCGACCGCAATCGGAGGTAGCCGAAGGCTCCTCTGTCTTTTGGCTACTACCCTAAGGCAGGGGTGGGCGCCACTCCTATCCTAGATGGTGTTGATTTTGCAGAGGAAGGAAAACCAGAGAACCCAGTGAAAAAACCCCGAAGCACATGCAGGATAGACCAACTAAACTCTATTCACATGAGTCCCAAGCTCGAGAACGGGGTTTTTCCCAGACGGTCACCAATCCAAGTACTAACCCCGTTTAACCGGGCTTAACTGTTGGTGAGAATGACATTCTGAAAGCGTATGCACGTCTATTTTGTATACTCTAGGAGTCATCGACCCGAGTAGTATCTACGAAGTTCAGCACCACTGCGAAAACGCCAACATCTGGAGCACTTTTAACTACAGCAAGCACGCCAAATGAGATTACGCCGACACCGACTTCGTCGCCACCTCCCACATCTTTCCCTTCCCCAACTAATCCCACAGATGAGATTAAGCCGACACCAACTTTGTCGCCACGTCCCACACCTTTTCCTTCCCCAACAGATGGAAGCTCTCCTTTAACTAGTAAAATGTCGAACACAACAAGCGTACGAGAACGACAGAAGAGTGAACCATTGAATGTGGTGTCAATTGTTGTTCCTTTGGTGGTCATTATCTTGGTATTTTGTGGTGTTCTTGGATTTATCTTTTATAAGAGAAGACGGTAAACAGCATTCTCAACCTCATTAATAATTCATGAATAAAAACAAAGGAAATACCAAGACGGAGTTTGGATATGTGATCAAACACTTACATAAATTAAGCCAACTTTTACCCAAATTTCTCTTAAAATACTGATTTATTTGAGAAGCTATATCAGACACTTGAAAGTTGTGTTTGATCTGATGTGATGTCGAAGTTCAACACACTTCTCGGTATTTAGCAAACTTTTAGGTCGATTTTCTCTTAAAATATAGGTTTGTTTGAGAAGCTATATCAAGCAACACTCGGCGATGTTCGCCGTCTGAATACGGCCAAGCTAGTTAAAAATGTATTTATTGATTTATTGATTATTATATTTTTTTCTGTTTTTAGAAGTCACGCTGAAGAATCTCCAGCTGCAAAAGACCAAGGTGAGAATAAAGTTGAGATTTTTTAAAGTTATACCAAGGTAGTATAGTTACAAAGTTTCAATTCTTGCTTTTGTCATATATTTTTTTCCAAGAAGTAAAAACCTGTACAAACCGGTACAATGGTTCATTTTGTCTTTTACTATTTTTTACTCTTTTTTTTCTTGTCACCTTTTTCATAACAACTCTTTTCTCATTCATTATCTTTTCTCTTTTTTCCTATTTCCTTTATTCTCTTCCTTTTTATTGTTTTTTCAATTATAAATATTTACTTCCGCCAGGAGGTTATGTTTTAAGCTGTGTCTGCCTGTTTGTCTGTCTGTCGTTAGGATACCTCCAAAAGTATTAGACCCGCAATGTTCATGTACGTGGTTTGTGTGAGGTTGTACTATATAGATCAACAAGGATCAGCCCATTAAATTTAGGTGAAATTGGTTGACATTTTGATAAAAATTTATTCGGAAGTTTGAAATGAGCAGAAATGAATGGAAAAAACCCGCTTGATTGCGTTCATTATTCTTATATTATTCTTTAATATTTACAAGCAAGCTGAATAACGAACAACGGACTTGTCAGTTCCATTGTTTATACAAAAACAAACTATTTTTTGCGTATTAGCGCAACGAGTGCAATCAAGAATTTTATCTATTGCAGATTCAAATGACAAAGGTGGTTCATCAGCCAGGCTGGCTTCTGCAGATACGTTGAATCCTATCTATTCGCCAGCAGATAATAGCTTTGCTCCCCACTATTCTGATGATGGCGGGGTATATCAGGAACCCACGAGCGGTGCATCCCAGGTGTGCGACTTGTACGAATCCGGTGGAGGTCACGACTACGATTATGCAAAGGTCGACCAGAACAACCATCGCGCACCGTTACCAGAAGAAACGTATGATTATGCAAACAGCAATGACATACGACCTGTTGCACAGCCTAATGGTACTAATAAGAAAACACCAAAGCATGCGTGTGAAAGCAAGGTGGAAGGAGAAGACAACACTTGTCCGTTGTACGAAACACTGGAAGATTCTTCATCGAATGGGTTGGAGATGCGTCCGATAACAAATTACAATAAAAAAGATCCAAATGAAAGTAATGTAGAAGGAGGAGGAGAAGAGAACACGAGTCCTGTTTATCAAACACTAGAGGATCCTTATGTGAACGAGTAGAAAGTGAGTCAGACAACAAATATTATATGACAATGGTATATATACTTTCCAATGAAGACCTAAGGCGCATTACTAAGACCCCGTCTATCTCGGATTGCTGCATGTCTCATCATTTAAAATATATAGCACATGTAACACGCCTTGAAAACTCATCATTACAAAAACAGCCTACCTAGAACTGAGATAGCAGACCGAGGTTGTTCTATGGCATCCATACCTGGGAACGAGTCAACCCGTACGTGTGTATGTCACAAGTACTTGATGGACTTCAAAACCGTGTATTTTTATTACCCGTTTAAGTGCCTCGTGGCTCTTTAGTTTGAATTTTTAGAGTTTTAGATTTCGGGTTCACTTTTTGACGTTTTCCTGTGTAACCAGGCCTCATTCAAAATGGCTGCCTCTGACATTATTTTTATATTTTTACACTTTAATTAATAGTTAAAAGATTTATATGTACATCATGCTGCACAGATACTGATTAAAGTTGAAACATTTAAAGTTTATTTTGAATTTGTTTTATATGAGCGACCAAACTGCATGTACAGTATGTTACAAACAAAACTGTACAAGATGTCAAGATGCTAGGGCAGCAGGGAAAATAACAAGTTTCCCATATTACTCAGCATATCGAAATGAAATTGTGATGTTTTTTTTGTAAGCATGATACTTTTATATACTTCACCAATTAAAATGTTCGATATACACACTTTGCAGGTTTGTTTCGAACTACGCGTTTGATTTGCTTGCTTTCTAGCAGCCAATCATGACAAATGCAAATATCAAACTACGAACATCCCAAAGAACTTGCGAACTTTGGAATGGACGCTAACCTTAATCCTATAACCATGCATAACTCTAATCCTATATAAACTATAAAGTTAAAATTATGAACTGTTTGTGATCCCGACAGTTGGCTAGGTCGATTGCATATTAGTACTTTCCATGGAAATTACCAGGACCCACGGCGGGAAATAGTCGACGTCCCGTTGGGACACTGCTAAAGTATCGCGCTTCTATTCAATTCGGCAATTACATGCCACCGAGCGGTGTATATATAGTCATTGTTGAACTGAACTTGACTTCATTAGTCATTCAAAATGCAAAGTTCCTATTTCTTCGTTCCTGAAACATGTTCCTTGACTCTGAATGTTATTCTTGTTGTATTGTTCTCATATGTTTCATCCTCAGTCATTATGCCATATCCGAGTCTCTTCGTGCTTCGAGCATAACCAGAGGAAGCCGAGATCGATTTGCCAATCCAATGTGCGAACCGCCGGCTGTAAAAGGATCGTGCAAGTGCGACAATCTTGGAGCTAGCTGCATCGTTGATAACTGTCCGGTGTGTCGATGTAACACAAAAAACACAACATTTAGTCCTGTGGATGGGAAATGTGTAGACAATGACAAGTTTGCCTTTTTAATTGGTAAGTTCATTAAACCATTGTGCTAACTTAAATATATACTTGCTTATGTTATTATTTACAAGGTAAATTCGTGTCACGAAATTCTTTCCTCGGCCGCACAACCCAATTTGAATTAACGTTAGGATTTGTTATTTTGTTTGCGTCTAAACTAAACCAATTCTTCATGAATATCTAAATTATGTTGAATGATCTATCTAAAGCCTATGTTCTCATATGTCGCCGATCGTCGCCGACCCATGATTTAGATGCATGTTAAGTAAAAGAATAAAAGCACTGCTTTTCTGCATTGTTCTTTATTACTTAACATGCTGCTGCACTTCCCGTTTTAACATGCATCTAAATCACAAATCGCCGACGATCGGCGACATATGAGAACATGCAGGCTTTAGGAAATCTTTGGACGAAGGGTAGATTGTTCGCTCTTCATAAAATGTTCAGAAAAAAACATACAGATCAATTACACAAGTGGTGAATAACTATACCACAATACACATCATTTTCTGTGACAAGTTTTCTATGCTTGTGTATTTGGGAAATTCTTGGCAAATTATGTTTGACACATTTGGAAAACTGGCGTGCTCTATTTTTTCTGGCAAAGAAATTTTGTCATATTTTACATTGCATTGCATTATATTGCATTACATTGCACTCTACATTGCACTATACATTGCATTACATTATACATTACATCATGTCCACACAGTACACGAACAACTCTTGACATTACGTTTATTGCGTTTTTGAATATAGGTTGTGATAGGTACAGTGATGGCTCTGTAATATTTGTAATTGACAAGACAGACTTGAAAGCGTGTTTGACTTTGCATCGGTGTTGGCTTGAGAAAGATATCGAAGTTCCAACTCAAACTACAAACAGTCGGTGCTTTATTCAATGGAAAATGACTCGGTTCTTTAATTACAGCGTGTGGGACCCGCTTCCTTTTACAGATGAAAATTTTGCAGTTATTAAAAGGAATGGTGACAAACTTACTTTGAAAGTAAGTAATACTTACTAAAGACTTTTCTTTAGCAAATTTCATTCTAAATGGCAAATGGCAAAAAATTGCATTCAAAATTCTAAATGGCAAATGATATATGTTTGACAAATGACAATCTGAAAATTTTGAAATTACAATAATAATTGAAAATATTGTAATATAATATAAAATAGGTGATGTGTAAAGGCCAAACGCTTTCAATATTTCATTCAACATCGTTCAACATTGTTGAATTCAACATGTTGAAAGCGTTTGGCCACCCCTGTTGAATGATGTTGAACGTTGTTGAATGGTGTTAAATGATGTTGAACGTTGTTGAATGGTGTTGAATGATGTTGAACGAAATTTGAACATGTTCAAATATTCGTTCAACAAGCGTTCAACATTCTATTGTTCTCAAAATGTTGAAAGGTGTTGAACGCATTTGGCCACATTTTATTCAACTTTGTTGAACAGAGACGTGCGCCATGCGGGATATTGTCGATTCCAGCTTTTGTGGTAGCCCGCGTTGTCATTCATGAATGTTGAACGATGTTGAATTCATTTGGCCACTCGTGCTTTCAACATTATTCAACATCGTTCAAACAATGTTGAATGATGTTGAAAGCGTTTGGCCAGGCCTTAACACGTAATAGATAACACGTTATAGGTATCACGTAGTAGGCTAAGCAATAATGTGATGTGTGATGCGTCGTAATATATGTAATGTATATTGTGCAATAATTGTTCTTGCAGCTGAATTTAACTAAAGTTCCCGAAAAGTGGCGAGGGCAGATAATCAGCTTATATATTCGCTGTATTAATGGCCGCCGTCTTGGAGCAGATTACATACACAACACAGAAGGAGTAACAGAGACACGCTGTGTGTTGATCAAGTTTGCTGGGGAATTTAAGAGTAAGTCAGATTGAGTTCAGGTTATATAATCTTCAGCACTGTAGTGAAAATAATTTTGATTTCCTAATTTTCTGGTTGTTTTTTAGCTCTATATCTAGAGAGGCGCAGTAAGGTAAGTAAACTTATTACATATACAATTTACACGGTTTTGCCTAGGCTTGTCCACAAGTTGCTCGAAATTGTGCAAAAAGTTGCTTAAAAAATTATTTAATTTTGCTTAAAAATTGCCCATTTTTTCAAAAAAGTTGCCAGGTTTTACGAAAGTTGCTCAAGGTTGCTAGTTCATTTGCTCTGTCCATTAGGAGGTATGACGATAAATGCCTTGTGTTGGTGTCTACAACGATGGTGTTTACAACGATGTTTTTGAAATTGTGGGAACAATTGTCTTAATGAAAGTCATAAAACAATGAATAAATACAAGTGCTTTTACAACAAGGTTAATGATATATAAGTAAATATGATAAGACAATATAACTCCGGTGTTAATTTCCCTGCCGGGATCTTAGCTCGTGTTACGGGGTATTAAATACCGAACATAAAAGATAACAAAGTTTACCATAAACGTTAATAACTCTGATAAACCATGTAGACTGAAGAGAGAAGAACCATTTTAAAGCTGAAATTATCTCATTGTTAAGCATAAACTAAGCGAGAACAAGGAAAATGTAAATTTTTAATTAACTACACAGATAATTGTTCCTTAAAACTGTCAAAATTGCTGAATAAATGCCAAATTCCGAAATAGTTGCTTGCTGCTATAAAAGTTGCCAGTTCAAAAAAATGTTGCTCATATGAGAAGACGTTGCCAAAAAGTTACTGAGCAACTTGTGGACATGGTTAGTTTTTGCCTTCTTTTTTAAAACAATTGACTTTTTTTTCAGAAACTCATGCCGCTGACTACCGGTGATGCTATTTCAGCAGGCGTCCGAGCTGCTGCTGACGCTATATGGTTGGAAAGGAACGTAACACAACCAGGAAGAAATGCTGAAAAACAATCCGGAAACAGTTCAACAACAATTGTAATAATTGTTGTTGTGGTTTTGATAGTTATTTGTTTTGTTGTTGGAAGTATTCTTTTATACGTGTTTTATATAAGGAAAAGGTATGGGAATATTTTAAGTACTATTTACAGAATGAGTGACCGTTCTGTATCGGGGTATACAGACACGAGGCGAAGCCGAGTGCCTGTATCCCGATACAGAACGGACACGAATTCTGTAAATGACTTCTAAAACGCCTATTAAGATAACTAAACAAAAATAAATCATGTTAACAGCTGATAAACCTTCGAGGTAAGGTTTAATAGGCTACGAATATTAAATTAGTGATACGAGCATGCGCTTTAATTTAATATTAGTCCCACATTTTCTATTCTACGTGACGTGGCATAAATGGCCATACTGATCATCATTTGTTATACAAATGTTGTTGGGCAACAAATGTTTGCATCTTCATCTTGTATGAGGACGCTACCAGCGTACCTCACTCAAGATATAGTTGAATGCGAAGTGTCTGTACACTTGCTACAGAACTGATATGATCAGTGTCTGTAAATGTGATACAGAACTGATGTTTTATTAAACAGTTCTGTATCACATTTACAGACACTGATATCAATTCTGTACCGGGGTAAACAGACGTTGATTAAACATTAATTTCTTTTGAATTTTCCTCATGAATTATTAATGAGTTTTAGAAGTGTTCATTAAGTATTCTTTATATTATCTTTCTGACGCCAATAGATCGTTTTCACTCACGTGATCGGTGGCCCCATTGGGGCGGTGAAACAATACGAAACATTTGAATAAGAATAGAGCTAAATTCCCATAGGATAGAGACAGGCCCGCACAGAGACTAAAGTGGTCCCGGGGCAAAATAAAGAATTGGGGCCCCCCTTGCAAATATTTCGCATGCCATTTTACGGCATTTATAATTAGGGGGGGCCCTCTCGAGCTGGGGGCCCGGGGTAAATTGCCCCAGTTGCCCTCTCTTCTGGGCGGGCCTGGATAGAGATGGTACATCAATATGGCCGCCATTTCATAATTGTACACCAATATGGCCGCCGTGACGTCAGATGAAAACCATCTAAAATTTACTTTCTCAAACTCAATAATTCATGAGGAAAAGTACCATGTCGGTGGTTTTATGTGTCTAAAAAACATGACAACCAATAACAAACGTTTTTAAGCCATTCAATAAACTCGCTCGTGGTTTTAAACCTGATAAAACACTGATGCTCGTTTATTAAACATTACTTAAATGACAAAAAAATTCTAATAAGACGCAAGTAAGGATTTTTTCCTTGTTTCAGATATCAGAAAGGAACTGAATATTCGAGAGAAGTTAAAAAAGGTATTAGTATAGGTAATCATATGATAGCGAGTACAGTTAAGGATTTACACTACAAGTGATATTTGAAAGCTTTGCCAAAATTGCACGAGCCGTTAGGCGAGTGCAATTTGGCATAATTTTCAAATATTACGAGTAGTGTAAATCCTTAATTGTTACGAGCAAAATCATGATTACTTATTTATTATATATATGCATGACAAAATTACGACACGTACGCTTCGTACTCACTGACGCCTTTAAAAATATCTTGTTTCATTACTTGACAAGAAACATTTTCACTCCGGGTGTTCTCTGTACTTATTTCAAAATATTTACATGGAGTTTTTAGTTCATAGTGTACCACAAGTCGTTGGAAATGTGAAAACTTTCCATTGCAGAATTGGCCGCCATTTTGAATTTTTTGTCACTATTGTTCCCAGGGCCTTCTCCAGCTGCAGTACAATTAATAAAATAATCGAAATATAGTAAGGTTAGATATACTGCCGAAACAGAGAACGTAGGAGTCTAACGTTTCGAGCGAAGGCCCTCTGTTTCGGCAGTATATCTAACCTTACTGTATTTCGATTGTTGTTTCCACACTGCCTACGCAGCACGCTACTTTTATTAATTAATAAAATAATTGTACTCCTCTCAACCAATCAGAATGTAGTAATTTTGTCATGCATATAATAAGAGGAGAAACAATGGGCACATTTAACTGGTCTACAACAAACAAACACTTGACATTGAATTTTGGTATTCAGTTTTTCTCTTTTTCTGTTTACCTTATCTTTTAGCTTGTTTGCTTCATGTTTCCACCTGTTAGGAATTTATTTTGCTTTTTTAAAGATAAAAAGCTTTTAAAAAAACAACATATCCAGAGACGTGTTATTGTCCAAAGCTTTCCAACAAACACGCCCAGTCCTCTGTCATTCTCATTCTCAGCAACTTATAGAAATTTTCCCGCCAAAACTGAGCTTTCCGTAAAAAAGCATACTGACCTCTAACGGCTCAGAAAGTTTTGAAAGTCATTAGTTTTTCAGGACTTTCTGTTTTTGCCTCGTCTTGTTTTAATTCTACTAATTTTCCATTTCTCTATTTTACAGCAAATAAAGACATTGAAACCACTGCGCCAGTCTTAGCGAATGTGGCCGAAACTTCAAATGCAACTGATTCTATAAAAGGCAATGAGAAATCACGAAATAACACTCAGATTTCCCTTGAACCAGTGGAGGTCGCCCCGAATGAGTACAGGGTGTACAAAATAAGTGTGGATTACGACTACTACTACATACAGCCTGACGAAATTGAGGAGTTGCACCTGCAGGCAGGTGTAGAGGAAAACACTTGTGATGAAGCAACGGACGACGACATTAGTGCTCAGCTGTCGGTCTATATTGACACCGCTGACCATGAGGAGAATAACAAGAAAAGAGGAAGAAGTTGCTCTAATGATTACCATATTCTCGAGCAAGCTAGAGTGATTGCGATCAAGAATAAAGCCGCTTTGTGAAACCTGAACCTGACTGATGAAAATCAAGGTACAGATGTTTGAAGAATTTATTGAACTTCGGACAAGATTTTGACCGGACAAAAAAATCGCATTACAACGGCATGTAATATGGAGGCTAAGATTTCTGCCATGCGTACTATCAACTACAAAGCTAAGATTCCACAAATTGTATCGAGCGTATATTTAGCAGTAGATATTGTCGCAGTGTATCTTATTATAGGAAATTATAAATAAGGGGTACTCTACGCACGTTCTGATTGGCTGTATTCCGTACATTGTAAATGACGTGATGACAAGCAAACTTTCGAAAATATACCTGAAGACAGTGTTTAGACCATGCAATTTTTCGTGCAAGTGTGCAACTTGTCTCGCGAGCAGGAGTGTTACACTATATGCAACATTTTTTTATAATTTGTTTTGCAGAAGCGACTGGAGAGGACTGGAGCGATTTACAAAGCGTATTTTTATTGGCTAATCGCGGAAATTGTTGCGAGGCAATTAAGTTGCACGATTACTTATCTTTTCAAAAACTCATTAATAATTCATGAGGAAAACACAAAAGAAAATCTCGACCGTAAATCGTGTCTTTATATGTCATAAAGATACCTCCTGATTTACATAAACTTTAGCTTTAATTTTCTCGGCTTAGACAAGATTATTTTTCAAACTTACTACGCCAATGAACTTACCAAGTGGTTCGTTTTTGAAGCCGTTCAATAAACTCGCAATTCGTGTTTTATCATGCAGATATAAAAACACTCGGCTTCGTCTCGTGCCTTTATATTTGATAAAACACTCCTGCTCGTTTATTAAACGGTACATGCATAAACACGTCGATCCTGTGCAAATATACTCTTATAAAAGTACGGGGAAATGTACTATTATATTGTACATATATGTACTATGATATTACGAAAACAGTTTGCTCTGAACTTTATACGGACCAGACTTTAATATATTAGAATTTAGATTACTTTGTCGAGTAGCAATTACGCCATGTCAATCGAGATATGGTCTGAAAACTCGGCAAACTTCAAAGCGCCTATAATGAGCTGTGATTTTATGTTGAACCGTACCTTACACCGTGCACATCCTTTGTTTTAGGTTTAATAATATTTAAATAGCACGGTTGAGTGATTGAACTGAAACGTTGCTATTGGACAATTCGTTCATTATACTAAAATACGATGTGTTCAGTGACCGTGCACCGTGCACAAAAATGCATAAAGGCGAACAAAAAGATAGACCAATGACTTTAGCTGATTTTCCAGACCATATCTCGATTGACTATGGCCATATTAAGAGGCATGTATGATACGAGGTATAGCTGGGTTAATTTTATGTCCTGAAAGTAATTCTATGACTGCAAAAAGACCAAAAAAGAATTAGGATACTCTGGGTTTTCTGCTTAAAGAAAAACGAAGCCAATTTTGCTTCACTACGTCATTCTGCATTTCTCAAATATAGTCGTAATAAGATTTAGTGATATAAAATCATATAAAATCTGCCCGGTATAAACCGGCCGGCCTATATAGCCCGCCTCGTATCAACATATACAACTGATCTTGCAAAGTCTAGTGTTTATAATATCATTTATGGGTGATAAAGCAATCAAGAACAAAATAGATTTGCTACAAGAAAGTCCTCTGGGACATGTGAAATTGTGATATAAAAAATATATACTGGAGTTCTTAAATATTGACATTGTTTTTTTGACGTGTTCAAATCCCCTGTGTTATATGCAGAATCATTAACATGCAAATTTAGTGTGAAGAGTCTTATTATCTTTCAATGCGCGTGGCGCCTTATTTTTGTGGAGGAAAGAACTTCGCTTTCGTGTTGAGTTTAGGAAGTGCTTTGGCTGAATTTCAAGGCAAGTACGCCGAACGATAATAACTGAAAAATGTCTTATCAGTGAATGTATGGGCAGTATATGTCATCATATTCAAAATATCAGTGGACTGCATGGATGGGCAGGCAGGCAGTTAACCAACAGTTCTGCTCCAGATAACTGGTGGAAAACAGCAGTATATATTTGAAGCTATCTAGAACAGGATATATACTAAGTCAAGTGTCCACATGCAGGTTTGAAAGAACAAAGTTCAAGTGTGCGGCGTATATATGTTATAAATTATTTTTCTTAAATTGCATCATGTCGATGTTTTTTATTTATCGTCGGTGGATTCTCCATGCGACGAATAAATTCGTCTGGCGTTGAGCAAAGTAGAATACGTAAGACTTCCGTGTCTGGTGCTGCTTGGAAAAGCCAGTGAGGGTTACTGAGTTGGCCTGGACCTCTCCCTGTGCTGAATAAAATCGTCTGGTATAGCCAGAATAAAATACTAAAGACTCGTCTTCAGGCTTCAAAGTGTTAAAGAGATAGGTTTTAACACTTTGAGGCCTGGACCTCTCCCTGTGCTGAATAAAATCGTCTGGCATTAGCCAGAATAAAATACTAAAGACTCGTCGTCAGGCATCAAAGTGTTAACTCTTTACTTCCCTTTGACCGAGTAAAATAATAAAGGGTCGTATATACAACCCGGGTTCATGTAAACACAAAAAAAGAATAACCAAGCCCAAGGATGGCGAGCTGACCCGGGCTGGCACTCAACCCGGGCTCGTGTATAAAAGGCCCAGTGACCCTCAGACTTTGCAAGCAGTATCAGACTCTTACCAGACGATTTTACTCGTCACGATCACAGAGAGAATCCACGATAATTATAACTCGGTCTGAGCGATAACCGTATACGTACTCCCGAGATAACTCTAGCTTCATGTGAACAAAATTGACTGAGTTGACCGTACCGGCGTACCCTCCGGCATAACTCTTTACATGAGGGTGGGATAATTCTGGCACTTATCCCCTGCAGGGGGTGATGATACATGGACCGGGCTCTGACTCGTACCCAGTCGTCTTTGTATCGTCTAAGATCTTGCCTGCCTAAATTAATAGGGGGGAATTTGCAGGCGCAACGGCAAATATGAGGTTAGTAAATTTCGTAACGGTGCATTATGGGAATGATCAAACGTCGCTGGCGGACGACTGGCAGATCTTAGTCGAAAAGTCTGCAATATGAGTCGAAAACTTGCATGACGTAAATTTTACGTCTTAGCATTATCATATTACACCCAAAGTGAAAAGGCGGAGTGCCATGACACTACTGTCGTCGACGAGGATGATTTGGATCAACTCAACAAGTCGTTTGACGATATTTCGTTTCAAGACGAAGCTGTGTCAATTTCTTCTCCATCAACTCCAAAATCAAGTCGAAGGAAGCTTGATTATAGTACAGGAAAGCATGATCTAACTCCTGAATTCAAAGCGTTTTCAAATTGGTAAGTAACTTAAGATACAGACTGAATTTTCTTTAAATATTTGTAATTTTCTATTTCTTCTGTTTTATTATTGTGTTTAATAAATTGGGCACACAGGGGGAAAGCCATCTGGAAGAGAAGTCAAAGAAACGAACAAGAGGATATTTGGAAGGAAAGGTTAGCCAAGTGTTTGAAGAAAAAACGGGGTGCATGATCACACAAAAAAGGGCTACTATGAAGCGATTATTCTCGTCAGTAGAAACCAAAAGGACACAAGATGAAGGGTATCCTTTTATAAAATAAACTTTATAATTAATTATGACTTATTAATCAATTTTATATTTTGTTACTAATCCATTTTTTATGTAGTATTATATTCCTTGACTAATGTTACATATAGGACGTATGTTAACATCAGATCAAGGTCATTGTTTGCCAGTACATTATATGCAAAGTTACATTATAAGTTGAAGTTGCCTTGTGATCATTACTTAAGTTGAAGTTGCCTTGTGATCACACTCTGTGTTCGCTTTGTGGCAGTACCTAAAGATAGACATTCTAAAGTTACCTTCTGGAGGTGAAAACTAAACACTTATTTACTAGAACCAAGCAAACAACATGTTTTGTGGCTTTGAGACCAACATTATTACCTGAGGCAAACTCAACCTCACCATGTGCTTCCAGTTTTCATAGGACAATATATATTAAGTAATGTTACCTGATACTATAGATTACAAATGAACACAATGCGATCCATGTAGTTTGATTAATCAATTATTACTTGATTGTTAAATACTGTAGGATAAAACATGATTACATGTAGTCGATTACAAAAATAAATACCAATAAAAATATTGCATTGCATTGTATTTAAGAAATAGAGAATGGTGGCCCGTGTTTATGTGCATGTAGCATGATGCAAACAGAGTGAGTTGGGAGAATTTGAAAGTTTATGTGAAGTACTACCTAAGTACTTTTGGACTCTCTCAAACTCAATCAAGTGTTTGCATCAGGTTATATAAAGAAAGGGCATCCATATTTTATTTCTAGGACTAAGAAATGTGCCAGAATGTCACAACCAGGTGTTGCAGCCTGATATACACACAGTAACTGACCAATCAACATGTGTTAAACGCAACCTATTTTACAATGTATTGAAAAAATACATGTACCTGTCATAGCAAGAATAGGTTTGCCAAATTCATTCAGTTTCCAAGGTTGGTGATAGCTTGGTCTAAAGTGGAATCCCCAAGAATCTATACAGTGAGCTTCATCAACAACAAAGAAATTAAGCAACTGCTTACTTGCTAGATCTTGCAAAAGGCAAACAGTTTCCTGGGAAAGGAGTGACGAATAAAAGTTTGTACTCAAGGGTACTTGTGGTGAGCTCATGAAATATTGTATCCCTTTCATTCTGATCCATATCCAACATCACATAGCACACTGGTGTTCCTTTTGATCTCAACCTCTGGCAAGTGGGCAACATTCCAAAACACCATAAAAATCAAGAATATCAACTGCAAGAATATCATCTGACAACAGCTAGAGGGCTATCCTCAAAAGGAATAGGTTAATATATAAACAAATGTATGTGCAGCCATATCAGTTTGGGCTACTATCAGACCAAAGTCCCAAGCTCTTTAATACCAGCCTACCCCCTTTGAAGTTGATTGATTCCTACCCCCTAATGGGGGTAAGGGTGTGGTTGAAGAGGGATCCAAGTACAAGATAAATTTTTCCATCAAAGTATTAAACAGGGTACTCATGTCTAAAGTCTTAACAACAAAACAAAGTAATTCAGACTAGACAATTGTGTTTTAAGACAAATAGATTTTCCAAAATCAACATGTCATACATATAAATCTAATACTTTTAAAGTATAATGACATTTTAAAGTTGTGTTATTATTTGTGAACATTAATAATAACAATAGCAATGAACAAGTTGAGAAATTTTATAAACCCTCCAAAGCACATGTACAGAGTAAACACTTTTGAACACTGATATTTATCTTTAGTGTAAGATTTTAGATACCCAAAGTGCATCAGAACCATTCCTGCTAGTTTGGCAGCCTCTTTCGCATCTTTGGCACCAATGTAGAAGTCATGACAAACTTCGTAGCTTGTAGATACAATATACCTAACGTAGGGATCGTTCTTCTGCAAACACGAAAGAAAAACAAACATTGAATTTTAATTTTATCTTCAAAATAACTGAAGAGGAGAAAAATTTGCATAATACTAAATATTCAGAAATTCTGCATACCTGATTACGACGCGCGGCAGACATATTTTCTAAGTAATCCTTCGTCTCTTGACCGTGGCTCATTCTCAATAGACGTCTTGCTTGGTTGATGTATTTATCTTCGAAAGTTTCACCACTATGTTTAGCTCGAAAATGTTGCGATAAACCATTCGCCTGAAAAAATTCATTACGTAATTCACGCCTGCATGACAAATGTGGACATGGTAGTTTTCCTTCAAGGTAAGCTGCATAAAATTGCCTATCGCTTGCCTGCAACTTCGACATTGGATACAAATCATACGATCCGCCATTACAAGATCCGCCATCTTTGTTTAGGATCTGCCAGTCGTCTCCCGCGCGTGAACATTCCCATCAGGCACCGCAAACCTCAAAACCTCTAATATCCAGAGACGACTGGGTACGAGTCAGGACCGGGCTAGCCCGCTTCCTATATATGTTTTCAACGTTCCGATTACATGGCAAGCTTAGCGGGCCAGCCCACGTCAATTCAAAACTCATCCCGGCTTACCAGGGTAGCCCGCTGGATGTAATGGTTTCATAAGTATACAGTGGCTTCACTGGGAGGCAAATTAAGCCACTTGAAGGCAAAGCTGGGCTCTGGGAGGCAACGGGTTAAGGGTTGGCTCGCAACCCGGGCTCGTGTACCGAAGGCCCCCGAAGTTTAAATTAAAACTCTTAATTTGCTGCATGGTTTTCCAAGAGATCTCTTCTTGACGAGTATAATTGTCCGACGACTGTGGCGTTAGAATAAAACCTTAAAAGGATGAAGTTGTCTCACAAAAACAATGCAAGTGAAAGGGTTAATCAACTGACAAAGAGCATGTGTTTAACCCTTTATCGCCCAACGATGTCTTTAGTATTTTACTCTGGCTAACGCCAGACGAATTTAGTCGTCATTGGAGTGGCTACTGGGCGATAAAGGGTTAACCTTTTCATGTATGGCTCTCCTTAAGCTACGATTACACACACCGATTTGTGTCGCAAGGTACTGCGAGATAAATCGGTCACCCGGCTACACACTGAATCTGTTGAAGAAAAATCAAGTTTAAAAATAAACCAAGGATGGGCGGAGCTTGAACAAAAGAAATTTGGCATGATTGCAACACAAATCGGCAACAGGTATGTTACACTTGTCGATTTGTGCGGCGTTGCAGATTTTCGTTGCAAGTTTTTGATCCCTTATCAAAAACTTGCAATGCTTCAGCAACGCATAAATCGGTGTCGACTGGGTATGTTACACACACCAATTTATCTCGCAATGCCGTTGCGACACAAATTGGCGAAATAAATCGGTGCATGTGTAACCGTAGCTTTACTAAGACATTGTTACAGCAAATATATTGTACATATCTATAAGCTATGTTCGAAAAATTGAATTGCTTCAGCCGGTTTAGCGGTGAAAGCTTCTTGAATACATCAGCACAATATTGTACTCGGCAGGTCTGGTTGCCACTTCATGTAAAATAGAGTTTTGCAGGGAAAAAGTTGTCGGTAAATACGTCCTATTCAGAACAGTCGCGACACCGCCACGTTTTAATTCTCATTACCACTTTTCATTTTGGGCCATTTTGCTTCGAAACTGAAATCATTGGATTGAGTAACAACTTGACATCGTTTATAGCAAACCGAGACACCATTATCAAAATTACTTTACATCAGGAAAAAATATATGTCTCGAAACTTCCACACGTGCATGTAATTTAGATATTTTGAAAAAATAGCCTGGTGCAACACTTAATTGACCACGTGTATGGACTCGACTGTTGTCACCGCTTTTACATATAAGCAACGCCGCGCAGACGAAACCCGTAAAGCAAGAAAAATACTGGTTTTCTTAGTTCCAATTCTTGGACGATGCAATCTATGCTGTTCAAGGATAGAATACATGATTTTGGCAGTCTCTTTTCCTGTGCCTTGAAAGATGCAAAGCTAGGATGCACCAGCAAGCGTGTTGAGAGGCACAGAATGTCTGAGGAAAGAAAAGTTGTATTCACCGCTGGCTGTGATTTTCACTCCCTCGCCCCATTGCGGGCCCGGAACAGGATTCACCTGGGTTCGCATACCATATTTGGAAAGTTATGCTCTCTTTCGAAGGATGCCATATGTGGAAAGCCGCATGAAAACAAAACAAAACAAAACGAAACGTGTTTTTTTTGCGAAGAGTCAAGGAAGAAGCAACGAGAATTCGGGGACTGACAAATATATTTTGATGTATATTCCCTATTCCGATGAATTAATTTCATTACTATAATAGTAAATAAGTTGCCATTGATGCCCTCATTCCATTATATTCAGATTCAATTGCCATTGTCCATTGATGTCCGCCATTATGTGACAACGGCTTGCCATGATAAAACTCACATGCATGTCGACTTCTGGGCTTGCGTAATTTTGAAAACGCGTGTCGAGAACATCGTTAGTTCAAGCAAAGATATTCGATTTACAATAAGTATACCAGAAGTATTTACTACTTTTGTATTCTAATTCGAAACTAGTGGCACGTGGTCGTGCTTGTCACTGTATATAGCAATGGATGGGTGACGTGCGATGGGCGGATATTGATCATTGTACATTTAACCGCCCTCGTATAATAGGGTGCATGTCATATGCACCTTTCGTTTCACTGAAGACGTTGCACCCAAAGCGGTGCTTGTCGTTCTTGAAACATGTTCATTGGCTTGCCACCTTGCTTTTTATATGTTGTTCTGGCTACCTATGTCATTTCTGGTTGCCATGCTGCTTCAAATCATTCTTCGACTGGATCCAATACAACCAATCGTAAGTCATATTTAAATTTCTGTTTAATGTAAATCACGTAACTGTTATACAGGCTGGACATGCACATTTTTGGTGCCTTGTTTGCTCGGTTTTGCTCTTCTTGTCAGTTTGTCTTCATTTTACATGTTGTTCGGTTCCCACATGAGAACAATTGCTTTGTTTTCGTCTCGATTTTATACTTGTGTGTCGTTAGTGAAAATTAGACCTATATATACATGCAATTAATTGCATGCATGCATGTAACTTATATAAATCTTAATCTATACAACAAGTATATAAAGGTTATTGAACCGGCCGATCGAGGTCTATACCTGTTTATATATATAAACTGAGGGCGTAGACAACAAAGGAGCTTTTCAGTGCTGTATACAGGTTATAGCTCCGATTTCCGGGATATTCGTGATATGCATCTTGCGGTTGATAAAAAACCGAGTCTGTTAGCTAATAACTATAATACGGCATGTAATGTTTTACTACTAAGTTGTCACTTTGTATACCGAACGAATAACAAATCGTGAATCTGAAGATGCCAGCGGCACAGTTGCCGAAACATTTATATTGTCCAATGTAGAAAAAGGAGACGGCCTATGTGTTTTAAATATAACAAGACGCCTGCTTAGGCGTTCACTCGGGCTACTGATTTCTGCAAATATTGCATAAGGCCAATAAATATTAGCGCTCGGCACAAATTCTCAATATATGGTCTTATACGAAGTACTTGGTTTCATGAAGCGATTTGGTGTAAACAAGCTTATTCAGTAGACTAGACAAAACCACAAAACCTATAGTGCTGAATTCGGCAGATTCAAGCGATGGTTCCGATATAGAATCATGTAAATCGTACAAACAGAAACTATTTAAACATGTTTTGAAAACATTTCCCAAATGAAATACGACACCTTCACGATAGTCGATTTGTAGACGAGCATAAACAATCTAAACATACTTTTGCATTATTCGGTGCCTTCCAGGCTGGACCAAGCAGAAAGGCTTTTAATACTAGGTAAACGTGTATATGTTCTTTGATATTCTGTGGCTCTTTCTTCTATCTCTACTAGTCCTCAAGTCAAGGCTTCGGCCTTAGATTCTGATGTCAATACGGCATTTTCTCACGTCTGTAATATACTCGTCTATTCTGTCTTCATGGACAAACCTTGTCAGCAACATTACTGATCCACTATTGATGAATTCACCAATACCGCGGAAATCAGCTCAACCCAACTATTAAACACTCGAAATCTTCAAGAAACACACCAACGCCAAGATGTTGTCGAAAAGAAGAACACGCTGTATACTCGCTATGGCCGTCGTGGCCGCAAAGCTTTACCGGAAGTAAAATGTGCAAAAATGCAATTTTGTGACCCGAAAACTAAAAAAAAACCCAGAAAAGGCGAAACCTAGACTCGTCCGACCACAGGTCGCCCGAGTAACAAACTGAAATGGTGCACTGGCAAACTGCCGATAAATATACAAATATTTCGTTCAAAAAAAATTACGGTAGTATACCACTTTTTCCGCTTTACATGCAGTATCTAACGTAAAATCGAAAGAACAATACTCTATGTAGGCAATTATTTCATACATTGTATGAAAAACTACTATATATTCGTGTTTAGAGTAAAGTAAAGCCAAATATCTGATTCATATATCTTACCGAGTGTCTTGCATCTTGAAAAATGTGTAAACTTGTCTAAGAAAAGCAGGAAGTGTTAAGTCATGCATAAGTGTGATAAACAAAAGTAAAAAACACGTTGAATCTCGAAGTATAGCCACGCTTGTTTGTTTTGTCCGTGGATAGTGTATATATGCCATATAAGCAAATATATCGATAAATTTGCACAAGAAAAATACATCGACACAAACACGATTTTGTGCAAGAAAGTACTTTACATGGTAAATTTACACAAGCGAAATGCATCCACGCAAACACAGATCTTGTCTATACGCTTTACACATACATGTATAATGTGTAAGTAAGATGCACCCGATATTTCACTAGTACAGCCGACCTCACGCTCGGTCAATATATAGGTAGTAAATCACACTCTGATTATCATCACATACACTCTTCTATAGACCTTATTTATGTGCGATAAATGAACCCTTATATGAACTCGTTTTCATTTAGGAAATTCAAAAGAATTTTACTTTAAAATGTCCATGACACGAAAATTAAGTTTGTCTTATTTGAAAGAACACTTAAAATGACAAAGTAACATCTCAGTTTGCAGTTTTTCGTTTCCTTGCTTCGTTCTTGAGATATTTCAGTTTGTTTGATATGTAATTATAAAATAAGGTGTCCTCTATGCACGCTCTGATTGGCTGGGCTCCGTGCATTTATAAGAGAACAGAGATCATGAATGACGTAAAATGGCGTAGAATGGCGTGAGCCCGGCAAAAGCCCGGCAAAATTCCTAAACTACCTCACTTTTAGTTTGATTTTTCTTATTATTATTTTATAAAACAAATAAAACATACCGCTCCTGTGCATATGTACTCTTATAAAGGTACGTTTGACGTGATTTGAACACGAAAGAAGTGTAAAGGAACGAGGCTATCGCCTCGTGCCTCTACTCAACTTCTTTCGTGTTCAAATGACGTCAAACGTGCCTTTATAAGAGTACATATGCACGGAGCTTTATGTTTTATTTGTTAAATTAAACATATTTTGACGTCACACGTGCATAATGAGTTATCAGAGAAGGTTGTATATCTTTGCTATTATCAAACATAATCATTTGAAAATTCTACATGTTCGGCGTTGTGAGAGAAACACACCCACCTGCTTCCTTCGAATTAATTTCGTTTGATAATAGCAAATATATATAACCTTCTCTGATTCCTCATTATGCGCATGTGACATCAAGTTGTTTAATTTACATTTCAAACAAACTGAAATATCTCAACAACGAAGCAAGGAAACGAAAAACTGCAAAAGATGTTACTCTATCATTTTACGTGTTCTTTGAAATAAGACAAACTTAATTTTCGTTTCATGTGCACTTTAAAACGAGACCGTAATTGCTAATTATGTGCACATAAAATAATTGCTGTCCATTTTTTAATAAGGTCTATTTAGAGTCAAAATGGAAATACCTTCCCATTTCTTCTGTAGTTCGTTGCGTATTACTGTATTTCTGTAGCCTCTACCGAAGCCTGAGGAATGTTTTTGTTGAAAAATGTACATAAATAGTATAATTTAGCTTTAAATGGCGTGTAATCATAATACAATAGATGTTTATCCTAAATCGAAATCAGCTAGACGAATATACATAAAAAATTGGCGACTTTTATCACTAGACTTTCCTCACGCTTCAGTAGCGGCTACAGAAATACAGTAATACACAACCAACTACAGAAGAGGAAGTGGGAAGGTATTTCCATTTTGACTGTAAAAGAGCCAGTGTGATAAGCATTTATCACACTGTAGATATAGAATTCTAAATTATATTATTATATATAGCGAGCTCTGGTAGAATGACAACTTACTCAACTAAACAATCAACATTGTCTGGAGTGACGCCAACGTACACAACCACAGTTTCAGGAAACTCTTACCAAAAACCAAATTCCTCAAGCACAGCTTTTACAAGCTCTGGTAAAATAACAACTTCCTCAACTAAACAATCAAAATTGTCTGGAGTGACGTCAACGTACACAACCACAGTTTCAAGAAACTCTTACCAAGAACAAAATTCCTCAAGCACAGCTTTTACAAGCTCTGGTAAAATAACAACTTCCTCAACTAAACAATCAAAATTGTCTGGAGTGACGTCAACGTACACAACCACAGTTTCAAGAAACTCTTACCAAGAACAAAATTCCTCAAGCACAGCTTTTACAAGTTCTGGTAAAATAACAACTTCCTCAACTAAACAATCAAAATTGTCTAGAGTGAGGCCAACGTACACAACCACAGTTTCTTATCAAGAAGAAATTTTCTCAAGTACAGCTTTTACGGTAAGTACACGTGTTAATAATTTGTAGAAGTAAAATATATTATACAAAACAGATAATTCTATTCAAATAAGTAGTTTCATATATTTTTTTTATCGTAAACCTACTTTGCAAAATATTAAAAAAAAAGTAAGATTTTCTGACCTTATATATGTTCAACGTGTTTTTCTAGGCCACTGCATCGCTTGCTCTTGGAAACGAAACTAGTGAAACAGCAATATACTCCACTACATATTCCGCAGCAACAACTAATCCAACAAAGGAAGTCACAAGCATCGCTGGTAATAACGACTTAAGCTGGATTTCCATTCAGTGCATTTTGTCGCGCGATCGACTTTTCTCAATCGCTTTCTTTTGAAATGTGTGTATTCAACCAAAGCTAAAGCTGGATTTCCATTCAGTGCATTTTATCGCGCGATCGACTTTTTGCGATCGCTTTCTTTTGAATTGTGGGTTGTCAAGCGGAACGCATTTCATTAGCTTTGGTTGAATACACACATTTCAAAAGAAAGCGATCGAGAAAAGTCGATCGCGCGACAAAATGCACTGAATGGAAATCCAGCTTAATGAAATGCGTTCCGCTTGACAACCCACAATTCAAAAAAAAGCGATCGCAAAAAGTCGATCGCGCGATAAAATGCACTGAATGGAAATCCACCTTTATACTCTAAGCAAAAATCTGAATAAATTTACACAAGAAAAGTTTATCCGCACAAACACACGATTTTGTGTAAAAAAGTACTTTACACATGTATGTAATATGTAAATTCTACGCAAAAAATCCCGGGAAATTTACAAGCGAAGTGCATCTAAACAGACACATGCATATCTTGTGTAAAAATACTCTTTACACCTGCATGTAATGTGTATAAGTAAGATGCATTCACAGCCGTAACATATATATGCATTATTTGGCGTATATACGTTACCCAAATATTTGTGTATAAAGTCCGCACAAATATGGTAAGACTACGTGTGCAATATAAAATTCAGTGATTTGAAATTTAATATAAAATCCATGCATGAGTTAAGTTTTTAGTAATTGAACAGTGTATTTATAATAGTTCTCCGTCGTGATGACGTCACTATTTAAGTTTGTCCGCTTTTACCCACAATTCTTGCAGTCCGAACAATAGATAATGGATCGTTCGCAATCATTTGAAAGTCAATTCTGGTTTGTTTGTCGACATTTTGGGCTATAAATAGCAGCTCGACGGTATACGCTATTAAAAAATAACCATTATCATTATATTATTCTATATAATAAGTTAGGGTTAATCAGTGGTCACGGGTGTGTTAAATTCTTTGTCATACGAGTGAATATTGATTAACCATCATATCTATGAGTCTTCTACAATGAAATCATTTTGTTTTTTATTTAATTTACCGAGTAAGAAACTTCAAGAATTAGAAATCAAAATACTCATTAGTATGTGATAAACGGTGTGATAAGTAGTTATTATGCATGGTTATTAAACTCTGATTATCACAGTCTTTTCTATTTAAAAGAGTGTGACAACCAGTTTATCACACTGTATGCATACTAATCAGTTGAATAAAGCCGGATTTAACCGGTCTGTTAAAATAATGAAACGTGGGTGTGTCGTGAGTTAAAATTAAATCGTAAATAAAATTCCAAATATGTTCATATATAGATATTTCTGGCAACAATATTAAACAGTGTTTCAGGGGCGTAGGAAGCTTGATAAAGTTAGGGGGGCCGACTCCCACGAGACGCCACCATGGTTGGCGCCGAGCGTTAAAATTTTGAAAATTTGGACTCTAGATCGTCGGAAATGGCATTTTCAGAGTCTCCTCTACCTCTTTCGTTAGGCCCTTTCATTAATTCTTTCATTATAATTTGTGAGTCTATACTATCCGTGAGTCAGGATGGATTATTATTATTAATTGGCCGATCAGCGCAATCGAAGTAATTTTTTTAAATTCAATTATTTTTTTTTTGGGGGGGCCGAAAGCTATTCTGGCCCCCCTTTATAAAATATTGGGGGGACCGCGACCCCCGGCCCCCCTGCTTCCTACGCCCCTGCAGCGTTTTAAACAAAAGGGGATATATATATATATATATATATATATATGTGTGTGTGTGTGTGTGTGTGTGTGTGTGTGTGTGTGTGTGTGTGTGTGTTTGTGTATCGCGAGGCGCAATCGGACTTTTAAGATTTTATGTCTGATGATTTAGATTATTCTGAATCTTAATTCATAATCTACATGGGTTATGCACTTATATCATATAAGAGCTTTTTCTAACAAATTGTTCAGTTTGCGCAATTCTTTGCTCATCTGGATTTTCTATCCTAATTTAGAAAGAATAATCTTTAGAGCGTACATTATATATGTACCTCTGTTTATAATTCGTGCTGCTCTGTTTTGCCGTCTCTAAATTTCTTTTTTGGGTGTTTGGGTGCAGTTGCCCTAAACTCGAGTACAACAGTCAAAATAAGGCAAAACTGCAGACCCAATTTAATTCCAAAGATTTTTCTTAATAAATGGTTTAGCATGTCTAATACTGCAATTGCATGCCCTTTTTGGTTTCCATTGAATGAAACCTTTGTGCTGATGCCGCGCTCTAATGTTTTCAACACAAACTCTCACTATGTTTTTAAGGCTTTTCGTCGATGTGACTTGCTTTTATACATCTTTACCTCGTATGTTAATTTTTATGTCGCAACGTCTGTAATTTTCTTAATCTTTTGTTAGGATCCAATAATCATATTTTTCTTTTTATTGACATTTAGTGTTAATTTGTTTACTAGTAACTACTTGTAAACATTTTCAAGTTTATATTATTTAAATTTTGATTTAGTTGTTTGTCTATTTCTTTACAGACACGGTAATAGCCAATGTTTCCACCACACAGTTGAGTCATGAAAAGACAAGTTCCCCAAATAACGCGGACTTTGTCGGGAGCTCTACTAGAATGCCGACAACTTACTCTACCCCAACTACACAATCAACATCGTCTGAAGAGATATCATCAACGTACAAAATCAATGTTTCAACAACGGACTCTCACGGAAAAACACATTCCTCAAGTATAGCTCCTACAAGTTCTGCGAGTACAAGGGAAACTTACTCAACTACACAAACAACATTAATGTCTATTAACACAACGGTAACTTCGCCGACCAAAGTTTCAAGTATTACAGAAATGCCAAAATCTCCCGCGTGTCCAGAGTCTATTGCAAAGTCAGCAACTTTCCCCACCGAATACAAAGCAATACTTATTGTGTGTTTGGTGGTGGTTCTAATTTTGGTGGTTGGATGTATCATCGAAAGAAAAAGGTAAGAAACTGGCAGAAACCGAAGGAAGATTATTCTCAAAGAAAAAGAGTTGTTTTTAACACATTCCCATACCGAAAATTATATAATTTTTAAAACGTTTACCTTTTTCTCGTCTGTGGGTTCTCTCTGTGACTGTGACAAGTAAAATCGTCTGCATAGGCGTTAGCAGTCCAATGCTGTTGGGGGGGGGGGGGGGGGACAGAGATTTTTGCCCGAAAATGTTTCGTATATTTCAGTCTTAGTTTAACGTATGAATTTTTCTTGAACAATTCACAGCAATACATATCGAAACAATACATACATATTGAAATTCACAGCAGAAAGTGCCCAAATTTTCCTTTTTCGAATATTTTGGGAGGGCAATTCCCCCCTGTCCCCGCCTAATACGCCTATGATCGTCTGGTGTTAGCCAGAGTAAAATTGAGAATCAAGATGCTGCTCAGAAAGAGTTAATCTTATTTTAGTTCATGATCACCTTGGTTTTCTTTGATGTACCACGGTTTATAATAATTACTCCCAACCACACATAAATAAATATGCGGAAGGACGACTCGGGTACGATGACCCTGCAATTGCTGAACTGGAAACCACTAAAACTCAGACGGCAATTCCATGGATGCCAGTTTGTGTACAAATCAAAAGTCGAGAATAATTCAGTTGACTTTAAATTCGATAATTGCTGTGGTAGTGAGGTCCATTCATATAACACAAGAAATAAAAGTCATCTTAGACTACCTGCCATAAACACTCACTGGGGACAACTAAGAACAAACTCATTTTATTAAGGATTGGAACATTTTACCTGAATCAGTAACTAAAGCTGAGACTAAAACAAGTTTCAAATCTAAGTATTGGAACTTGTATTCGTAGTTTTTAAATTTAAGTGTTTGGAACTCCTTTTCTAATATTAAATTTAAGTGTTTGGAACTCCTTTTATAATATTAAATTGAAGTGTTTGGAACTTTTACTCGTAATTTTTATAGTTCAGTGTAATATGCGTTTTTGTTTAGTTATTTTTAATGTTGACTTTAATGAATGTATTTTAATTTGAGGGCCTGCATGAAAAACACTTTCGGGTGACTGTGGCACCCTCGTAAAGTATGTTTATAACAATAAAAAAAAATAAAATAAATAAATAAATAAAAATAATAATCAAGTTAATTGCCTGGGGCAATTAACTTGATTTATGCGTGGTTGGGAAAATAAGGGTCAATCCATGGTCACGAATGTGATAAAGGATTTATCATCGCGACTGAAGTGTTTTTTAGACAACCTCTGATAACGAACTCAGTATCTCAGTTTTCTTAGACAACCTCTGTGATCATGAACTAAGTAGATTAGTTACCTCAACCTCGGTAAATACGTAAGTTATTTATACAGAGGCCCGAATAGTTACCTCGGGTTCGCTAACTAACTTTTACAAAAAAGTAGATTAGTTAATTATTTTTCACACTGCAGATTATCAGTATGTTTACTGCTTTGACTTTTCAAAAAAAGGCTTTAAAAATTAGATATTTTTTTCTAAGGCGTTCTGTAGTGTGTAGATTTGTGCTTCGTTCTAATTGTTTAACACTTTTTCACGAATATTAAAAAGTGTTAAACAGTCCACAGTTTTCAAGACATGAGAAATTTCTATACTAGTAAGTCTAAAATAGTTGGGTCATGTTAAGAAAGTTCCTGATTGGTTTACATCAGTACCAGAGGCCGCAGAAGCACCTGGAAAGTGTGTGTGTGTGTGTGTGTGTGTGTGGAGGGGGGGGGGGGGGGGGCACCGCCAAAAAGGGTTCAAAATAATCGTATAATTTAAAATGTTGACGGTTGTAATTTCCATTTGACCACCACCATTTTGTTTTTAACATAATTTCTTGGTCAGCAGCATTTCTTTTCGAAATAGAATACTTCAAGTAGCGCCAATGTGCTGGAAACTTACATTATATCATATTTTATAAATACTTTTTTACGTCACCCCTTGGACAACGGCACAGTCACTCTTTTCTACAGCAAATAGTAATGTCATACTTCTACGAAAAGGGTTCATTAATTCTTCCCAGTATAGGCAATATGCCGCAGTAAAGCTTAACCGCCACATGCCACATTTATAAAAAGTGCATTCTTATTTCAGAAAAAGGGCACATTTTCCAATTTTGAAAAAAGTCGGGGGGCATCTATCCCCAGTCCCCCCGTTCCGCGGCCTCTGCACCTGACACAAACAGAAACCCTAATCCTAATTCTATAATACTAATCACTAACGAGCACAAGAAGAATTTCAAATGAAGTCATATCACTGCTGTAGAAAAAAGTTTTCTGACTGCCCCAACCAGGAATCGAACCCAAGGTCTCTGGTTTCACGTACCAGCGCTCTATCACTGAGCTATTGGGACTCCCGGCTGAGGCAGTCAGAAATATCCATACATATCGCACACATTACCGTGGCTCATCGGGGGATATCTAACCCACCTGAACGAAGAGTTAGGTATCTTTCTCCAGGACGAAGTCGGCTTGACCCAAGCCAATGTAATTGGCTTATTACTAACGAGCACGGCAACAAATTGGTAGTTGACAATATGTGATTGCCTGATTGATTACTTATACATAGCCAATAAAAAAAACTTGTTCATTTTAGTATAAGTCTTTACATGCAGGAGAAGATTAACCCCTAGTTTAACTGCGTATTTCATTTTTTAGATGCTGCAATGTAGAAAATTCTAAAGAAACCAGAAGAAGTGGTAATAACAAGTCACTGAAACTATAGTCAGTAGAAATATACATGATCTAGAAGCCCAACAAAAGTCATTGTTTTATGTTTTTGTTTAGTTTGTGCACTTTGCGGTCACTGAGCGCATTGTATTTCCTGCAAAGCCAAAGGCAAAAAAAATTGTCTTCTGTTTTCTGTTTCTGGTCAGCGAGCGCGTCATCTTTTCTCTTGCGCGTCGATACTTTTTTTTTAATGTTTTTAATATTAATTGACTACAAATGACACTAGCGGATATTAAATATTTGATCGGTCTATTCTCAACCAATGTTTCCTATGAAAACCGCTGGTATGTTTGCGGGCACTGATTGAAGGCTTCATATTTCAATCATGCGTTCATGCTACATGTTCACTATACCATGTGACAAGTATATTATAAGAATACTCAACATGTTTCAGATGTCTGTTCAATCAAGGTTTGCCTTGGGGAAGGAAAAAAAAAGGCCAAAAAACCCCAAATGTGCCCTGACCAGAAACATAATACTTTTTTTCTGCCTAATGAAGCAGTCATCCAATAGCAACGTTTGGGTTTATTAACAGACGTTTGGTAGACGTTCGTCAAGCTCAACTATACCGTCAGAAAAGATTTTTGAGCCCAGACAGAGTTGGAAACCACATGCACTACACGTATACGTGCAGTGCCGGATTAACCTTCCCAGGCCCAGGGGCAAAAATATTTTAGGGCCGGTCACAAAATGAGAGCCATCCCCGGAGTACAGTGAACTGAAAGCATAGGCTGATCAGAAGGGGGCCTGTGGCTGAGGTAGCGTGTGATTTTCGCAGGCTAGTTCGGACTTTCAAAGAGAAACTGCATACTTTTTTTATTCACTCATTTTTTTGGGCCGGTCAGAATTTGGGGCCGTGGGCATGCAAATGCCCCCTTTGTCCCATAGGTAATCCGCCACTGTATACGTGCAACTTATCATATCAGTTCGGGTTTATTGTTGTTTAAATATTAATAAACCTATAAAACAATGAATTTGTGCACCTTCAGGTCTCTCAACATAAATCGTAGTTCGATTGTTATTTGTTAGCCCCTTTGACGTTTGTCGGTCTTCCAGACCATATATACTTCTATTGACTATAGGCTAAAACTAATTTATTGATTTAAAAATCTCATTAATAATTTATGAAGGAACGAAAGATTGGCAGCAAAAAACTCCATGAACATGAAATTTTGGAACTTTAATATATACTGCAATTTTGCTTAGGAGAACCCAAAGATTACAATACAATGCAATACAATACAATACAATACAATACAATACAATACAATACAATACAATACAATACAATACAATACAATACAATACAATACAATACAATACAATACAATACAATACAACACAATACAATACAATACAATACAATACAACACAATACAATGCAATGCAATGCAATGCAATGTAATACAATACAATTTTATTTAAAGTGGTCAAATGCGCTTAGCTAATCCAGCTAGTTTACAGGCATGCCACTATTTAGATGAAAATATATAAACTACTATAAACTATAAAATACTAATCTATTATAAATTTTCACAAATTTGTTCTATTAATAAATAATATGAAGTATTTAATTTATTCTACGAATGTGTAAAATACCCGCAGGTGTGAGGTAGATACTTTAACGTTTCAATTCTTTTTGCTGTAGGGGATGATATAGAAGTTATTCCACTAACAATGGAATGCACTACTGGTACTACAGCGACAAATCCAATGTATTCCTTCGGTGATTGTATCGATCAGAAGGAGGCCCCTGAGACGAGCACTGTTGATCAGGAACCTGGATCGAAGAGCGACACGAAGCAGGCTGACGGCACACACGTTATTGAGATTGAATTGCACCCGCAATCACAGAATCAGAAAAATACGGATGACCATGCTACATCGAGTGACGCCGTAGATAACATAGCACAGCCATCTACTTCAAAAGCTGAGGATGGCCGCGGGGACTCTGATAAGGATAGTGGAAAAGATGGTGGAGAAAGCGGTACTGGCCAACCTGAGGTTGCTAGTAAGAGCGAATGTGCGCCTAAGGAAGCCGATGATAAGCAAGTTGAGCCGTCTACAAAGCCAGCCAAAGATGAGCTGGGCCCGCAATCACAGGGAGATACTCCTGATAGTAAGAGTGACGGAGTACAGGATGGTAGAGAAAGCGGTACTAGCAAACCTGAGGTTGCTAGTAATAGCAAATGTGCGCCTAAGGAAGCCGATGTTAAGCAAGTTGAGCCGTCTACGAAGACAGCCAAAGATGAGCTGGGCCCGCAATCACAGGGAGATACTCCTGATAATAAGAGTGACGGAGTGCAGGATGTGGTACAGCGGTCTTCTCTAAGTGCTGAAGTGGCCGAAGCCGTTATGAAGGGCGTTGATAACAAGAATGGAAAAGACGGCGGTGAAGAGGTTTCGGGCAAGCCTGAAGCTGATGCTAAGAGCGAATGTGAGCCCGCGCACAAAAGTGATGTTGAACAAGTTAATAACTCCACACAGGACGTTAGTGAACATGGACAACAGCCCCAATTACGAGAAATTAATCTTGGTGATATAACAATCAAAGAGATGAAATTATTTTAACGGGTAATTATGATAACTTATTTTTTAACTTTATTATAATTAACGAACGAACGAACGAACGAACGAACGAACGAACGAACGAACGAACGAACGAACGAACGAACGAACGAACGAACGAACGAACGAACGAACGAACGAACGAACGAACGAACGAACGAACGAACGAACGAACGAACGAACGAACGAACGAACGAACGAACAACCAACTATATAGTTGGGAGCAGGTCTTGTGGAATGATGGTACTTTATATATTTTGATATTTTAAAACTGAAATCTATAGTTGTTTTCAATATCGAGAAACTTTTAAGTTAAACTGAACTATTAATCTGAGTTCCATGCACTGATCTCAAATAATAGTATATTATTTGAGATCAGTGGTTCCATGTCCCACAATAATTATTCGACCTATTTAGCTATCATATCATATCAAAGCAACGAAGCGCCCAGCGGCTTAGCTAAATATTTAGTGATGCTGTTTTTGGCAGCCGCTCATTTTTATCTAGCACAAAATAGTACGGCTCATCACTTGTCTTTTCTTCGCTTTTTGATTGAGAGGGCTGATGTTCGTTAGGTTGTTGTTCTTCTGAATGATCATTTTCTTCAAGCGTATTATAGAATGGCTCTGAACTAGAGGCATTTACTTGATCATTCGTTGGAGTACCTTCCTGTTCCCCAGGTTGGTTATAGATATGCGGTGGTTCGGCTATGCTGCAGTAATCGCTTTCAATAGGTCTGCTATTCTCACCCGTCGTGTTCATGTATTGTCCGCCAATGTTCCCATTTTCTTGTACGCGTTGAGAACTTAAAACGGCTTCTGGGTCTTCGTAGATAACCTCGTCTCCAAGATGTCCAGCTTTTGTTGCATACGGAAAAGAAAACAAAAAACAGGTTGTCGAATATAAGTATATGCAATGTTGTGCTAAAATGCTGTCAAACTGCTACTAAAGCCCCTGTCAAACGAGGATGAGAGTTGATGAGAGTTGGCAAGCGAGAGCTTGTCTGAGAGTTTTCTCAACTCTCATGCCCCGGTCAAACGAGGATGAGAGTTGATGAGAGTTGATAAGAGTGCATGAGAGTCGATGAGAGTTGGTGGTCAAACGCGACCGAGAGTTGCAACTCTCATCGACTCTGATCATCAACTCTCATCCTCGTTTGACCGGGGCTTAATGTTTTAGGAATGTTTTACCAAAGAAAGATAGCTATAACAATGTGGCCATAGTTTTAGATAAGGGGTCACCTAAGGTACTTGACACAAGAACACATATACAAGGGAGGAGTTATAAGGGGGTGGGGGCACATATAAGCCCCCAATAATTTGGGGAACTAAGGTACCAAGAAGTCAATCACTTGAAAGTTAATCACTTGAGGCACAAATTTTAAATTTTTAAATAGGTAAATTTCGCTATAATAACTGTAAATTGATTAAATTCTCTTCGACTTCGAAAATCTTCGTCCATGTGTTGCTAATATATGTTGCTTAGCAACACTTAGCCCACGGCAGTTTGGACCCATCCAATCATACGTAACTTCCGCCCTGGATACATGCACCGAATGTTCACTTGTGGTGTTCTTAGATTACACTCTCATTCCACAATACCATATATTGATACCGTATAGTTTATTTGATGCATGCATGAATAGGATAATAGTGGAAACATAATTTACTGACTGCGTTTAGAGTTTAGTTGTGTGTATAACAACTTAATTGTTAATAAAAGTAGCGTGCTCCGTAGGCAGTGTCGAAACAACAATCGAAATATAGTAAGGTTAGATATACTGCCGAAACAGAGAACGTAGGAGTCTAACGTTTCGAGCGAAGGCCCTTCGTCAGAGAGAAAGCGCCTTGACGAAGGGCCTTCGCTCGAAACGTTAGACTCCTATATACATTCTCTGTTTCGGCAACTTAATTGCTAATTCCTTTTCTAAATGATTTTATGTTCATACTGAATTTCTTACCTGTTTCTGCGGCAGGTTCCAGGCTATCTTTTGGCCTAGGGAAAAAGCAAAATAATCTGATTACCATTTCTAAATAGAAAACTTTCTCTTTTTGTATTTATAGTTTCGATCTGGTGGTAAAAGCCGATTGCCAATTACATGTTCTGGAGACTTTTTAGTAATTTACCAATGGTAAAGAAAAAATTGAAATAAGAAGGAAGATATGTGCAGTTCAAGGCCAGACCGAGACCAGTTTCCAAGCCTTCAGGCTGGAATCAAGCTTGATACTCTGCAATATACTTGGTTCAGTGTATACGTGTATAGGTGCCCTTGTCGGGTGTATTGCATGCAAGTACAGTAATAGAGAGATTAAGATTCACGGCAAACGGCAGAGAAGATCACGTGACGAATCCCCCCCCCCCCCCCCCCCTTTCCCCCGCCAGCCGTTTGGCGTTCGCCGTTTCAACGCCAAGACGACTGTTTTCACGGAGGCCGCGGCAAACGACAGATTTTACAGTCAAAATTTCTAATATTTCTTCTCGTTCACGTCTTTTACGAAGGAAAAAAGAAACAATAGAGCGTTCTCATCTTACGTCACGGCGGCCATATTGGTGTACCAAAACAATGAAGTGGCGGCCATATTGGTGTACGGTATGGGAATTAGCTTTTTCAGTCTTTCTTATTCAAATATTTCGTATTGTTTCACCACCCCAATGGGCCACCGATCACGTGAGTGAAAACGCTCCATAGAAATGTTAATAATGATCACGAAATGTTTTTAAACCATAGATACCAAAACGAACAACCTTTTTATCGACAACTTCAAATACCTCGCCACCCTGAATCTGCTTACGTCAATCTTTCAATCTCTCTAGTTTCGATTCAACCACGCGAACGTGAATCTTAATCTCTCTAATATTTTTAGTGTGGTATTTCACTCTATTTAACTACATGTTCTAGCTAACAGTCAATGTATAATGCACGAGGTAGTCCAAATTTAATAAGCCCCGAGGGGTGTATCACTCCCAAAGAAGCTTAATAAGGGTGCGAGATTTTGGGGATTTTCAAAATTTTATAGAATTTTTTTTTTTATTTTCTGAGGATTTCTCGAGTATTTTCATAGATTTTCCAGAAATTTTCGTAAATTTTCAGTGATGTTTAGCAAATTCTATAGATTTATTCAAGAATTTTTAGAGATTTTTGGGACTTAGGATATGTATGAATCTTTGGATTTTTTAAGGATTTAGGGAGGTGAATTTTGGAAGTGATACACTCTCGATAAGTCCCAGGTTTTCTCTTTGGGTTTTCTTGCCACTGTTATAAACTTTGTTAATTCTCTTTTGTAACTTTTTATGGTGAAACGAATAAATGGTTAAGCGGTTAATTTTTGGAATATATTACAGGGCACCAGATGCAAAATCAAAGCCTTCATGCTGGAATCGAACCAAAGACTCTGTGATACTTAGTGTAGTGCAAAATTTTGACCACTGATCTATGTGGAGGCTGTCTTGTTTGATAGGAGAACGCCTAAGGCAGTATGGAGCAAGATCGAGTCACTAGTACTAGATATAGACGCAACCCAGGCGAGACGAATGATGATAAACTCGAATGACTTTATGCGACTGCTCATAGTCCCTAGAATTATATTGTCTGGAGACGCGGCGAACATCAAAGCGGTTAACAATGAGCTACAATTTAGGTTGAGGGTGGCAAATAAGGTGCACAATCTTTTGTTTCACGTTCATTAATATTTATAAAGCAACGATGCTATTGGTTGATTGCTTCATTATACCAAAAATACAATGTGTTCAGCAAGCGTTAAGGTGAAATAAGGTGCACAAACGTGAACAAAAACCTAGAACAAAGACTTTGGCCGCGTTTCCAGACAATTTATTTCTAGGGACTATGGACTGCTGAAGAGTGGATTTCCAGTCTACTTCATCAGACAGAAGCGCGCCCCAAGGCCGCTAATGTGCCAAGAGGGAAAAGAGGGAAACAATGATGAATAGCATTTAACTGAAACAGGCCATGATCTGCGACGGTATCGGCGAAATAAGAGAACTATATAGACTTAAACAAAACTCACCTTTTTCGGCGTCTGCAAAGGATAATGGTCACGATTGCCAAAGCGACAAGAACGACGACAATCACCACCACTACAATTATGGTTGTTTGGGACGAAATTGAGTCCGATTGCTCTTCTGTCTTACCACAAGTAACGCAGTTTGTTGCTTCTGTGCCTGTGGTCTGATGGCTAGTTGGTGACGATTTAGGGGTGAAAGGTTGTGTCGTTGAAATGGTAGAAATATTTGTTGAATTAGTTGGTAGCATTGTTAAAATCTAGGAGAAAATGTTTAAGCATTTCGTTAACCACTGTTACTGTACTTGCGCCATGCACTGTCATGCACAGTGCTGTTATCGCTACTGTCGTTGTCGCTGTCCCTATTCCTGCATGTCGCAGTTTCTGCTATACACGTTGGGGTTTTTTCTGTTCATGTCACTGTTGCTGTCACTGGTGCTGTGTCACTGTCTCTGCCACTGGTGCTGTCACTGGTGCTGTCATTGTCATTGTCGCTGTCACTGGTGCTGTCACTGTCACTGGTGCTGTAACTGCTGCTGTCACTGGTACTGTCACTGCCACTGTCACTGCCACTGTCGCTGTCACTGGTGCTGTCACTGTCACTGGTGCTGTCACTGTCACTACCACTGTCGCTGTCACTGTTACTGTCACTGCTGTTGTCACTGTCACTGGTGCTGTCACTGTCACTGTCACTGTCACTGGTGCTGTAACTGCTGCTGTCACTGGTACTGTCACTGCCACTGTCACTGTCACTGCCACTGTCACAGTCACTGTCACTGGTGCTGTCACTGTCACTGGTGCTGTAACTGCTGCTGTCACTGGTACTGTCACTGCCACTGTCACTGTCACTGCCACTGTCACAGTCACTGTCACTGCTGTTGTCACTGTCACTGGTGCTGCCACTGTCACTGCATGCACTGTCACTGTCTCTGCCACTGCATGTCACTGGTGCTGTCATTGTCTCTGTCACTGTCTTTTCTACCCCTGAGTCCCAGATCTCATCAACTGTCACTGCCTTTGGTTCTGCCCCTGCCACCGCTCCTGTCCATGTCCTTATGGTTGTCCCTATTCCCGCGCCGGTCCCTTTTCCCGTTTTTGTTCCTGTTCTAGTCCTGTCTTTGTTTTTGTACCTGTCTTTGTCCTTGTTCATGTGCCTGTTCTTATCACTGTCACTTTTACTGCCACCGTCTCTGCCTATATATGTCGCTGATATTGTACTTACATATTCTTGTTCGAAGGTTCCGTTTACTTTAAAAAGGACGCACCCGTCTTCTCGCTGCACCATATTATTTTGATTGAAACACTCTAGTTTTAATTTTAATAACGTACTGTTCCACTTTTGGAAAAACCTGTTCACATTAGTTAACTAAGAAACGAGAAGGAAACAGTCCATCAGTATTGATTTAACATGCATGTACTTGAACCTATTTTACTGTAAAGACCGGCCTACCTAGTATGAATGAGTACCGTACCATGCACTTTGTCAAGCCCACCGAAAGCGGTTAGGGACCCAGGGGTGGACACAGTCAAGTTGGTATAGACTCAAAAATTAATTTGAATTGGTGTTGTATTTCTGAAACGTTAGATAAACTGCAAAATGTTGACTATGTTAATCGATAATTAACTAGTCGGTCTGTGGTTGTTGTGGTCGACAACGGTTAAATCCGAGGTTGAATCTTCTTTAGCTACTCTCTGACTAATCTTTAAACACTGTCAAGTAAATCACCGTTTCTGTATAATTGCTCTTTTATGTATTTTGTTACCTTGCAAGTCAGACCCCTTTCGGACCTACGCAGGCTTCGGGGGAAAGTGGGTTCTGCCAACAAACTCGATATTTCGTTTTGAGCATGCGTGAGCGGTTGCCAAGGTACTATGTTGAGCCAAGGCTATAACGCGTTGCTTGCTATTTTCCTGCTTGCCAGTTTAAAACCTGACTGACTAGCCCCAAGTTTGGGGCGAAGATCGAGTTTGTTGGCAGAGCCCACTTTCCCCCCGAAGCCTGCGTAGGTCAAAAAGGGGCTCTGACATGCAGGGTAGTATTTTGTTGCACTGTGTTCACAATTAAAGAAAAAACGAATCTTTATAGAACTTACCTGAAAAACTGAAATTTTCTTACGATTACTGGTACCGCCAATAATCTGATCAAATTGTTCAACGTGATTTGTAAAGTTGAACCAATTGCTTCCATCATAAGAGTACAGTGAATCTTCCCAATTGAGAGAACAAATCGTGGACTCGTTTACTGGGGCATTAACAGTCATTTTGTTTCTGTCAGAATTTACTTCCATGTTTAGCAATCGTATGAGGTCGCCATTATGAAACTGATAAAAACCTACAAAAGTTCATAAAGAAATCCACGAAAAGTCGCTATTGACTTTCTGGAGTAACTATATATGTATTTACATCTACATGCCATTACAAAATAGGAGGACTGAGACAGACAGACAGACAGACAGACAGACAGACAGACAGACAGACAGACAGACAGACAGACAGACAGACAGACAGACAGACAGACAGACAGACAGACAGACGGACGGACGGACGGACGGACGGACGGACGGACGGACGGACGGACGGACGGACGGACGGACGGACGGACACACGGACGGACGGACGGACGGACGGACGGACGGACGGACGGACGGACAGACAGACAGACAGACAGACAGACAGACAGACAGACAGACAGACAGACAGGCAGACAGGCAGGCAGGCAGGCAGGCAGACAGACAGACAGACAGGCAGACAGACAGACAGACAGACAGACAGACAGACAGACAGACAGACAGACAGACAGACAGACAGACAGACAGACAGACAGACAGACAGACAGACAGACAGACAGACAGACAGACAGACAGACAGACAGACAGACAGACAGACAGACAGACAGACAGACAGACAGACAGACAGACAGACAGACAGACAGACAGACAGACAGACAGACAGACAGACAGACAGACAGACAGACAGACAGACAGACAGACAGACAGACAGACAGACAGACAGACAGACAGACAGACAGACAGACAGACAGACAGACAGACAGACAGACAGACAGACAGACAGACAGACAGACAGACAGACAGACAGACAGACAGACAGACAGACAGACAGACAGACAGACAGACAGACAGACAGACAGACAGACAGACAGACAGACAGACAGACAGACAGACAGACAGACAGATAAAGTTATCTCAGATAAGACCCTGGGTACGAGGTTGACAAATGTCGTCAGACGGACAGACAAAGAAAAAAGCAAACAAACAACCAGGCAGACAAACAAACAGAAGTGTGATCAAGTGAAAACATAACTTCCTGGTGGAGATAACAAATAGATTCTATTGTGCCGTCACATTAGTGACCCATTCTTACTACGTTGTGACGTTATGTGTGCATCTGTAACTAAATCAATTTCTTTCTCTCCATCTATTAACAATATTATGAAATAGATGTGAAGTAGAAGAGCTTTGTTTATAAGAAGAAGCTGGGTAGACATTTTAAGTTCTCGTAAATGTTTATAAGAAACAAATTTTCTTTCACCAAATGTTTAACCATATATGCACAAAGAACGCCCACTGGCTTTCAAATTGACATGTATGTGTTTATGATAGTGACTTGATTTACAGTGGTTTACCGTGTATAGGGATGATATGTAGTTTATTATGAGTGGTATAATATACATATATATATATATATATGTATTACGATACTTTAGCGCATATGTGGCATGGTACGTTAACGAGCTTGCATGGTGTAATGTGACAACATAGTCAATCGAGATATGGTCTGGAAACTCGGCAAACTTCAAAGCGCCTATAATGAGCCGTGATTTTATGTTGAATCGTAACCTTACACCGTGCACATCCTTTGTTTTTGGTTTATTAATATTTAAATAGCACGGTTGAATGATTGAACTGAAACGTTGCTATTGGACAATTCGTTCATTATACTAAAATACAATGTGTTCAGTGACCGTACACCGTGCACAAAAATGCATAAAGGCGAACAAAAAGATAGACCAAAGACTTCAGCTGAGTTTCCAGACCATATCTCGATTGACTATGGTGACAAACACACAGTCTTGAGTTCAATGACAAACGCCCACTTAACTCCGAGTTCACTCCACATATACATTGGCATATATATATGGCATATATATATATATATATATATATATATATATATATATATATATATATATATATATATGCCAATGACAAACGTCCACTTAGGCATATTTTATATATATATATATATATATAACAATAATAAAAGACAAACTTGGTTACTTCATTCGAATTTTATTTCACAACAGACCCCTATGGCAAGTAATACTTGCCACACTCAAAATTCGAATGAAGTAACCAAGTTTGTCTTTTATTATTGTTATATCCGCTCTGCTTCGGTATTGAGCACTCTAATCTATATGATTTTGACTCTGACATTCTTTATATATATATATATATATATATATATATATATATATATATATATATATATATATATATATATATATATATATATATATATATATACTTTATATGTACCAAAAAACAAATAAAAAATCTTAAACCAATAAATAATAACTCTTTCTAGACCGGAATGGCTAATTATTAAACCGTTAAAACGTGATGTCACCACAAATTCTTGCTTTTATATTATACAATGCTACATTACTAATGTAATACTACCTGTACATGATTGGCGATCTCGTTCAATAAGCTCTTGATCTGATAGACAATCCCCATTTAGTTGTCCACCGTTATTGCTCCAGACAAATGTGCCATATTGAGGATCGCAAGTACAATAGTGTGCGCCACAAGACCTTCGAAGCGGTAGAAGCGAGATATTAGGAATTACAAATCGATCTTGTTGATCACGAATAACTGTAAAGGAAGCACGAGAATATCCTGTTGAAATTTGAACCAGAAAGAAAACCAGAACGAAACTCGATTGTTGGATTACATTGGTAAAACCCATAGTTATAAAATTGTTGTTTTCTTGCGTAGCTCTCACGTCCCAAATGACTTTCAGAAACAAAGAAACTTTGAAACATTTGTTTTAGTATGACGTCGTTTCCTCTATATTATATGGCTGGGTCGTGCAAGAACGACAGTTATGCGGACATTGTCGGTTATCGGGAAGAGCTTTCATAGGTGCATTTATTGCTTCTCAAACGGATCTACATTTTTGAGTTTGAGAGATAATCGACCTAAACGCGGGTTTGCTAAATTTGACCGTAATCTTCTTCCGATTTCTATAAATACTAAGTATAAATATTTATTTATTTTAAAATTTATTTTAAAATCAAACCCAGATGGTTTATAGCCCTCTTTGCTGAGATCAGTTCTCGTCTGTCAGTCAGTCAAATCTGTTGTAAAATGTGTTCCGGCTTATATGAGAGGAAGGCTAACCCTCCTACAATCATGGAAACAATTTAGCATTGTTGGAGGCCAGTTGTTAAAGATTTAAATATTCACTGCCCAAATAGCTTGAAATAGTCCCCCTTCCCCCCAAACACAATGTTGATCACAACATAAACCTCTGGACGTGATTTCACGCACACATCAACATTGTATAAGGGGGAGGGGGAACATTCGGGAAATTATTAGATAGTCTACGAATTAATTTCCATGATCGTAGCCTAGTCTTGCTATATTGACTTTTCGAGATCTCGCCCATGCAGGAAGTTTTCGATTCTATGTAAACGACGGCGCTAAAGAAAACTTCCTGGGAGGACGGGACGTTTTTCCACGTAAACGAAGAGAGCTTCCATTGTGGGCTGAGAGTTTTCCATGTATAAATTAAAGGACGTTCAAGAGGGTGGCCCCTCTTAGGAAGGATGAAAGAAGTTATTGTCCGCACGAGCATGAAAGGCTAGCCTAGCTCTCCGAAGGGCTAGAAAATTCAAAATAATAGCTTACTAGGACTAGCCCTTCAAGTGAGGCTATGTGCACACGGTAACGTTTCCGAGCGTTTTTGTATTGTTTAAGCCTGGTTTTCATATGTCGCCGATCGTCGGCGATTTGTGATTTAGATGCATGTTAAAACGGGAAGTGCAGCAGCATGTTAAGTAATAAAGAACAATGCACAAAAGCAGTGCTTTTATTCTTTTACTTAACATGCATCTAAATCATGGTCGGCGACGATCGGCGACATATGAAAACCAGGCTTAACTGTTCTCAAGGGAATCGAGAACAATCAGCTTATTACTTGAAACAATACGAAAACGCTTGGAAACGTTATCGTGTGCACATAGTCTAAATCTCCCCTAATGTATACCTTAACCCTTGACCACCATGTTCCTTCCCTTGACGAGTAAAATCGTCTGGGGTTAGCCATAGCAAAATACTCTGGTGTTAACCAATGCGTCTACATGCGCGCTTACGAGTGAAGGGTTAACGGACAGGGCCTTCTTTAAGGATGGTCTTGGAGGTGTGTGTGTGTGTGTGGGGGGGGGGGGGGGGTGCATTCACTAAAACGGACCCCTTCATGGGGGTTGGTTCAATCTCGTTCCCAGAGCCTATGTTCCCCTTACCCAGCGGGCGGGAAACGAGAGGCTCTGGGATAATCCGTTCACACCATCACAGGATTCTTGTTATCCGGAAGAAGAGTTATATAGAGTTCACTGTGTTCATCAGCCAATGACATATCGGTGTGAAACGGATTATCCCAGAGTCTCTCGTTTCCCGGGTGGGGAACGTGGGCTCTGGGAACGAGATTGGGGTTGGTTAGGAATGTGCCATGAAAACATTCATGAGGTAAATGTAATAATTTTATCGGGCTAATTAATGGATAATTCAGCAGGCTAAAATATATTTTATAGCCCGCTGAATGATCTGAGCCTATCAGTTTTCAACAGTTCTAAATCACCATTGGTTTGTTGTTTATGGAATTGATGACAAATGTTTCGTTTTTCTGCCAAGTTACATGTAAAAGTTATGAGTTATGTAAATATTTGTTGCAATACTGTTTACTGTGCACTGCCTTTGAATTCCTTCTAAATGCCCACTGAAATTATTATTTTTTTATTTTTTTTATTTTTATTTAAACATATTTCAATGCGTTTGCCCCAAGAGCTCATAGCTCATCGAGAGGGCTCATGCACATTTAAATTAACAATATATAGTGGTGAAAATTAACATTACCAAAGAGACAGCTGGATCACTAGTCAGCTGCAAAGCGCCCAGAGCACAGAATAAAGACTAAGCAGAAGGGCCACTCGGGTCGGAACCTTTGAAGTTTTTGTCCCCGCGCATGTCGCATTACGCATGTTGCTCAGCCAGTAAACTGCATGTTCTGGCCAATAAGCACGCTGAACTGGCTGTCCTAGCCAGTAAACTGCATATTTTTGCATAAAAATACGAGGACACGTTGTACCGCTAAGTGACCCTTCTGTATAGTCTTTATTCTGTGCCCAGAGCGTTTAATGTATTGTTGGACATGAAAAAAAATATTATTGTTTTGATCCAGAGTCAATTTATCAGAGCCAAACAAAACTATCTTCGCTTTCGCAGAATCAGACATATGACACCAGCTGTCTCCCAAGATTTCAGCAGCAGCCAAAAGCAATGAGGATCTGTGAGCAGCATATCGGGGACAGAATAACAAATAATGATTTACAGATTCGTAATTAGCTCCACAATCACAAGCTGGAGATGTAATACAGTTAATCATAAAGAGGTAATAATTCAAGGCACAACAATTAAGTAATAACATGATTTTACAAATCTTCCCGAGGCAAAGGGGAAATTAAATCGCTAATTTCCCGAAAAGTCATGTTATTAGTAATATTATGATTCATGTAATTAATATGATCGCCGAGGAAAACTTTGAGAATCTTCCCGACAGGAAATTTACACGGTTGATCAGAGAAGTTGCATCTAATTTTCCCGTGCATGTTGATGAGGGAAAATATATGTAAGCGGGAAATTTAGAAGAAGAGAAGGATTTCTTTGCATTGTCTTCTAATTTTCCCTCATCAACATGCACGGGAAAATTAGAAGACAAAGGATAAATTTCCCTCTTGCATGAGCGATGAGGGAAATACGAGATTTACATTCCCTCGCGGAACAAAAGAATCCGAGGCGATCATGGTATTATTGTTAAGTATTCTGATTCATGTTCTTCAACCCTCACGTTCTCATATAGGCGTCGAGGGCTGACAACGGCTTCTGGATTTTCGTAGGTAGCCTCGCTTCTGCGATGTCCATCTAGTTTTGTTGCGTGGAGCAAGAAAAGAAAAAAAACATGTTATAGGATGTAAATAGTAATTTACTGCCAACCGTGAACATGCAATGTTGTGCTATAAAATGCTGTCAAAATGTTACTTGGTATGATAGACCACTTTCATAATAGCCAACGTTTTAAATATTCTTTTATGTGCATCTAAATGAGCCCTCATGGCCTCGTTATGAAACAGAGATAAGAAAGGCTTACCAAAATGCACGCAAAAGTATATTCAAATTAGTCGCTATTATGAAAGTGGTCTATGTACATTGTACGTAGATAACATGAACATTTTACTCTGATGAATGGCTCCACTCGAAACATCAGTTTTTCGTTATTAAAAATCTCAGCAGTTTACCACAGACTTTTATACTTTGCTCCGTTCAAAACATTGCCTATACACAGCACTCTAAACAAAAATAGCAGACTCACCTGACATGTTCATGTATTGTTCTTCAACGTTTCTGTTATTTTGTACGTCTTGAGGACTGACTGCAACGTCTTCTGGTTCTTCGTAAATAGCCATGTCTGTGGAAGGTGCAGCTTTTGTTGCACACGCGGCAAAGAGAAAAAAATAACGGGTTATAGGTGTATCAGCATGTATGATAATTTAATTGCTGATTAATTCTCTTACCTGTCTCTGCGGCAAGCTCCGGGCTATCTTTTGGTCTACAAAAGAAGAAAATATTACTATTTTAAAAAAGAACTTGCTAAACCATGTATTTTTTTCGCTTTTTCTTCACATCAAGGTTTTTATGGTCGAATCAACCTGCGATACTTAAGGCGGATTTCCATTCAGCTTTTTTTGTCGCACGAGCGACTTTTTGCGATCGCTTTCTTTGTCTCATGAGCCCTCGGGTAGCCTGCGTGCAGACACTCCTTCCCCCTCCTGGAATCGGGGAAACGGCGGGGTCTGCGAAACGGCGTTCGTAATCGTGTTCCTGGTCACGTGAACCCAAATAATTAATTTATGTGCTAGCATAATTACCACACCAATACTTGCATTTGCAAGCACCATTATTACGGCTTTCGATTATTTTCAAGTTTGTTTACGTTTGAAAGTTGCAAGTTTCATCTGAAAACGTTGAACATTTCAACAATTCAATCAACTTGCGGCGTTGGATTTTGACAGGTTGCTTTGAAATGACGGGGCAAGTTGATTGATTTGTTTTTAAATTTCAACGTTTTCTGGTGAAATTTGCAAATATAGTGTTCACTTTGGTCGACAGTTCTGTGCTGAAAGAGATTATAGCGATGAGAGAATGGACGAACTGGCGAAAATTCAACGTTTGGATGCGAAGAAATTGAGACTTTGTTGGTGTCGATGTGTACTCGATGTTATTCCAAGCACCACGATGCTCACTGATTACCATGGGAATTATTTCGGTAGATCTGTGTTTTTTCTCCCAAACTGGTAAGTTCGGCTGTTTCTTGGTGTTAATTGCACTGTGTGGTTTTCTATTAAAGGTATTAACTGCTATTTCATTTAAAAAATAATTTATTTTGATGTTGAGCGGCGACAATACCGGATCCAGACAATATTAAATCGCAATCAGTAAGTCGATCGTTTCGACGGAGAACGCGTGTAGTACTCACACAATCGATTTCTCTTTTTTACATTGAGCGGCTGGCATGGAAGTCTTGAATGATGCAAATCCTAGAGGTCGGCCTCGACTTTTCGCAGATTATTTATTATACCGCGGCGTTTTTTTAAGCTTCTCGACACAAGATTTGCAAATATATGGTGACTTCGAATGAATTATAAATTCAAGCGTAGCTAATTCTTCTTTCACTTTAAATGCACCTTTACCATCAACCAGGTTTTTGTCGTTATGTTTCAAAGAGAATACATGTTGACATTTCAAAGTAGGATAGACACAAAGGGAGACAATATTATAGAGAGGGAAAAGCCGCTATAGCACTTTCGCATGAGAATTTCCTAATGATCGGAAATTTGACCAATGAAATATCGGCTACTTTAAATTATCCTTTGTCAACCAATCACATATTAGTCCTTAAAATCCAGTGACGACTCACGTGACCAGAACACGATTGCGAACGCCGTTTCGCAGACCCCGTTTCCCCGATTCCAGGAGGGGGAAGGAGTGTCTGCACGCAGGCTACCCTCGGGTGGAACGGATCCAGACAATTGTCGATCGCGCGATAAAAAGTACTGAATGGAATCCAGGCTTAATGGGCTCTGGACCGGCTCCATTCCACCCAAGAAGGCATGAAACAAAGAAAGCGATCGCAAAAAGTCGCTCGCTCGACAAAAAGAGTTGAATGGAAATCCGCCTTAAGACCCCGTTTACACTAGAGCAAAAGTACTCCGGATTCACATTGTTTTTTATTCCCATGAGGATGAAAAACAACGTGAATCCGGATACTTTTGCTGCTCTAGCGTACGAGATTTTTGTGATTTTTTCAAAATATCATAAATAAGTTAAAAATTTTAAATTCCATATTTTGATTGCTTGTTTAAAAGGACTTTTAATTCTTTCTGGGTGGCATCCGACTCTTAGGTTCATGTATTTTACTTTGTCTCATGCGACAATTTTCACTTATCACAGGGTAAACCAACGTCCGACGTGAAAGAATTAAACAAAACTCACCTTTTCCAGCGTCTGCAAAGGATAATGGTCACGATTGCGACAGCGACAAGAACGGCGACAACCACCACCACTACAATTATGGTTGTCTGGGACGAAATTGAGTCAGACTGCATGCTCTTCTGTCTTAGTGGTCTGATCACTCTGATGGCTAGTTGGTGATGATTTGGGGGTGAAAGGTTGTGTCGTTAAAATGGTGGAAATATTTGTTGAATTGGTTGGTAGCGTTGTTAAAATCTAGGAGCAAATGTTTAACATTTCGTTAACCACTGTTACTGTACTTGCGCCGTGCATTGTCAGAGTTATCACTTCTGTCGTTGTCGACACTTTCCCTATTCCTGTAGCAGTTTTTGTTGCTTTTTCTTGTTGCTTTTTCCAATTGCTCTTCTGTTGTAACGCAGTTTCTTGCTTCCGTACTTGTTGGTGACCGCGATTTAGGAGTGAAAGGTTGTGTTGATAGAACAAATGGTAGAAACATTTGTTGACTGATTGGTTGGTAAGCGTTGTTAAAATCTAGAAACGAGTGTCTATAGGCTACGTTTACATGGTACCAGACGACTTCGAGACCGGTCTCGAATTCGTCCTATTTCACCGTTTAAACAGGCGAAACCGTACTAATTCGAGACCGGTTCCGAATTTTTCTGCCGCGTAAACAGGCGGTACCGGGCGAATTCGATCTAGTCCAGTTCCGAATTCGTCCAGTACCGTGTATATACGAGTCTAAGGCATTTAGTTATACCGTTACCACCTTGGTTACCACCACTGTCGTTGTCGCTGTCCCTAAACCTGCCGCTGTTCTGTAGCTCTTTCTGTTCCTGTCTCTGTCTCTGTCGCTGACATGCACTGTCTTTTCCACTGCCATTGACACTGTCCTTGTCCCTGCCACCGCTCCCGTCGTTGTCCCTGTCCTTGCCCATGTTCTTGTCCCTGTTTCCGCCCCTGTCACTGTTCCCGTCTTTGTTTTTGTTTAGTTGTCCTTGTCTCTGTGCATGCCTGCCTTTGGCCCTGTTCATGTGCCTGTTCTTATCACTGTCACTTTTACTGTCACTATCTCTGCTTATGTCGCTGCTATTGTAAACTTACATATTCTTGTTCGAAGGTTCCGTTTACTTTGAAAAGGACGCACCCGTCTTCTCGTTGCGCTTTATTATTTTGATTGAAACACTCTAGTTTTAATTTTAATAACGTGCTGTTCCACTTTTGGAAAAACCTGCCCACATTAGTTAACTAAGAAACGAGAAGAAAACAATCCGCATTATTGATTTAACATGTACTTCAACCTGACAGTCGGTTTTACTGTGAAAACCTACCTGAATGGGTACCGTATATATACCACTTTGTCAAGACCATCGAAAGCGGTTAGGGGCCCAGGGGTGGACACAGTCAAGTTGGTATAGACTCAAAAATTAATTTGAATTAGTGTTGTATTTCTGAAACGTTAGATAAGCTGCAAAATGCTGACTATGTTAATCGATAATTAACTAGTCGATCTTTGGTTGTTGTGGTCGACAACGGTTAAATCCAAGGTTAAATCTTGTTAACTACTCTCTGACTAATCCTAAAACTCTGTCAACCAAATCACCTTCTGTATAATTGCTCTTTCGGGCCAGTGCCCCAGTGGGCTCTGCCAACAAACTCGATATTTCTTTTTGAACATGCGTGAACGGTTGCCAAGGTACTATGTTGGGGCCAGGCTCTAACGCGTTACTTGCTATTTTCCTGCTTGCCTCATGTTCATAAATTAGAACTTGTTTAACCAGTTTAAAACCTGACTGACCCTGGGGCGAAGATCGAGTTTGTTGGCAGAGCCCACTTTCCCCCCGAAGCCTGCGTAGGTCAAAAAGGGGCTCTGACTTGCAGGGTAGTATTTTGTATGCACTGTGTTCACAATTAAAGAAAAAACGAATCTTTATAGAACTTACCCGAAAAACTGAAATTTTCTTACGATTACTGGTACCGCCAATAATCTGATCAAATTGTTCAACGTGATTTGTAAAGTTGAACCAATTGCTTCCATCATAAGAGTACAGTGAATCTTCCCAATTGAGAGAACAAATCGTGGACTCGTTAACTGGGGCATTAACAGTCATTTTGTTTATGTCAGAATTTACTTCCATGTTTAGCAATCGCATGAGGTCGCCATTATGAAACTGATAAAAACCTACAAAAGTTCATACAGAAATTCACAAAATGTCGCTATTGACTTTCTGGAGTAACTATATATGTATTTACACCTACATGCCATTACAAAATAGGACAGACAGACAGACAGACAGACAGACAGACAGACAGACAGACAGACAGACAGACAGACAGACAGACGGACGGACGGACGGACGGACGGACGGACGGACGGACGGACGGACGGACGGACGGATATATATATGTATGTATATATATATAGTATATATATATATATATATATATATATATATATATTTGTGAAATTCATTACTAATTCATGAGTTTTGCAGCCAATCCAATTTCAGAAATTACGTCACATGTATACCCCTGTAAACCCCATACAAATTAACTAAAACCAATTATGCTAATTAGTTACAACCACTAGTGGATGTATACTCTTCTGATACAACCACTAGTGCTTGTAACTAATTAGCATCTCAATATCCCAAAGGGATTTTTACTATTCATTCATTTCACAAGTTGTTTACACTCGCGTCCTTGTATTGAATATACAATCACTCGCCTTCGGCTCGTGATTGTATATTCAATACAACACGGCCGCTCGTGTTGTAAACATTACATATATATATATATATATACTATATATGTACTATTTACAATATGAGTGGCCGTGTTGTATTGGATATACAAGTGAGTGATATTTGTTCAGATTAGTTCAGAAAAAGTTCAATTTCAATGTTTTAGAGCTGAGATAGACCTGATGTTCAACCACTATAGTGGTTGTATCAAATGCTACAACCACGCGTGGTTTGTATCAGATATACAACCTCCTTCACGGTCATGATTTCTTTTGTGTTTTCTTCATGAATTATTAATGAGTATTTTAAATATCTATAATACATACATATATATATATATATATATATATTATATATATATATATATATATATATATATATATATATATATATATATTAATATATTAGGTCCGTACGGGAAAATATTTTGCTTGAGATCTTTTGAGTACAGACCGAGCCCGAAGGGCGAGGTCTGTACTCAAAAGATCGAAAGCAAAATATTTTCCCGTACGGACCGAGCTTGTGAGGTTAATAAGGAATTTATTATATGTCTCCACAACAACGAGAAATAATTTAGAGAAAACATTATGTCTACAGTACGTCTTCCTGCACGTCAGCGCAAGCGGAGGCTGAGCGTTTTAAAATGGCTTGCTTTTTTTCTCTAATGTACTCTGTCTCCGTAGCATTTAATATATCATCTTCGTCGGTTAGTTCGTCCGGATAATAGAATTGGCCGTCCATTTTTCGCTATTTCGCTTAATTTTGCTCACAAATTGTTTCGCTGTAGTTTGTTGTTTTTGTGCGGGTCCGTACACCGAGTCCGTACGGTAAAGTACGGACTCGCACGTTAGCCAATCAGCGTTCAATACGCCAGTTCGGACTCGCAAGACATATAATAAATATATATATACGTGTGGGTTTTTGGTCTACGAAACGCAAAGAGTACTCGATAACATATAGTTAGAGCAAATATATATTTTCGCTTACCTCAAAAGTCTGCTACAGGCTGTTTCATCTAAAAAAGAATCTTCAGGCAGGTGACAATTTTCGAAAACAGGGGGTGCTTATATCCTTCTTGTCGGAACGTGGGAGTGTGGGTGCGAAACAATACATGCATTCATGGCTTTGTTGCGCTGTTTGCGCGGAATTTGTGTCGATGACGACATTGACTGATAATTTCTGCTCTTTTGTTGAGTAAACAGTTCTTGTTTTTATCTTTCAAAATATAAAATTTTTCTTCTAAACATAAATTACATCGTTTTGAACCTCCCGTGTACGAAATAGAATGTTTTAAAATTTGCCAATTGATACTAAAATCCTTATTGTTTTCTTTCAATGCCCAAATATATTTCGAAAGTTCGGTGTCGTTTGCATGCTTTTTATGCTGAAAAGATTTAGTGTGGTTGGCCAATCGCTCTTTGAATGTGCTTGAAGTCATGCCAATGTAATTCTTGATCGTGTTTGTGTTGTTTACTGTGACTTTTGCTTTGTATACTATGTCCCTAGTCATGCATTGTTTTCTAAGTGGACAATTCGTGTTTTTCTTACAATTGCAACTGCTAGTGTCCTTATCCTGTGGCATGTTATTCCTAGATATGTGTGCATTGTGTTTAGTGATTATTGACTTAACATTGTTCATGCAGCTGTAACTTACTTTGACTGTGTTTCTGTTAAAAATCTTATGGAGCTTGTGGTGTGGTGGGAAGTGCTTGTCAATTAGGTTTAGGAAATTACGTCCTATGTTTGTGCTTACACTCTTGCTAAAAGGTGGGTTGAACCAAGTGATGTTGCGTTGCCTATTCCTGCGTGGTTGCTGTGCTGTGTGTTGAGTGTAGCTAAGATCATGATCAAAGTTCCTGTGCCTAAGTGCGTTCTGATATATGGGTGCAGATTCCTGAAAAACTTGTTCATCTGACGAGAGAAGTGCAATGCGCTTGTTGATTGATGCAGGTAACTAACTGTCTTGTGATGCTTGGTGGGTGGTTAGAGTGCTTATTTATGTAAAGCGGATCGTCATTGGGCTTCCTATAGGGCCTATAATTTCCATTGTTAAGGTCGAAAGTTACATCTAAAAAGTTTACTATGCGTAAATTTGATTCGGCGGTAATTTTTAGGTCAAACTGCTCGAAAATTTTGTGGAGTTCTTTCCTTGTTTTGTCTGCTAAACGTGCTGATTTACTTTTTATAATAGCTAAACCGTCATCTCTATATAGGCCAATACTTTCTTTGCCAAATTTCTTACTTAGGTGATTTAAAATGAAAAGGCCTACTAACTCACAAACTTCCGCGCCGTCGAAACAACCCATGGTAACGTCAAACAAACTATTGCTATCTTTTTTTATCCATGAAATTCCGGTATTGAAAAGGAGAGATTTTCTAGCGTGTTTTATTATTGAAATATTGTTTTCAGTTATAGTAGCCAAATTCGAAGCCCAAGATAATGCTTGGTCCAATAGTTTTTCAGAAATAGACGGATAGAAATCGACAATGTCAAACGAAATAAAACTATGTCTGTCCTTATCTTTTATATTGCCAAACCACTCACTTACTTGTTTTGTATTTCTCCATTGGTTTAAATTCAGTTTTTGTCTCAAATTAGAATTAATTTTGTCCAAAATCACCTTACTTAGTTTTCCGGATTCGCTTTTAGCGGGGTTAATTAATCGGCATTTGGGATTGTTTTCGAAATTTTCTTTGTGGTCTTTTAAAGATATAAATGCTTCGCGTTTTTTCATTTTTTCAATTTTGTCGCCGATTCCTAAACTGTTCGAAATTTCTTTTAGTTCTGAATCAATTTCATCTATAGTGTCCTCGGATCCGTGCTTATATGTTTTTGTGATGTTGTCATGTAGGAGTTTGTTGTATGTGTCGAGCGGGGTTTCATAAATGTTCCTAGTGTTGTCTGCAAAAATGAAAATGTTGGGAGATGAATTAATTTTCTTTAAATCGGTAGCCAAACATTTCTGAAACTGGTTCGTATATGGCCGAAATTGTATATTTTCGATGAGTTTTATAAGGTCGTCTTCGAAAGGTTTTATTTCCGGGATAGAAGGAGGTGTTTTGTTGGACGCAAGGCCGAAAGGGTTGTTTTGGTTTTCTCTCTGTTTGTTTTTAAGAAAGAAATTGGAAAGCCAATTTCTTTCTTAAAAACAAACAGAGAGAAAACCAAAACAACCCTTTCGGCCTTGCGTCCAACAAAACACCTCCTTCTATCCCGGAAATAAAACCTTTCGAAGACGACCTTATAAAACTCATCGAAAATATACAATTTCGGCCATATACGAACCAGTTTCAGAAATGTTTGGCTACCGATTTAAAGAAAATTAATTCATCTCCCAACATTTTCATTTTTGCAGACAAAACTAGGAACATTTATGAAACCCCGCTCGACACATACAACAAACTCCTACATGACAACATCACAAAAACATATAAGCACGGATCCGAGGACACTATAGATGAAATTGATTCAGAACTAAAAGAAATTTCGAACAGTTTAGGAATCGGCGACAAAATTGAAAAAATGAAAAAACGCGAAGCATTTATATCTTTAAAAGACCACAAAGAACATTTCGAAAACAATCCAAAATGCCGATTAATTAACCCCGCTAAAAGCGAATCTGGAAAACTAAGTAAGGTGATTTTGGACAAAATTAATTCTAATTTGAGACAAAAACTGAATTTAAACCAATGGAGAAATACAAAACAAGTAATTGAGTGGTTTGGCAATATAAAAGATAAGGACAGACATAGTTTTATTTCGTTTGACATTGTCGATTTCTATCCGTCTATTTCTGAAAAACTATTGGACCAAGCATTATCTTGGGCTTCGAATTTGGCTACTATAACTGAAAACAATATTTCAATAATAAAACACGCTAGAAAATCTCTCCTTTTCAATACCGGAATTTCATGGATAAAAAAGATAGCAATAGTTTGTTTGACGTTACCATGGGTTGTTTCGACGGCGCGGAAGTTTGTGAGTTAGTAGGCCTTTTCATTTTAAATCACCTAAGTAAGAAATTTGGCAAAGAAAGTATTGGCCTATATAGAGATGACGGTTTAGCTACTATAAAAAGTAAATCAGCACGTTTAGCAGACAAAACAAGGAAAGAACTCCACAAAATTTTCGAGCAGTTTGACCTAAAAATTACCGCCGAATCAAATTTACGCATAGTAAACTTTTTAGATGTAACTTTCGACCTTAACAATGGAAATTATAGGCCCTATAGGAAGCCCAATGACGATCCGCTTTACATAAATAAGCACTCTAACCACCCACCAAGCATCACAAGACAGTTACCTGCATCAATCAACAAGCGCATTGCACTTCTCTCGTCAGATGAACAAGTTTTTCAGGAATCTGCACCCATATATCAGAACGCACTTAGGCACAGCAACTTTGATCATGATCTTAGCTACACTCAACACACAGCACAGCAACCACGCAGGAATAGGCAACGCAACATCACTTGGTTCAACCCACCTTTTAGCAAGAGTGTAGCACAAACATAGGACGTAATTTCCTAAACCTAATTGACAAGCACTTCCCACCACACCACAAGCTCCATAAGATTTTTAACAGAAACACAGTCAAAGTAAGTTACAGCTGCATGAACAATGTTAAGTCAATAATCACTAAACACAATGCACACATATCTAGGAATAACATGCCACAGGATAAGGACACTATAGTGTCCTTATCCTGTGGCATGTTACACTAGATATGTGTGAGCAGTTGCAATTGTAAGAAAAACACGAATTGTCCACTTAGAAAACAATGCATGACTAGGGACATAGTATACAAAGCAAAAGTCACAGTAAACAACACAAACACGATCAAGAATTACATTGGCATGACTTCAAGCACATTCAAAGAGCGATTGGCCAACCACACTAAATCTTTTCAGCATAAAAAGCATGCAAACGACACCGAACTTTCGAAATATATTTGGGCATTGAAAGAAAACAATAAGGATTTTAGTATCAATTGGCAAATTTTAAAACATTCTATTTCGTACACGGGAGGTTCAAAACGATGTAATTTATGTTTAGAAGAAAAATTTTATATTTTGAAAGATAAAAACAAGAACTGTTTACTCAACAAAAGAGCAGAAATTATCAGTCAATGTCGTCATCGACACAAATTCCGCGCAAACAGCGCAACAAAGCCATGAATGCATGTATTGTTTCGCACCCACACTCCCACGTTCCGACAAGAAGGATATAAGCACCCCCTGTTTTCGAAAATTGTCACCTGCCTGAAGATTCTTTTTTAGATGAAACAGCCTGTAGCAGACTTTTGAGGTAAGCGAAAATATATATATATATATATATATATAATTAACAAATAGAAAATCGCTTGCGTGTCTCTGTACTGTGATACAAACACGAATGACGTGATTTCAACCGGAAAAAATGCCTAGTGGAAACACGAGGCGAAGCCGAGTGTTTTCACACATTTTTTCCGGTTGAAATTGCGTCATTCGTGTTTGTATCACAGTACAGAGTCACAAAAGCGATTTTCTATTTGTTTTATAAAATAACTAACCGTTTTACGAGGTAAAAAAACAAGGAGAAGCCACCAAAGTGACCGAGACTCAGCTGACGAATGATGGCGTAATCAAATAAATACGCCAGTGATTGCGTGAGATTTAACCAAACAGAGCATGCGTTGTACAATATAAAATGAAAATGACGTCAAACGTGTCTCTGTACTCTGAGTGAAAATGGCTCTCGTCCAATCAGAGCGTGCGTAGCATACCTGTTATTTTATAAATATATATATATATATATATATATATATATATATATAATTATATATATATATATATATATATATATATATATATATATATATATATATATATATATATATATATATATATACCGAAAAATAAATTAAAAATCTTAAACCAATAAATAATAACTCTTTCTAGGCCGGAATGGCTATTTGTACTCTCCACAGCGGAAATCCACGGACGGCAAAGGATTAAACGTTAAAACGTGATGTCACCACAAATTCTTGCTTCTATATTATACAATGCTACATTACTAATGTAATGCTACCTGTACATGATTGGCGATCTCGTTCAATAAGCTTTTGATCTGATAGACAATCGCCATTTAGTTGTCCACCGTTATTGCTCCAAACAAATGTTCCATATTCAGGATCGCAAGTACAATTGTGTGCGCCACAAGAACTTCGAACTGGTAGAAGCGGAGTATTAGGAATTACAAATCGATCTTGTTGATCACGAATAACTGTAAACGAAGCACGAGAATATCCTGTTGAAATTTGAACGAGTAAGAAAACCACCTGAACGAAACTCGATTGTTGGATTACATTGGTAAGACCCATAGTCATAAAATTGTTATTTTCTTGTGTAGCTCTCACTTCCCAAATGACTTTCAGAAACAAAAATCAAAAACTTTAATTCGTTTCATAACAGGAAGAGATTTCCACTAGGCGGAATTTTGCGCGCGGAGCGGAATTTTCCTTTGTCTTTTCTAATTAGTCCCACCCGAAAAATCACAAGACAAAGAAAATTTCCGCTCCGCGCGCAAAATTCCGCCTAGTGGAAAACCGCCTTTAGCCTGCGAGGCGACTTTTTTCGCGCAAAGCGACTTTTTCTTTTGTCTCATGAGCTCTGAGCTGGAACTAATCAGAAATCTATTGAATTCGAACAAAAGAAAGTCGCTTCGCGCGAAAAATCTCGCCAAGTGGAAAACCGGCTTTAGGGAGTTCGGGCCGCGAGCGGTAGGCGGGCAACACGAAATACCCCGTCAAACGAGGATGAGAGTTGATGAGAGTTGGCAAGCGAGAGTTTGTCATGAGAGTTTTCTCAACTCTCATGACCGGTCAAACGAGCAAAAACTCTCATCAACTCTCATTAAAATTTTAACCAGCTCAAAGTTGATGAGAGTTGATAAGAGTGTATGAGAGTCGATGAGAGTTGGTGGTCAAACGCGACCAAGAGTTGCAACTCTCATCGACTCTCATCAACTCTCATCCTCGTTTGACCGGGGCTTTAGAGAAATCTTATAACACACCTCAAACCCAGATGGTTAACGTTTATAACCTTCTTTGCTGAGATCAGTCTCGTCTGTCAGTCAAATCCGTTGTAAAATGTGTTCCGGCTTATATGAGAGAAAGGCTAACCCTCTTAGCCTAGTCTCCGGTGCTATATTGACCATTCGAGATCTTGCCCATGCAGGAAGTTTTCTAGACAAGTAAAATCGTCTGACGTACAGTGCGAGTAGCACAACAGAATCCCCACATAGACGTCTTGGACGACTATCAGAAGGGATTACACGTTTCCCGCGTGGGCTTTCCGAAAAAGACTTTGCACGATGACGTGAGATGGCATTGGGTGGCTTATTTTTCATACGAGTTTCTCAAATACGTCAATGGACGGACACATGCACACATTGTGCGCCTATTTTTGTGGGTTGTTTTGGTTGGGGTTTTTTCCGTGTTGTTTTACAGGAAACTGGTAACGAGGAATCGAGGATACAAATAGGACTCCCAATACTTTGTGCAAGAAAGATCAAAATATTTTCAGTTTAGCTGTCTTTTACGTGGTCAATGAACTTAAATCTTGTTTATCGTGTTTGAGGGTATCTTTCTAAGGACAAAGTATGCCTCGTCCGCCTCCAGTTGTGACTGGAATTAGTCCCAAAGAAGGAAAACCTGGCACCAAGGTCGTCATACGAGGCGAGAATTTTGGCGTCAAAGCATCGGATTTAATAGGTAAAGTTACTTTTTAATGCTTGACCTTCCTATGTGTTTAAAACTGGTAATTGAAAGCCGGTTTCTTTCTGTTTAATACGAACCTCTATTTGTTAGAAATTAACATGTAAACATAGGCGTAGAGTTTTGTTATTGTGGGGGGGGGGGGGGGGGGGGGGAGAGACACCACTACCAAGTGACAAAATTTCAGATTTTTGAGGGGTGGCCAAGAGCACAATTTTTCTGACAAACAACAAGGTTTTTCCAACATATCACATATATACATAAGAATTAGGAAATTAGCTTCACATAAACGATAAAACATATTTAATTCTGAGTTAAATTCGACGATTGCCCAAAGTATAAAACAGACATATTAAAGCAACAAACCTGGAAAGGATTTGCAGGAGCACCAGCATGTTTGTATGGAATATGTTGGTGTTTCTTTACTCTATCGAATGATATTTATTGTTATGGTGAGATTGATAATCACTGTCAAATGTCTTCTTGCATAGCAGACATTCAACTTTCCGACGTTTCGTTGTTGGTGGCATAACTCAAAAGTGATAGTCATGACTGGAAACCGTGAAAAGCTTATGGCCGAATTCCGATAAAACTGTGTTGAACAACATTAAGGGGGCCATGGCCCCCCCTGACCTCCCGGCCACGATGCCACTGCTTGGTACCACTGCCAACTGTACAAAATTTTCAGATTTTGTAAGCTTGGCACCACCACTGAGTGTACAAAATGCTCAGATTTTTGTACATTTGGCACCACTCAGTGCTAAGTGTGGAAAATTTTAAGATTTTTGTGCATTTGGTACCACTGGCTAGTGGACAAAATTTTCAGATTTTTATTTGCTCAGCACCAACTGCCAAGCATACAAATTTCTCAGATTTTTCTATGCTCGGCCCTAGTGCAGAGTGTATAAAATTTTCAGATTTTCAGATTTTTGTATGGTCTGCAGCACTGCTAACTGTACCAAATTTTCAGATTTTTGTACACTTGGCATCACTCTGCGAATAGTTTTGTAACTGTAGACAATATCTCTTTAAAGGTCTTACAATATGTGGAGTAAACTGTTTGATATCTGCCGAGTGGAAGTCACCTAGTAAAGTCATTACCAGGACTGGCCAAGGTGATGGAAAAGGTGATGTTATTTTGAAAACAAAGACTGGTGGAGTAGGCTCATGCACAGTTCAGTTTAATGCCATTCCATTCATTCCAGGTATATATACAGTATATCAAACTCATTTAATTGAGGCAAGAAAAATACTTGGGTTTCCAGTTTCCTAGTCTGCGATAGCAGACTGCTGCTCGACCGCTCCCCCCTGGAAGCACCAGAACAACAGTCTGCGATCAATCGACACTAATGCCGTACCGTGACGTCATGTATAAATATTTCGGATATAAATTAACTGGAGTCTGGAAGAAGTTCTGACCGCACCACACGCCGTTTTTTGAACGTTGTTCACTTGTTATCAACAGTGGTTTGAGGACACAAACAATTGTGATTTGTCATGCAATTTAAATTTTACGTTACCCCATTCGTTTGTTTTTGCAACAACCAGTGCACCGTCTACGTTCGTGTAAAGTAAACAAAGTTCGTCTACCGTATGTTCTTAATCCTTTGGGCAAATGCGTGTATATTATTCCGAGGTTCTTGATGCTGAAACGATGAAAGTAAGCAGCAGTTGAGAGACTTAATGCGAAAGAAGAAAATCTTTGACCAGATGTCAGGAGAGCTAGCCTATTTTAATTAGATGAAATCGTCTTACCGGGACCCGTTATTTTAATTGTTTGCACGCAGCATTTTTATCAACGTCTATTCAGTGCATGTGAAGTCGTAAACAACTGTCAAAAAACGGCGCGGCAACTGGAATTAGCAGTATCGAAGTCATTCAAAAGTTTCCATTCCAAGTGAGCGTGTGTAAACGAATCGCACGTGTGTCGAAAGTGCCTCGGCAATGGTATGTTTATAATTATAAACTTAAAGGTTTTGTAGATGCTTCCACTTGTTCTTGTTTCAAAAAATTTATAGAAAATACCCGTTTAACGTCCTTCACTGCGTTTATAAAAGCTTTGTAAACGTCCATTTCGATACCATTTCGAAAGCTGTTTATGAAGTTGTCGGCATTAGATTTAGATCAGCTTATACAAAGAAAGTTTAAATCGACGAATCACATGCCGCCTCACGGTTTACTGTGGGTGGCTGTACGGCATTAGTGTTGATTGATCGCAGACTGTTTCTCTGCCGCTTCCGGGGGGGAGGGAGCGGCCGAGATCAGTCTGCTATCGCAGACTACCAGTTTCCCAACCCTACCTAGTTTTTGGCCAGTAAAATGCCGACCCTAATCTTTTTATTGAAATTTTGAGAAGCCTGGGCCTGAGTTGCAGCTTGATTTGCATCCTGGGATAGCAAACACGGCTTATAAATGGCTGTAAAACGGACCTATCCTACCTAATTTTTTTCGGAATGAAACCAGAAACCCAGGTGGGTTTTTTTGGCCTAACCAATTGCTGCCTATGATGTCTGAGGGTTTTTCTTTTGATGAGTAAACTTTGTCTGGCATATTAGACAGAATAAACAATAGAAGGGACATTTTTGGCTGGCTCAGAGCCTCAGGCAGGAATGGGTTAATCATTTGTTAAC